>CP092883.1:69395195-69442290 GCA_030710605.1 Cordylochernes scorpioides | reverse complement strand
TCACGGTAGCTCTTGGTCCTTCGAGGGTGAGTGTGGCTGGGGGGTAGCCGTGCGGATAACCTCCGGGCCACCGTCTGCACCGCCACATTCCAGTCAGTTTCACTTATATTAGAGAGATACAACATTTACATCCAAAAGGAACAAAGTCACACTGAGTGGTTACTTCCAGGTCTTCAGACCAACATCACCCCTCTTTCCTTCTCCATGATGTCTACACCCAGGACTATATAGAAAATTTGAGAACAATGGAACCTAATGAAGATTGTTTAAACGACTTGAGGAATAAGCAACAACAACATCAACAATAATTATTCTTTTTTTCCTGATATCTCTACTCCACTACAATTCTGGATGCAGCAATGGTAAAACAAGAGAAACACAGAATTGATTCTGCACCTTCTAACCCTCTCTAGACCTCTGCTACAATTATTTTTTTATTGTCCCTAGTGTCATTCTCCCATCCCTTCAGTAGAGTCAATGACCATCATAGTTTCCTTTCAATCCCTTCTCACTTACAAATCTCTCCAGTTTACTTCCACCTCTAAGTTAAGACTACAATTTGACCATAAACACCCAAGTTTCACCATTACCAGTTGAGGGTGGGTAACTTAATCAAACCAATCCTTCCTTACCTCTCTTTCCTCATTCTCCCATCCCTCCAGTAGAGTCAATGACCATCATAGTTTCCTTTCAATCCCTTCTCACTTACAAATCTCTCCAGTTTAACTTTCCCACCTGCCCCAAGATTTACAATTTGACCATCGTCCTCCAAGTTTCACCAGTTGAGGGTGGGTAACTTAACCAAACTAATCTTTCCTTACCTCTCTTTCGTAAGATAGAATCCTCTGATGTATAAGTTGCAGTAACACATGAAAATTCCGAGGATAAGTTTCTTTATTTCACAAATGATATCTCGAGCTTTCGGGTATCGTAAACCCTTCGACAGGAGTGTATAAGACAAAATGAATCACAGTTTTTAGCTATTATTTATATATGGTATGTTATTTACATATTTTAAAATGTGCAAAATTTTTTTTTAAATTAACATGAATATTTTATGCCTGAATTAAATTTTATATATACAAAACATGTGAGAAATATACTATTGCTTATCTGGAATGTAGTTTCCTCATTCTCCCATCCCTTCAGTAGAGTCAAAGATAATCATAGTTTCCTTTCAATCACTTCTCACTTATACAAATCTCTCCAGCTTAACTTTCCCACCCACCCACCTGCCCTAAGACTTACAATTTGACCGTCAAGTTTCACCAGTTGAAGGTTTGGGTAAACTTACCGTGGAAACAAAATTGAGTCCATCCCACACCATCTTATATACAGGGTCCTTTACAGGTGGAGAGGGTGCGGTAGGGACATGGGCTGAGTCCGGCCAGTCCCTGGAGGCAAAAGGTTCGTGGTGACGGTGGAGGGCACATGGGGGTGTAGAGGTCTGGCTCTCTGGGCCTGAATCCTACACATAGCGAAGGTTATCACCCTGGTGGTAAAACAAAGTGCTACAAATGGTAAAGCACAATTTGAATTATAGATACAAGAAAAATAAGACCTAATCCAAATAATTTAATAGTGTGTGAAGTTTCAGTAACAGTATTGTTACCATATCATCAGACAAATTTACTTACATCAGACAGATAAATTTATTTGGATTTGGTCTTCTTACCTTGTATATTATATATATATATATAACTAATATATATATATATTTATAACTAATTTAGATTTAGCTTGCTAATCTAACCAAATCTACTTGATATGATTTATCATTCTTATCATTTTGCTCATTAAGCTTTAAATGTAGAATCACTGTTATATTTTTATTATATAGTTTTTACACTATATATATATATATATTTCTAACTAACACTAATAATACTTTCTTTTTTTTTTTTTTTTTTTAAAGAAAAAAATTGTGATTTTGAAGGTAACAATGAAATCACAGGTTCAAAACAAATTGAAATCTAGAATTCATAAGAATATGTGGAAACTGGAACAAAAATACTTGCTAACTCTATTTAAGTATTTTAAAAAAGTTTCTAAACACAAGGTAATAAGACCAAATCCAAATAAATAAATAGTGTGTGACGTTTCGGTAACAGCGTTGTTACCATCTTCAGACACTCACAGACTTCAGTACTTTTGTCTGAAGATGGTTACAACGCTGTTACCGAAACGTCACACACTATTTATTTATTTGGATTTGGTCTTATTACCTTGTGTTTATAATCTATAATCCAAATTGTGCCTTACCATTAAAAAAAGTTTCTTTCAAGCAACAAGGTATTAGAGACACCATCAACAAGTTTTACGAGCTTGCTACCCTAATATGATTGAGTGGAGATAAGAAAGAAAGAAGAAGGAGACATTTTTTCTTGATTTTTAAATTAGACACATAAAGATACATACATGCTAGTGATAAGAAGAACCATCATCAAAAGACTTCACAAGATATTTGGTGGCCATTTTGATATTTAATTATTAATGTATGGAAATAGGCCAATTTGGTGAATTAAAAACAAAAGTGATCATTATTAAGAAGTATGCTTTTTCTGTGCGTATGGCTGTCCTTTAATTACACAATTTGATAATTTTGAAAGGTTAAAAAAAGAGCAAAACAATGGCTATAAGTGAACCGTGACTATAGAGAACCAAAAGGTTCAGTATTCAGAATTAAAACAAAAGTAACCATTATTAAGAGGTATACTTTTTTTCTGTGTGTACAGCTGTCCTTTAATTACACAATTTGAAAAATTTTCTAAAGTTGAACAAAAATAGCCAAACCATGGCTATAAGTGAACTGTGTCTATAGTGAACCAAAAGTTCTGTTCCATTGAGGTTCACTATAAATAAGGGTTTCATTGTATTATACTATATCTAATACATGTGGAACAGGCTATGGTAATCATGGTGGGGTGGATCTAATGCTACACATGACTGGTACAGAGCAGGAGGGACAAGTTCTGTCCTCCCAAGAGAACAACAAGTCTTTGATTTCCAGACTTTAAGTCTGGTCATCTTCGGACAATGACTTTCCAGAATGGTTGCAGGGTTTTCCCACTATGTACTAAGTGTCAACCTGCAACCCCAAAACATATTATTGACTGTATTGACTCATCCATTGATGAGCTCTACTCATCCTCAGAAGACACCATCAAAAGTCTCAAGCTTTACAAGCTTGACACCCTAACATGATTGAGTGGAGATAAGAAAGAAGAAGACACCATCAAAAGTCTAAAGCTTTACAAGCTTGACACCCTAATATGATTGAGTGGAGATAAGAAAGAAGAAGACTCATCCCCAAAAGACACCATCAAAAGTCTCAAGCTTTACAAGCTTGACACCCTAATATGATTGAGTGGAGATAAGAAAGAAGAAGACTCATCCCCAAAAGACACCATCAAAAGTCTCAAGCTTTACAAGCTTGACACCTAATATGATTGAGTGGAGATAAGAAAGAAGAAGATTCATCCCCAGAAGACACCATCAAAAGTCTCAAGCTTTACAAGCTTGACACCCTAATATGATTGAGTGGAGATGAGAAAGAAGAAGACTCATCCCCAGAAGACACCATCAAAAGTCTCAAACTTTATAAGCTTGACACCCTAATAGGATTGAGTGGAGATAAGAAAGAAGAAGATGGTATTTGGCAACTGCTTTTACAGTAAATGCACCACATTTGGAAAGCATAGGTAAGATAAGGTTGACTAACTAAGACAAGCTGAATAAGATTGGTTACAATATATTATCTTTCTTATGCAAATTCATGATGCTCTCTTTCTTATCTCCACTCAATCATATTAAGGTATCAAGCTTGTAAAGCTTGTTGATGGTGTCTGCTGGGGAAGCTCATTAATGGATGAGTCAATACAGTCAATAATACAGTCTAAGAGTCTTCTTCTTCTTTCTTATCTCCACTCAATCATATTAAGGTATCAAGCTTGTAAAGCTTATTGATGGTGTCTGCTGGGGAAGCTCATTAATGGATGAGTCAATACAGTCAATAATACAGTCTAAGAGTCTTCTTCTTCTTTCTTATCTCCACTCAATCATATTAAGGTATCAAGCTTGTAAAGCTTGTTGATGGTGTCTGCCGGGGATGAGTAGAGTTCATCAATAGATGAGTCAATACAGTCAATAATGTGTTTTGGGGTTGCAGGTTGACACTTAGTACATAGTGGGAAAACCTTGCAACCATAACCATAGGCTCTCAATATAGGGTATTAGATCAGAAAATCTTGTATGTGTATTGTGAAGGGATAGCTTTGAGTCAGAACTAACTCACTACAATCGTCTGTATGAAGAAAGGAAATTACTTTTTAATAATACGAGTGCTAATTATTTATCACTCTGCTGTCAGAAATGGTGAAAAGTAGACACAATAGATTTATACATATTTTGTGAGAAGGATCAGAAACATGTGTAAATAGTTTATATTTTGGCTCATGTTGAATTGTATATAGTACTTGATTTATGTTCAATTAAAACCATTGTTATACTGGGAGAATCCTGTATGGGGCTTGATCCCTAATAAAAGTTTTTGTGTGTATATAAGGTATTAGACCCAATTTTCACCTTTAAGGGTTTAACTTTTTTTTTAAAATGTGAAAGCGTTAAACACAGTCAGAAACCTTAAGAAAACAAAAACAGGGCTCTGGAGCATTTATAAGTGCAAATTCGTACTATTTTTCACATGTGTATACATGTGGTGCACTTACAGTAAAAGCAGTCGCTAACTACCCACCATGATTATCATGGCCTGTACTACATGTACTAGGGATAATAAAAAATATATAGTTAAACCTGTCTATAGCGCCCCCTCTTGGAACTCACCAAAATAGGGTGATATAGAGATGGGGTGCTATAGACAGGTCACTTTAATGTAAATCACATCGTACTACATATTTAAAATCGGCGCTATAGACAGGTTTAACTGTATATAAAAAAAGAAAAGAAAAATTAATAGAAAAACAAACAATTTCCATTTCAAATCTGACTCAAAGAGAACTTTACTCAATGTTATCACTCAACAACCTTCTAAGATGATAATAAAGGTTATTATATCAGGGTTGAGACTTCCTCGCGATACAGATAAGAGATAACATACCCAACTACATTGGCGGAAATAAAAGTGCGACCAAGGATAAGATAACAATCTTAATTCCGCCAAGACTAGCCCCATCTCTACGAATATTTCTACGCTAAGTTACAAGGTAAAGAAAGAAAAAGTATTGAGACCATAACCTGTTCAGAATAAGAAGGAAGATCCATCATGGACAACTCCATTTACTTCTGGTTTGACGATCATCAACGATGATGATAAGATACGATCTTCTGTTTGGTAAAAAAAAAATATTTATCATTTTTTTTCACTCTCTGACTATTAAAATAATTCTATATATTTCTTATAACCATTAATATTTTTTAAAATAATTAATAAGCATTAACATTTCACAATATAATTTTTTTTCAAAAATTATTCTATGATTATTCTACTCTGTTCTAAAAATTTGCAAGTATTTATCATCATCATCATAATGTTGAAGTAAACTGTAAGCATATACTATTGTTCTTGAGCTCTTATTTTTCATAAAATTAAACAAAAATAATTATTATATATATAATAAATAAAAATGCATAAAAAAGTAATTCAAGTCTCAAAAATTGTGTTTTTACAAGAAAGGAATATTGCAAAAAAATCTGTTTCCTATACCCTTGTGTAAAGATTACTTTTTTTTTTGCTTATCCCTAGTACGCATGGTACAGGCCATGCTAATCATGGTGGGTAGTTAGTGACTCCTTTTACTGTAAGTGCACCACATGTCTACACATGTGAAAAGCAGTTCGACTTTGCACTTACAAATGTGTCAGAGCCCCTAAAGATTACATCTTCTTCTTCTTTTTTCTTATCTCCACACTGGGTGAAGTAGAATGCGTCTGCCTTTGTCATTAAGACTGGGACTGTTCCTCAAGCTATTTTATGATAAGCAGCGGCTTCTCCCAAAGGTCCTGTTTAGTGCATCTAATACAAGCCAAAATGTATTCTGGAGCTGCAGGTGCCAAGCTACCATTTTGGGCAAGTGGGGTAGATTTTGTTATTATTTCTATCTTCAATGGCTTGAGTTGAGCAATGTCTGATGTTCAGAGCTCCTCGCAAAAAAATCTAATACTTATATAAAATAAGCAAATAGTTTCAATTGACATGCTTATAAATAAAGCAAAAAATATCTACATGTTGAATTTTTGTACCCCTAAAAGAATTATTTAAACTTAAATTTTACTTAACTCTGGGGACGAAAATTTTTGGAGCCACAGTTATCGTTTTAAGAGTTATATCAATAGGTTTTGTTTAATATCTTCTTCTTCTTTCTTATCTCAAAGCCATTAAATCATGGTGGGTAGTTAGCGACTGCTTTTACTGTAAGCGCACCACATGTCTACACATGTGAAAAGCAGTTCGACTTTGCACTTACAGATGTGCCAGAGCCCCGTTTGGTTACTTGCACTCGCTGGTAGGGTTGGACTTTTGCAAGAATCGGGGGCCATTGGAGCAATTTTTTTTTAACAGAAAAAAGTGTCCAATGCTGGAATCGAACCAGGGTCGTAGTGGTCGAAAACCAAACGGTTTAACCTTCCACCGACCCCCCCTTGTTTAATGTAAAAGGCTATTAAAAATGTCAATTTATTTCTTGCTTGCCTATAGAGAGCATATTTTTCCATTTACATTTTGTTGAAAAATGTAAGGAGTCGTAGAGGGAGAGAAAGAACCTTTATTACTTAAAGGTATAAAACTATAAAAGAAGGACAAGAGATCAAACTACATGTACATCAGCAGCTCACGCCGGCCTGTCCTATCCAATAACCTCTAGCCAACTAACAATCCAACAAGGCCGCGCTATATAGGCAGAGATGTCAATTTGCATAGACAATACTGAAACTATGCAAATATATGCATATCAAATACCATAGAAATATCTGCAATTGTCAATTTCAACACATTTCATACCCAATAAAGGCTGCATTGGGAGTTTCCATTGGGTTCCAAACCAAATTGCATTCCCCAGGAGCAGCAGGTTGACTCCTAAAAAACTGAATGAAATTGATTACAAAATAAATCTAAACCTATTATTTTTCTTATGCAAATTAAAGAATTCTCTTAGTATTGGATATTCAACACATTCTTTTACTTCTTTTCTTTTCTCCACTCAATCATATCAGGATATTAACCAGGGGTTCGGTGGAAGGATAGTCTAAACCATTGGTTTTCGACAGCTAAGACCCGGGTTCGATTACCACATTGGGCACTTTTTTCTGATTAAAAAAAAAAAAAAAAAATGCTCCAATGACCCCTTATTCTTGCAAAAGTCCAACCCCACCAACGAGTGCAAGTAGCCAAACGGGACTCTGACACATTTGCAAGTGCAAAGTTGAACTGCTTTTCACATGTGTAGACATGTGTTGCACTTACAGTAAAAGCAGTCGCCTACTTCTACCCGCCATGATTATCATGGCCTGTACCACATGTACTAGGGATAAGCAAAAAAAAAAAAAAAAGCTTGGGGATGAGTAGATCTCATCAAGGGAAGATTTGACATCCATAATGATTGAGTAAAGTAGAATGATTTTGTCATTAAGACTGGGAGCACTACTCAGTGGCAGGCCGACTTAGCTCCAATATGAAATGTCTGACATGAGGAACAGACACCATGTGCAGCCATTCCTAACATGGAGTACAGACTTATCATGTATCCCAGGAGCCCTTACAGGGGACTATCAGCCAGGCCAGCTGAAGCCAGGTTTTTTTAGCGAGACTGTTCCACCTTAAATAATACCTTGGTTCCAAAAATGATGTTGTTATAACAAGGTTTGAATGTATAATGATATATGCTATAACTGTTTTCTTTCCTCTTTTCGCTCTCTACTTCTCCCACCCATATTTCCAAAAAAATATATATATATATTTTTTTTTTTTAAATTCTTTTCCAAATCCATATTCTTATTTTCCATAGGATTATTCAAATAATAATCTGTATATATTTTACCATGTGTATATAATCTTTCTCCATTTTTTACCCCTTTGTATATTTCCCACTTTCATGGGTTTCTCCGTCTTGTAACCCCAAGGAGAATCCTCTGTAAGACCTGTATGTGTTGATAAAGGTTTTTGTGTGTGTGATATGCTATAACTCTCAAGATTTAATTAACATATTTGCACAGCATATTTATACATATTTGCACAGCATGTTTTTAAATAGTTACTGTTTATCAAGTGTGTAAACAAGATAACAGATTGAAAACATGCTGTGGTAAAATTTCTCATTCAGTACTTTTGTCTGAAGATGGTAACAACGCTGAAACGTCACACACTATTTATTTATTTGGATTTGGTCTTATTACCTTGTGTTTATAATCTATAATCCAAATTGTACCTTATCATAACCATTAGATATGTAAGGAATGCATGAAGGAGAGAGAAACTCCGCCTTTGCCGGTCCCAAGCCCGGATAAAAAAGGAGGAGGAGGAGCAGTAACAAGCTCACTAAAAAACCTGGGTTCAGCTGGCCCGGCTGATAGTACCCTGTAAGGACTCCAGAGATACAGGATGAGCAGCGTTTGTACTCCATGTTAGGAGCGGCTGCACATGGTATCTATTCCTCATGTCAGAGGCGGCCATTTCTTTTTGAGCTAAGTCAGGCCTGCCACTGAGTAGTGCTCCCAGTCTTAATGACAAAGGTAGACACATTCTACTTCACCCAGTCATGATGGTTGTCAAGTCTAAAGCTCTACAAGCTTGATACTCTAATATGATTGAGTGGAGATAAGAAAGAAGGAGAGAGAAAAGAACAACAACAGACTCAGAGGAACCACCAAGATAACCCAGTGTAGGAAACACACTTTCCTTTAAGCTGACTCACTTCTTGTGTTTGCCCAACACATCAGGCGATAATGATGGCAATGAATGATGACAGACAGGACATGATTCACTGAAGGCCAATGCCCTGGAGATACCTGGTAGACATACCGCGGCAAGCTGGAATCTAAACTTAAGACACTGAGTAAAATTTAAAATATGAAATTTAAAAAAAAAAAAACTTTCGCACACAATAAGTTTGCCTATGATAAGGCACAATTTGGATTATAGATTTTAAACACAAGGTAATAAGACCAAATCTAAATAAATAAATAGTGTGTGACGTTTCGGTAACTGCGTTGTTACCATCTTCAGACAAATGTACTGAATGATAAGGCACAATTTGGATTATAGATTTTAAACACAAGGTAATAAGACCAAATCTAAATAAATAAATAGTGTGTGACGTTTCGGTAACTGCGTTGTTACCATCTTCAGACAAAAGTACTGAATGATAAGGCACAATTTGGATTATAGATTATAAACACAAGGTAATAAGACCAAATCCAAATAAATAAATAGTGTGTGACGTTTCGGTAACAGCGTTGTTACCATCTTCAGACAAAAGTACAGAATGAGAAATTTTACCAGAGCAGGGTTTAAATATAATTATCTGTGTTTCTCAGAAAATTATCTTTTTATCTGCTATCTTGTTTACACACTTGATAACAGTAACTATTTAAAACATGCTGTGGTAAAATTTCTCATTCAGTACTTTTGTCTGAAGATGGTAACAATGCTGTTACCGAAACGTCACACACTATTTATTTGGATTTATTACCTTGTGTTTAAAACAATTTTTTAAAAAGGTTAATCAAGAAAACTGGTGAAATCTGAAGGCCAGCTACCTCTGTAATGGCAGTAAAATGGCCCTGTGAATGTCAGTGAGCCAAATAAGAGCAGAGAATACTGGAAGGAGTCTATGGTACGCCATAGAACAAGTTATTACAGTGATTGCTACAGGGCTTTAGGAATGCTGTAGCCATGAAAGAAGACCTCTGACAGCTAAAAGAGTCTGGAGAGGACAGCCTGGAAGTCTGCCAAGGCCACCTTGTTGTGTCTCCTCCTAGAGAAAGCCAGCTGTTGTGGACAATAGCTGTGTCTGGCCAGTGGGTCGTTAATTCTGCTGTTGAATAGAGCACTGCCTAATTATAACTATCTCTTGTTGACACCTGGTTAACTAGAGCTTCTTGACCCGTAGCTAATACATAGCTTCTAGATCTACATTTGAGTCACCTATGAGAGAGACCATCCAAATAGTAGTCTCTTACTCTGTGTCTGACCAAATCATGAGGAGTCTTTCAACCAAAGTGGAGTCTTTGATAAAATACTAGAACTAATACGATGTGTATGGTTCTATGACTGTAACTAATACATTTTGTGTGGTTCTAGTGTTGTGGCCAACATGCTTGGTGTGGTTCTATAGCTGTGACTAATACATTGTGTGTGGTTCTAAGGCTGTAGCCAACACATTGTGTGTGGTTCTAAGGCTGTAGTCAACACATTGTCTGTGGTTCTAAGGCTGTAGCCAACACATTGTGTGTGGTTCTAAGGCTGTAGTCAACACATTGTCTGTGGTTCTAAGGCTGTAGTCAACACATTGTCTGTGGTTCTAAGGCTGTAGTCAACACATTGTCTGTGGTTCTAAGGCTGTAGCCAACACATTGTGTGTGGTTCTAAGGCTGTAGCCAACACATTGTCTGTGGTTCTAAGGCTGTAGTCAACACATTGTGTGTGGTTCTAAGGCTGTAGCCAACACATTGTGTGTGGTTCTAAGGCTGTAGTCAACACATTGTCTGTGGTTCTAAGGCTGTAGCCAACACATTGTGTGTGGTTCTAAGGCTGTAGTCAACACATTGTCTGTGGTTCTAAGGCTGTAGTCAACACATTGTCTGTGGTTCTAAGGCTGTAGTCAACACATTGTCTGTGGTTCTAAGGCTGTAGCCAACACATTGTGTGTGGTTCTAAGGCTGTAGTCAACACATTGTCTGTGGTTCTAAGGCTGTAGTCAACACATTGTCTGTGGTTCTAAGGCTGTAGCCAACACATTGTGTGTGGTTCTAAGGCTGTAGCCAACACATTGTCGGTGGTTCTAAGGCTGTAGCCAACACATTGTCTGTGGTTCTAAGGCTGTAGTCAACACATTGTCTGTGGTTCTAAGGCTGTAGCCTACACATTGTCTGTGGTTCTAAGGCTGTAGCCAACACATTGTCTGTGGTTCTAAGGCTGTAGCCAACACATTGTCTGTGGTTCTAAGGCTGTAGTCAACACATTGTCTGTGGTTCTAAGGCTGTAGCCAACACATTGTCTGTGGTTCTAAGGCTGTAGCCAACACATTGTCTGTGGTTCTAAGGCTGTAGTCAACACATTGTCTGTGGTTCTAAGGCTGTAGCCAACACATTGTCTGTGGTTCTAAGGCTGTAGTCAACACATTGTCTGTGGTTCTAAGGCTGTAGCCAACACATATGTACAATCCCAGAGCTGGATCTAACCCATTGTGTGTAGTTTTGAGGCTGAAACTAACACTGTGTGTACAGTTCCTTGGCTATGGCCATTTATTGTAGGATTCTATGGCTATAGCTGACACATTGTGTGTGGTTTTAAAGGTTAGCCAGTGTGCTGAGACATGTTGCATGCAGACAGAATCTGGTCAATATACACCCAGACAATTATGTCACCACCACAACATGCATCTATTTATCCCACAATCAATCAATAGAATACAATCAATCTCTCTTCTAATTGTGATTGGCACAACTAAATATGGAACAGTTGAGATAGTTTTAGCTTCATTGATTTCTTCTTTTTTTTTTTAAAAACAATGATTTTGCTTATTGCAGCTGAAGAAAACGGAGTTAAAAAAAATAAATCTGTAAACACTCCCAGTAGTTGCTTTTATTTTTAGATTTCCCAAAGGTCTACTTTGGGAGGGTCAGTGGACGAGTGGTAGAAACTGTCGATTTTTGACAGCCATCACCCATGATTGAATCCTGCATTGGGTACTTTTTTCTAATTAAAGAAAAAACTTGCTCCAATGGCCCCTGTTTCTTTCAAACTTCCAACTCCACCAAGACCTGCCCAGAAGTCCTCCTCTATGTGGCGGGCAGGAGAAGCAGCACAAGTAAGGGACTGCCCTGTAGTACGGTGTCGTGAGCCGCTACGGTAACCGTGAACAGGGAACTCTGAAATGTGGCTGACTAACGGGGCAATGGCACATTCCATGTAGTGGACAAGACACCACCACAAATTACAATGGCGGGCAGGAGAAGCAGCACAAGTAAGGGACTGTCCTGTAGTACGGTGTCGTGAGCCGCTACGGTAACCGTGAACAGGGAACTCTGAAATGTGGCTGACTAACGGGGCAATGGCACATTCCATGTAGTGGACAAGACACCACCACAAATTACAATGGCGGGCAGGAGAAGCAGCACAAGTAAGGGACTGTCCTGTAGTACAGTGTCGTGAGCCGCTACGGTAACCGTGAACAGAGAACTCTGAAATGTGGCTGACTAACGGGGCAATGGCACATTCCATGTAGTGGACAAGACACCACCACAAATTACAATGGCGGGCAGGAGAAGCAGCACAAGTAAGGGACTGCCCTGTAGTACGGTGTCGTGAGCCGCTACGGTAACCGTGAACAGGGAACTCTGAAATGTGGCTGACTAACGGGGCAATGGCACATTCCATGTAGTGGACAAGACACCACCACAAATTACAATGGCGGGCAGGAGAAGCAGCACAAGTAAGGGACTGCCCTGTAGTACGGTGTCGTGAGCCGCTACGGTAACCGTGAACAGGGAACTCTGAAATGTGGCTGACTAACGGGGCAATGGCACATTCCATGTAGTGGACAAGACACCACCACAAATTACAATGGCGGGCAGGAGAAGCAGCACAAGTAAGGGACTGCCCTGTAGTACGGTGTCATGAGCCGCTACGGTAACCGTGAACAGGGAACTCTGAAATGTGGCTGACTAACGGGGCAATGGCACATTCCATGTAGTGGACAAGACACCACCACAAATTACAATGGCGGGCAGGAGAAGCAGCACAAGTAAGGGACTGCCCTGTAGTACGGTGTCGTGACCCGCTACGGTAACCGTGAACAGGGAACTCTGAAATGTGGCTGACTAACGGGGCAATGGCACATTCCATGTAGTGGACAAGACACCACCACAAATTACAATGGCGGGCAGGAGAAGCAGCACAAGTAAGGGACTGCCCTGTAGTACGGTGTCATGAGCCGCTACGGTAACCGTGAACAGGGAACTCTGAAATGTGGCTGACTAACGGGGCAATGGCACATTCCATGTAGTGGACAAGACACCACCACAAATTACAATGGCGGGCAGGAGAAGCAGCACAAGTAAGGGACTGCCCTGTAGTACGGTGTCGTGAGCCGCTACGGTAACCGTGAATAGGGAACTCTGAAATGTGGCTGACTAACGGGGCAATGGCACATTCCATGTAGTGGACAAGACACCACCACAAATTACAATGGCGGGCAGGAGAAGCAGCACAAGTAAGGGACTGCCCTGTAGTACGGTGTCGTGAGCCGCTACAGTAACCGTGAATAGGGAACTCTGAAATGTGGCTGACTAACGGGGCAATGGCACATTCCATGTAGTGGACAAGACACCACCACAAATTACAATGGCGGGCAGGAGAAGCAGCACAAGTAAGGGACTGCCCTGTAGTACGGTGTCGTGAGCCGCTACAGTAACCGTGAATAGGGAACTCTGAAATGTGGCTGACTAACGGGGCAATGGCACATTCCATGTAGTGGACAAGACACCACCACAAATTACAATGGCGGGCAGGAGAAGCAGCACAAGTAAGGGACTGCCCTGTAGTACGGTGTCGTGAGCCGCTATGGTAACTGTGAACAGGGAACTCTGAAATGTGGCTGACTAACGGGGCAATGGCACATTCCATGTAGTGGACAAGATACCACCACCACAAATTACAATGGCGGGCAGGAGAAGCAACACAAGTAAGGGACTGCCCTGTAGTACGGTGTCGTGAGCCGCTATGGTAACTGTGAACAGGGAACTCTGAAATGTGGCTGACTAACGGGGCAATGGCACATTCCATGTAGTGGACAAGACACCACCACAAATTACAATGGCGGGCAGGAGAAGCAGCACAAGTAAGGGACTGCCCTGTAGTACGGTGTCGTGAGCCGCTACGGTAACTGTGAACAGGGAACTCTGAAATGTGGCTGACTAACGGGGCAATGTCACATTCCATGTAGTGGACAAGATACCACCACCACAAATTACAATGGCGGGCAGGAGAAGCAACACAAGTAAGGGACTGTCCTGTAGTACGGTGTCGTGAGCCGCTACGGTAACTGTGAACAGGGAACTCTGAAATGTGGCTGACTAACGGGGCAATGTCACATTCCATGTAGTGGACAAGATACCACCACCACAAATTACAATGGCGGGCAGGAGAAGCAACACAAGTAAGGGACTGTCCTGTAGTACGGTGTCATGACCCGCTACAGTAACCGTGAACAGGGAACTTTGAAATGTGGCTGACTAACGGGGCAATGGCACATTCCATGTAGTGGACAAGACACCACCACAAATTACAATGGCGGGCAGGAGAAGCAGCACAAGTAAGGGACTGCCCTGTAGTACGGTGTCGTGACCCGCTACAGTAACCGTGAACAGGGAACTTTGAAATGTGGCTGACTAACGGGGCAATGGCACATTCCATGTAGTGGACAAGACACCACCACCACAAATTACAATGGCGGGCAGGAGAAGCAACACAAGTAAGGGACTGTCCTGTAGTACGGTGTCATGACCCGCTACAGTAACCGTGAACAGGGAACTCTGAAATGTGGCTGACTAACGGGGCAATGGCACATTCCATGTAGTGGACAAGACACCACCACAAATTACAATGGCGGGCAGGAGAAGCAGCACAAGTAAGGGACTGCCCTATAGTACAGTGTCATGACCCGCTACAGTAACCGTGAACAGGGAACTTTGAAATGTGGCTGACTAACGGGGCAATGGCACATTCCATGTAGTGGACAAGACACCACCACAAATTACAATGGCGGGCAGGAGAAGCAGCACAAGTAAGGGACTGCCCTATAGTACAGTGTCATGACCCGCTACAGTAACCGTGAACAGGGAACTTTGAAATGTGGCTGACTAACGGGGCAATGGCACATTCCATGTAGTGGACAAGACACCACCACAAATTACAATGGCGGGCAGGAGAAGCAGCACAAGTAAGGGACTGCCCTATAGTACAGTGTCATGACCCGCTACAGTAACCGTGAACAGGGAACTTTGAAATGTGGCTGACTAACGGGGCAATGGCACATTCCATGTAGTGGACAAGATACCACCACCACAAATTACAATGGCGGGCAGGAGAAGCAACACAAGTAAGGGACTGTCCTGTAGTACGGTGTCATGACCCGCTACAGTAACCGTGAACAGGGAACTTTGAAATGTGGCTGACTAACGGGGCAATGGCACATTCCATGTAGTGGACAAGACACCACCACAAATTACAATGGCGGGCAGGAGAAGCAGCACAAGTAAGGGACTGCCCTGTAGTACGGTGTCATGACCCGCTACAGTAACCGTGAACAGGGAACTTTGAAATGTGGCTGACTAACGGGGCAATGGCACATTCCATGTAGTGGACAAGACACCACCACAAATTACAATGGCGGGCAGGAGAAGCAGCACAAGTAAGGGACTGCCCTATAGTACAGTGTCATGACCCGCTACAGTAACCGTGAACAGGGAACTTTGAAATGTGGCTGACTAACGGGGCAATGGCACATTCCATGTAGTGGACAAGACACCACCACAAATTACAATGGCGGGCAGGAGAAGCAGCACAAGTAAGGGACTGCCCTATAGTACAGTGTCATGACCCGCTACAGTAACCGTGAACAGGGAACTTTGAAATGTGGCTGACTAACGGGGCAATGGCACATTCCATGTAGTGGACAAGATACCACCACCACAAATTACAATGGCGGGCAGGAGAAGCAACACAAGTAAGGGACTGTCCTGTAGTACGGTGTCATGACCCGCTACAGTAACCGTGAACAGGGAACTTTGAAATGTGGCTGACTAACGGGGCAATGGCACATTCCATGTAGTGGACAAGACACCACCACAAATTACAATGGCGGGCAGGAGAAGCAGCACAAGTAAGGGACTGCCCTGTAGTACGGTGTCATGACCCGCTACAGTAACCGTGAACAGGGAACTTTGAAATGTGGCTGACTAACGGGGCAATGTCACATTCCATGTAGTGGACAAGATACCACCACCACAAATTACAATGGCGGGCAGGAGAAGCAGCACAAGTAAGGGACTGCCCTGTAGTACGGTGTCATGAGCCGTTACAGTAACCGTGAACAGGGAACTCTGAAATGTGGATGACTAATGAAGCAATGGTACCTCCCTTTGTATGTGGACAAGACACCACCATCACCCCACCAAGAAAAAATATTGGGAGGGTTTAGCTCATCAGTCGTGAACCCTACCAGGTAGATTAAATTGCCAAACAGCTGGGAAGGTTCACCACTGTTGAGCCAAGCCCTCCCAATATATTTTTTCATCGCAGTAAGGACAGTAGAAGTTTATTTTATGTGTAAAAAGAAACATTCGTGCTTTAATTCTTTCATTTCTTATTTTAATATGGCAGTCTACAATTGGGAAACTTCCTAAAAACATGACTTTTTTTTTTTTTGCTTATCCCTAGTACACGTGGTACAGGCCATGATAATCATGGTGGGTAGTTAGCGACTGCTTTTTACTGTAAGTGCACCACATGTCTACACATGTGAAAGCAGTTCGACTTTGCACTTACAAATGCCAGAGCCCCGTTTGGTTACTTGCACTCGCTGGTGGGGTTGGACTTTTGCAAGAATCGGGGGCCATTGGAGCATTTTTTTTTTTTAAACAGAAAAAAGTGTCCAATGCGGGAATCGAACCCGGGTCCTAGTGGTCGAAAACCAAATGGTTTAACCAGCCTTCCACCGACCCCCAAAAATATGACTAAACTCTGGAAGGTGTGGTCTCTTATAGAATATTGTATTTCGGTCGAAAGACTCCTCATGACGTGGGCTAATATGACAATCTCTGATAAGATACCACCTCCAGAAAAGACAAGATTTATTATCCATGTTTTAGGAGGTCTTTCACGGGAGACTATTGTAGTTCATTATCACAGGATTGCTGATTTTCGACAAATTACAAAAAAAAAAAAATCGTAAGATGCTGCAACTTATTCTTTCAAGGTAATAAGACCAACTCCAAATAAATAAATAGTGTGTGACATTTCAGTAACAGCGTTGTTACCATCTTCAGACAAAAGTACTGAATGGAAGTACTGGATTCAGTACTTTTGTCTGATGATGGTAACAAGGCTGTTACCGAAACGTCACACACTATTTATTTATTTGGAGTTGGTCTTATTACCTTGTGTTTATAATCTATAATCCAAATTGTGCTTTATCAGTTCTTCTTCTTTCTTATCGCCACTCAATTATATTAAGGTAGACGCTCCAAATATTTTTATTTACTTGATTCTAAAGGAAGCTTTCAGGCACACAAGCTCTTTTTCAGTTAATCCAAAACTTGATTAGCTGAAGAAGGGCTTTCCCCGAAAGCTTCCTTTATAATGATAAGGCACAATTTGGATTATAGATTATAAACACAAGGTAATAAGACCAACTCCAAATAAATAAATAGTGTGTGACATTTCAGTAACAGCGTTGTTACCATCTTCAGACAAAAGTACTGAATGGAAGTACTGGATTCAGTACTTTTGTCTGATGATGGTAACAAGGCTGTTACCGAAACGTCACACACTATTTATTTATTTGGAGTTGGTCTTATTACCTTGTGTTTATAATCTATAATCCAAATTGTGCCTTATCATTGTTAATCTATTGTAAGACAGAGCAACTGTGATGACATGGAGGAACTAGATCTCTTATGTGTCCAGCTGTCAACTCATTGTCACCAGAGGTCCTGTAGTAAAGTCCTACCTTGAGATCCCCACACTTGCGACTGAGCAACCTCCTCCGCCGCTCCGTCCATCGCTGATAGCTGCTGTGCTCCGTCTCCGGGTCCAGCCCAAAGAAGGACGCCGTGCCTTTCCGGAGATACCTGGCCACACAGTTGTGATAAGACACAGCTTTTGGATTATAGATTATATATATATATACAGTTAAACCTGTCTATAGCGCCCCCTCTAAATAGCGCCCGATTTTAAATACATAGTACGATGCGATTTACATTAAGAATGACCTGTCTATAGCACCCCCTCTCTATAGCACCCTATTTTGGTGAGTCCCAAGAGGGGTGCTATAGACAGGTTTACCTGTATATATTATACAGTAAAACTTCCCTGTAAAGGACATCTAATTGCCGAGCCAAACTGTCCTTTAGGGAAAGGTGTCTTCTTACTGGAGAGCTGCTAAATTGTGAAAATGGTAATTTTGCAAATGAAAACTGTCCGTTGTAAATAGGTATCTGCCAAAGGGAGGTTCTACTGTAAATAGATTAGTAACACAAGGTAATAAGACCCAAATCCAAATAAATAGTGTGATGCTTGGTTAACAGCGTTGTTACCATCCTCAGACAAAAGTACTGAAGTTGTCTGATGATGGTAACAATTATGTTACCTAAAGGTCACACACATACTATTTATTTGGTTGTATTACCTTGTGTATAGGAACAGTTAGTGAAGGGGAGAATATGGCGGCTAATTCATCGTCACAGGATTGAGGACAAATTACAAAAAGATCATAAGATGCAGCAACTTTTTTTATATACATGATTTGATTAGAGCCTTTGCCGGTCCCAAGCCCGGAAGAAAAAGGAGGAGGGGGAGCAGTAACAAGTTCGGTAAAAAACCTGGGTTCAGCTGGCCCAGCTGATAGTACCCTGTAAGGGCTCCAGGGATACAGAATGAGCAGCGTTTGTACTTCATGTTAGGAGCCGCTGCACATGACGTCTGTTCCTCATGTCAGAGGCGGCCATTTCTTTTGGAGCTAAGTCAGCCTGCCACTGAGTAGTGCTCCCAGTCTTAATGACAAAGGCAGACACATTCTACTTCACCCAGTTATGATGGTTGTCAAACAGACACCATCAAGAGTCACAACTTGATACCCTAATATGATTGAGTGGAGATAAGAAAGAAGAAGGAAGCTTTCGGGCACACAGCCCCTCTTCAACTAACTAAAACGTTTTAGATGGCCAATGAAGGGCTTGTCTGAAAGCTTCCTTTCATCAAGTAAATAAAAAGAGCTGCGACATCTTATACTTTTTTTTTGTAATATTGCCCAATGTGTTGTTGTACCTCTTCAACATCAACCTCCATATATTCTCTCTTCATAGAAATACAAAGTTTGGCGAGGGGGAAAAATACATAAAAAAAATTGTGTGTGTGTGTGTGTGAACTACAGTCCAACTTCTTGGATTCAACACCCCCAAGGAAGAGGTGCTTCCTGTTGAATTAAAAATTTAAAAAAAGTTTTTTAAAATAAAAAGTCAGTTTTCTCCTAATACAAGTTGGACCTTTTAGCGCATGTATATCGGGATTCAGACAATAACTCTGAAAGATACACTCATGGACAAAACTTAAGGAAGTTGTACCTTTTAACATGTATATCAGGATTAAGACAATAACTCTGAAAGATACACTCATGGACAAAACTTAAGGAAGTTGTACTTTTTAGCATGTATATCGGGATTCAGACAATACCTCTGAAAGATATTACAGTGACCTTTATTGAAGATGCATGAGATAACCAGGTGTGAACAAACTTGACTCTCTCTTCTTAAAAAAAAACCGATGACTGGCGAACATCAAAGAATCTCCGCTTTCTTAAATTTTGTCCATGAGTGTATGTTGTAGACTTAACATTTCTGTCTGTCTGTCCGTCCATCTGAAGCCAGCATTGATGATGATGATATTAAGATATAATTACAGTAAAAACTAATTAAGGGTAAAAAGGTTAGCAGACAATCTGTTTGTAGAACAGGCATACATACAGTAGAATATTTCCATGAGCAGACAGTCCCATTAGATAGGCAACTCTATATCTAAAAGACAGTTTCCATCATCAACAAAAAAATGACCATTTTCATCAAATTGACTGCTCTCCTGTAAGAGGTCACCTCTCACTAAAAGGACACTTTGGTTCTTTGTGTTGCTCTTTAGAGAGAGATGTAGTTCTACTGTAAGGAAGAAGTAAAATTCTGTCAGTTTGATTGTTTGTGTGGAGTGAAAAACCCCCTTTATCACAGCATTAATCTTCCTTCTTTTTTCTTATCTCAAAGCCATGATAATCATGGTGGGTAGTTAGCGACTGCTTTTACTGTAAGCGCACCACATGTCTACACATGTGAAAAGCAGTTCGACTTTGCACTTACAAATGTGCCAGAGCCCCGTTTGGTTTCTTGCACTGCTGGTGGGGTTGGACTTTTGCAAGAATCGGGGGCCATTGGAGCTTTTTTTTTTTTTTAACAGAAAAAAGTGTCTAATACAGCATTAATGGTAGTTAGGAACTCAAAATTCAACATTAGCCCACATTTGAAATATGAAAAAAACTCCTTATTCTATATATAAAAAAACTTGAATAAAAATAGACTCTGGGGAAACCAGGGCAATGCCCCAGTCATTCATCTAGTTATTAAATATAGTCTGGTTATAGGATATTTGAAGAAAAAAAAAAAGAAAATGTTGAATTAAAGATGCTAGATACAGTAACATGGAATATCTAGAGTTGAGGTTAAAACCGTTGATCCAAATGAAGATTCTGTGTCAAAGAACCAAATTAGTTTTTTTTAGCGTCACATCTGTCCCTCTAGTTGTGAAATGCCCTTTAAATATCCCTTGAAATCCTGCCAATTATCCCACGTTGGTCTCACTTAGTCAGCAGGAACTGCAGCGCTCACACTCCTGGTTTGAGAAGAGAGAAATCAAAACTACAAGGTTGTCCCAAAAGTTTGTAAACACTTGCAAAAAAATTGTAATAACCAATATTATTCGCTGTTATGTATAACTCCGCTTTTGCCGAGCCAGGTCCACCTCATCACCATGTAAAACAGTTAGATCTCTTTAAATCTCCATCTTGCTCTTAGCTCGACTTTTATCTGTTCACGGAACTTTCCTACTACAACTGTGTCTCTTCGTTTTTTGTGTGTGGACATTCCCAAGCTTTCCACTTTGCCTCGACCACGACTGCCTGTACTCTGTGAGAACTTTTAAAGGTCTTCCAAGGTGCAGAGAGGTACTGGAAAACTCTCCATGCTCTGACTGTCCCTCTCGGTTACTACTGGTTTGACCCTCAGTTACCACAGCTATAGCGAGAGTCGACAGGATGAAAAAGGAGGAGGGGGAGCAGTAACAAGCTCACTAAAAAAACCTGGGTTCAGCTGGCCCGGCTGATAGTACCCTGCAAGGACTCCTAATCCAGGGATTTGTCAACATATGTATCCTTATATCTAATAATAATCATATATTTATAAAAATCACTTATTTGGCTGTTCTTTTTGTAACACCGACCCACAACAACCTCTTATCTACTTTATGCATATTTTTTTTTCCATTTGACATACACTAGAACCCCTCTCTGTAAAGGACAACACCTAGTTGCACAGCCAAAGTGTCCTTTAGAGAGAGGGTTCTTCTAATCTGAGAGCAGATAATTTGTAAAGATGATTATTTAGGTAATAAAAAAATTGTCTTTTGTAGAGAGATGTCAGTTCGCAGGAGTGTCTACTCATGGAGGTTCTACTTCAGAGATAACATTTAGCCTTAATGATGCACAAACTGTGCGTAGATTTTGTATAATAGCCAGCCAAGACCTTCTCAATCTAAGATCAAATTGTTCCAAGAATTCAATTCTGGAGTGATGGCAGAAGAAGACATTGTGGGTGAAAATTCTCAGTTCTTGTCTTCTTCTTCTTTATCTCCACTCAATCACACTAAGGTATCAAGCTTGTAAAGTTTGTTGATGGTGTCTGCTGGGGAAGAGTAGAGCTCATCAATGGATGAGTCAATACAGTCAATAATATGTCTTGGGGTTGCAGGTTGACACTTAGTACATAGTGGGAAAATCCTGCAACCATTCTGGAAAATCATTGTCCGTAGATGACCAGACTTAAGTCTGGAAATCAAAGGCTGTTGTTCTCTTGGGAGGACAGAACTTGTCCCTCCTGCTCTGTCATGTGCAGCATCAATTCTTGTGATTCTGATATGCCCTCATACAGCTACCTTGCAATTCATCTTTAAAATTTTACTTTAAAATATGGTCAAAACTTAAAATTTTACTCTCGTCTGTTAGTGACATTTACATACTCTTCAATATCCACTTTAATCAGGTATATGTAAACTTGGGAACTTTGCATAGTTTGGCAGGAGGTCGGGACATTTAAACAGGGTCAAATTGTAGCAAGTGTCGAATTAACGAGTCAAATTAACGAGGTTATACTGTATATAGAGTGGAACCATGTTAAAACAGCTTTCTTTGTAACATCATCATCTTCTTTCTTATCTCCACTCAATCATATCAGGGTATCAAGCTTTGACAACCATCATGACTGGGTGAAGTAGAATGTGTCTGCCTTTGTCATTAAGACTGGGAGCACTACTTAGTGGCAGGCTGACTTAGCTCCGAAAGAAAAGGCCACCTCTGACATGAGGAACAGATGCCATGTAAAGCCGCTCCTAACATGGAGTACAAACGCTGCTCATTGTAATATAATAATTCTATGGACCTAAAATTAATATAACTGTAGTTGTAACAACAACAATCTTGGGTCCCATGTGATATTGCTATGACAAAATTGGACTGTATTGAGAATTGTGGGACACAGATTGTAATTTTGAACTCTACTGAAGAAGGTGTTGATAAAGCACAATTTAGATTATTCAATATACAGTTACGAGTGTCATGCGTTCTTCATCTCTTAATCAGTTTTCATCTCTGTCACCATTTGCTTTTTTTTTTGGAATGGCACCCTCCTATTGGTTGGCTACGATCACGCCACCTTTGCCCCCCCCACTCACTTTTTCGTTTTTGTAACTATTGTGTTGGAACGGGTCGCTCCTTAAATAAATGCATATATTAGTTAATAACTAAATGGAAACCTCTCTTTCTTTTTCCCAGTAAGAGATGCCTACGGAAGCCAACAATACATAGACAGATAAAGTACATAGGCTATATTTATTAACTAATATATGCATTTATTTAAGGCGCCAATTTATAATTGTAACAAATAGTATTTGAATCAAAACATTCAATCGGGTAAAACACGGGCGTTGCCCGGGTCATTCGGCTAGTAGATTATAAACACAAGGTAATAAGACCAAATCCAAATAAATAAATAGTGTGTGACATTTCGGTTACAGCATTGTTACCATCTTCAGACAAAAGTACTGAATTTTGTCTGAAGATGGTATTAACACTGTTACCGAAACGTCACACACCATTTATTTATTTGGATTTGGGTCTTATTACCTTGAGGAAGGTGTTGTTTAATAAAGAAATGGGGACTCACTCCTTCATGGACTTGGAACGGCGGAGACTTGCCCTCAGGAGAGACTTGGCCCTCCCCTCGCTGGGCTCGGGGTCTGAGACATGCCTGGACAGCCCCTGGGCCCCGCCTTCAAACAAGGGGTTCTCAATGAGGGAGCTTTCACCACCTCCTCGTCCTCCACTACTGGTCCCACCAACATGATGCATACTGCCTCCTGTACACACAACACAGTCACTGATTGGCTGATGGATGGATCGTGTCTGTGGACTGTCAACACACCAAGTAGAGGTAAGGGTTGAATGCTACTCAGAGATGTGGTTCTATCTGTCCAGGTTTAGAAGTACAGCAGAAACCACCTCTCTGTAAAGGACAACACCTAGTTAGAGAGCCAAAGTGTTCTTTAGGGAGAGGTGTCCTCTTACTGGAGAGTTGCTACAGTAGAACTACCTCTCTGTAAAGGACAACACCTAGTACAGAGTGTCCTTTAGGGAGAGGTGTTCTCTTACTGAAGAGTTGCTACAGTAGAAACCACCTCTCTGTAAAGGACAACACCTAGTTACTGAGCCAAAGTGTTCTTTAGGGAGAGGTGTTCTCTTACTGAAGAGTTGCTACAGTAGAAACCACCTCTCTGTAAAGGACAACACCTAGTACAGAGTGTCCTTTAGGGAGAGGTGTTCTCTTACTGGAGAGTTGCTACAGTAGAAACCACCTCTCTTTAAAGGACAACACCTAGTACAGAGTGTCCTTTAGGGAGAGGTGTTCTCTTACTGAAGAGTTGCTACAGTAGAAACCACCTCTCTGTAAAGGACAACACCTAGATACAGAGTGTCCTTTAGGGAGAGGTGTTCTCTTACTGAAGAGTTGCTACAGTAGAAACCACCTCTCTGTAAAGGACAACACCTAGTTACAGAGCCAAAGTGTCCTTTAGGGAAAGAGGTGTCTTCTTACTGAAGAGTTGCTACAGTAGAACTACCTCTCTGTAAAGGACAACACCTAGTTACAGAGCCAAAGTGTCCTTTAGGGAGAGGTGTCCTCTTACTGAAGAGTTGCTACAGTAGAAACCACCTCTCTGTAAAGGACAACACCTAGTTACAGAGCCAAAGTGTCCTTTAGGGAAAGAGGTGTCTTCTTACTGAAGAGTTGCTACAATAGAAACCACCTCTCTGTAAAGGACAACACCTAGTACAGAGTGTCCTTTAGGGAGAGGTGTTCTCTTACTGGAGAGTTGCTACAGTAGAAACCACCTCTCTTTAAAGGACAACACCTAGTACAGAGTGTCCTTTAGGGAGAGGTGTTCTCTTACTGAAGAGTTGCTACAGTAGAAACCACCTCTCTGTAAAGGACAACACCTAGATACAGAGTGTCCTTTAGGGAGAGGTGTTCTCTTACTGAAGAGTTGCTACAGTAGAAACCACCTCTCTGTAAATGACAACACCTAGTTACAGAGCTAAAGTGTCCTTTAGGGAAAGAGGTGTCCTCTTACTGAAGAGTTGCTACAGTAGAACTACCTCTCTGTAAAGGACAACACCTAGTTACAGAGCTAAAGTGTCCTTTAGGGAGAGGTGTTATCTTACTGAAGAGTTGCTACAGTAGAATACCTCTCTGTAAAGGACAACACCTAGTTACAGAGCTAAAGTGTCTTTTAAAGAGAGATGTTATCTTACTGAAGAGTTGCTACAAGTAGAAACCACCTCTCTGTAAAGGACAACACCTAGTTACAGAGCTAAAGTGTCCTTTAGGGAGAGGTGTCCTCTTACTGGAGAGTTGCTACATCAGAACAACCTCTCTGTAAAGGACAACACCTAGTTACAGAGCCAAAGTGTCCTTTACAGAGAGGTGTCCTCTTACTGAAGAGTTGCTACAGTAGAACTACCTCTCTGTAAAGGACAGCACCTAGCTACAGAGCCAAAGTGTCCTTTAGGGAGAGGTGTCCTCTTACTGAAGAGTTGCTACAGTAGAAACCACCTCTCTGTAAAGGACAACATCTAATTACAGAGCCAAAGTGTCCTTTAGGGAAAGAGGTGTTTTCTTACTGAAGAGTTGCTACAGTAGAACTACCTCTCTGTAAAGGACAACACCTAGTTACAGAGCCAAAGTGTTCTTTAGGGAGAGGTGTCCTCTTACTGAAGAGTTGATAGAGTAGAAACCACCTCTCTGTAAAGGACAACACCTAGTTACAGAGTCAAAGTGTCCTTTAGGGAGAGAGGTGTCTTCTTACTAAAGACTTGAACTACTGAAGTGTCCTCTTGAAAGGTGCTAATTAGTAAAAATGATAATTTGTGTGATGAAAACTGTTCTTTGTAGAGAGTTGTCCTCTCATGGAGGTTCTACTGTAATGATTTTTTAAATAAATATAATTTTAGGTTGCGAGTATTAATTACAGCCCAACTTCTTTAATTCAGTATCCCAAAGGATCAGAATTTTTGATCAAATTGAGGAAGTTGTTGAATTATAATTGGTTAAAGTAAATAGGCTGATTGATTGGTTATCATAATAATCTTGTGGTAGTCTGAAAATATTACTCGCTGTGTTTGCTTATTTACATTTTTACAGTATCATTCTCAAATATACCCTCTTGAACAAAAGTTAAAGAAGTTTCATATTTTGATGTCGTCAGTTGTCTATTTTTAAAATTATTATTATGTAAGGAGACAGAGGCAATTTTGTTCACACTTTGTTATCTTGTGTGTCTTCAATGAAAGTCACTGTAATATCTTTCAGAGTTATTGTCTGAATCCCGATATACATGCTAAAAGGTACAACTTCCTTAAGTTTTGTCCATGAGTGTATCTTTCAGAGTTATTGTCTGAATACCGATATACATGTTAAAAGGTACAACTTCCTTAAGTTTTGTCCATGAGTGTATCTTTCAGAGTTATTGTCTGAATCCCGATATACATGCTAAAAGGTACAACTTCCTTAAGTTTTGTCCATGAGTGTATGAGCTACAATGTTGCTGCAAAGAGCCAGATAGAAACAAGTTAGGATAGAAGAGGTAGTGAAGGAGGCTGCCAATGCGGCAGACAACCTTGAAACACCAAGCTGGCTAGTCATCCCCATTAGACAATGGAATTTATCTGATATAAACCAGAGGTAGAGGTTCCAGTGGAGTACAGTAACTAAAGCCTTATTGTTCCATGCACTCCCTTCTCTGTAATTACTTGTATCCAATCAACATTGTATGTTTATTAAACAATCAATTTGATCTTCTGTTTTCAAAATCTACCAATAGGCCTTTGTCGGGTTTGAATACCTTTTTTTTTGCTTCAGGAAAAACTTGCAAATGCTAAAGCAACTGCACATTTTTGCGTTTAGTTCGTTTGGTGTCTGAGATAATTACTTGAAGCATGTACATGGAGAATATGCAACAGAGGTGATGACATATATAGTTAACTATAGAGCTTTATTGTTACACTCCCTTCTCTTTATTTACTTGTAGAATGTACAATATGGTGCCATGATCAACAAAAGCTGCACCCCTACACTCCATTCCATGAGATCAAGTTCGAGGAGCATGGACTCATGGAATTTGTGTAATCTTTACACAAGGGGATAAGAAACAACAACAACAGCTCGAGGAGCATGGACTCATGGAATTCAAGTAATCTTTACACAAGGGGATAAGAAACAACAACAACAGCTCGAGGAACACGGACTCATGGAATTTGTGTAATCTTTACACAAGGGGATAAGAAACAACAACAGCTAGAGGAGCATGGACTCTTGGAATTCGAGTAATCTTTACACAAGGGGATAAGAAACAACAACAACAGCTCGAGGAGCATGGACTCATGGAATTCAAGTAATCTTTACACAAGGGGATAAGAAACAACAACAACAGCTCGAGGAACACGGACTCATGGAATTTGTGTAATCTTTACACAAGGGGATAAGAAACAACAACAGCTAGAGGAGCATGGACTCTTGGAATTCGAGTAATCTTTACACAAGGGGATAAGAAACAACAACAACAGCTCGAGGAGCATGAACTCATGGAATTTGTGTAATCTTTACACAAGGGGATAAGAAACAACAACAGCAAGAGGAGCATGGACTCTTGGAATTCGAGTAATCTTTACACAAGGGGATAAGAAACAACAACAGCAAGAGGAGCATGGACTCTTGGAATTCGAGTAATCTTTACACAAGGGGATAAGAAACAATACACAATATAGACTTCTCAATATAGTTCTATCCATGGAGAATATGTAACAGAGGTACTGGAAGGTGATAGAGTGTAGTAACTATAGAGCCTCGTTGTTACACTCCCTTCTCTGTTTACTCTCTTGTAGAGTGTACAATATGGACTTCTCACTAGTTCTGAGTAGCTAGAGACCATCAATGATATGCAAATCAATATACATTACATTTATCAAATGCAATCTATATTGGAGTCTTATCTTTTATTGGTGAAATTGGGACGGGGGAGAAGAGGAGCACCTGGCATCATAACATGGCAAACATCCTAGTTGCGAGTAATAATCAACATGCATGCTTTATATATGCAAACTATCATATTTGCTTTTAAAAAGTGGAAATCTGATGCTGCACATGACTGGTACAGAGCAGGAGGGACAAGCACCGGTTCTGTCCTCCCAAGAGAACAACAGTCTTTGATTTCCAGACTTAAGTCTGGTCATCTACAGACAATGACTTTCCAGAATGGCTGCAAGGTGTTCCCACTATGTACTAAGTGTCAACCTGCAACCTCAAACTACATTATTGACTGTACTGACTCATCCATTGATGAGCTCTACTCTTCCCCGGCAGACACTATCAAAAGTCTCAGGCTTTACAAGCTTGATACCTTAGTGTGATTGAGTGGAGATAAGAGAGAGAGAGAGAGAGAGAGAGAAGAAGACATTTAAAAAGTTCTCCAACAAGACTGCTTGCCACAAAATAGGCTGTTTACTTTTCAAACAATGGCTATGCAGAAATGGCATCCATGTATGCTTCAGAACCCGTACAAGAATATGGGCGTTTTAGAATTTTTAAAGGGGAACTATGATAATTTGCATATTCAACATTATTTTATCGAGGTTCAATATTTAAATTTGCCATTGTCCTCTCTACTTCACGTATCTTGTCTTTTTAATATAGTTTTATCTTGTTTTTTTTTTCTTGAAAATAAAAGGAAATCATACAATCTGACGCTATGTATATCCTTTAAGTTCTGCATGTTGATATTACATACTTACACGGCCTGATTATTTTATAGATTCACACAATCCTACCAAAGAATGCATGTAGGCCAAAAGCCATAACATCAAACCATGGCTATACCCAGTCTCTGCTGAAGACGTGGTCTTGAATTAATACTTTCAGTTGAGAAATTAACTTGGCCTGACATGCAGAGTCTCTGATAAAGAGACCGCCTCCCTGAAACACTGGTTTATCCATATTTTTAGACTAAAAAAAAGAAACTTATTGAAAAATGATCAACGTAATAATTTTAAAGTAGTTCTGGCTTAGATGTATACTTGAATTCTTCAATGTCACATATGCGACAGGTTGAACACTCTGGTTATTATCTGCGCTGGTCATTTTCACTCCTCACTCCGCCTTTGACGGTCCCATGTCCGGATGAAAAAGGAGGAGGGGGAGCAGTAACAAGCTCACTAAAAAACCTGGGCTCAGCTGGCCCGGCTGTTAGTACCCTGTAAGGACTCCAGGGATACAGGATGAGCAGCGTTTATACTCCATGTTAGGAGCAGCTGCACATGGCGTCTGTTTCTCATGTCAGAAGCGGCCATTTCTTTTGGAGCTAAGTCGGCCCCGGGATATACAGAGCCAAAGTGTCCTTTAGAGAGAGGTGTCCTTATACCAGAAAGTTGCTAAGTAGTAAAAAATTGTCATTTTAGTGATGAAAACTGTCCTTTGTAAAGAGGTGTCCTCTAGCGAGAGTGTCCTCTCATGGAGATTTTACTATACTTACAATTGGATGAATCGGAGGAAGAGATGGAGATTGGGAGAAAGGTTTACATAGCTAGATATTTATACTTGGGATTTAAAAAATCTGTTCCACAGTATTTGAGAGGGTGTCGACAAAAGAAAACCATAAGGGAGGATAATATTATCTACTTCAACTTGTGCGATAAGTGTTCTTATCTCCACACCGCTATCCTTGGCTGGTGCCATCAGCACAGTCGGCCATTTCAGTTCCGTTCATCGCGTTTCACACACATAGCTGTCCGTTTCACAAAACTATCATCTCTCTATTCTATTTTATATTTTTACTAACATTACTAACTCCGCCTTTGCCGGTCCCAAGCCCTGATGAAAAAGGA
Source organism: Cordylochernes scorpioides (assembly GCA_030710605.1). Taxonomy (NCBI): domain Eukaryota; kingdom Metazoa; phylum Arthropoda; class Arachnida; order Pseudoscorpiones; family Chernetidae; genus Cordylochernes; species Cordylochernes scorpioides. The sequence continues at coordinate 69,412,537 of CP092883.1, read as the reverse complement.
GGGGGGAGAGCAGTAACAAGCTCACTAAAAAACTTGGGCTCAGCTGGCCTGGCTGATAGTACCCTGTAAGGGCTCCCGATCCAGGGATACAGGATGAGCAGCGTTTGTACTCCATGTTTGGAGCGGCTGTACATGGCGTCTGTTCCTCATGTCAGAGGCGGCCATTTCTTTTGGAGCTATGTCTGTCTGCCACTGAGTAGTGCTCCCAGTCTTAATGACAAAGGCAGACACATTCTACTTCACCCAGTCATGATGGTTGTCAAATCCCAAGCTTTACAAGATTGATACCCTAATAAGATTGAGTTAGATAAGAAAGAAGAAGAAGATAGTTTCTGATTGGGTGCTTTATGTCAAAGGAAAATTGTTCATTATTTATTGCTTTGAAAAATAGCAACAAAAATGGTTTGGGATTTAATTCATAGAAACAATGATAGTTAAGTAAGATTTTAAAAAAGGAGAGCCAACATTTTTTATCCTGTAATGTCATTCAACTGTTAAGTGCTTTTATTAGCTTGTCATATATAATGATTATTCATAAGTAGTGTAGTTTGATGGGTAAGCCTAGGGCCAGAAATTCTCTTAAAAAGACAAAAATATTAGTAATATTTTCTATAAAATTAATAAATTTAATATTTAAATGATATCAAAAGATATAGTCTAAAGAAAGTCATAAATTAATGGTATATTCATTGAAATTTTTTTTTTTAATTTGACCAGTTTCTCTCTGAATCTATATAAATATAGTGAAATGAAATTTTAATATGATATAAAAAAGTATTGTTAATAAATTAATATATGCAGCATACTTGAGATGTTATACAATATGAAAATATTTATATATTGAGAGAGGGAGAGAGAAAATATAAAAAAAAAAATTATTTATAGTATATATTTTTTGTTTATTTGCAGGTGGGCATATTTGTTTTTATTCTAAATTAAAAAGACATTTAATGGTTTAAATGAATTAGCACACTTGTATAACATGATGTAAACATTAGCAAATTTTTTTATTTTGGTATTTACTACTGTCTTGAATATTTTTGAAAAAGAGGTGGTAAAATTCTTCATAAATACAACTTTTGCTTTTATATATGTAATTTATAAAATTATGTATAAACAAGATGGTTTACAAAAATGTTTTTAATATTACCCCTTTTTATTACTAAAGAAAAAAAAATCATAACCGTTATATAAAACTTTATTCGCGTATTATCGTATCATTATATCTTTTGTGATAATTTATTTCAAATTGTAATGATATGTCAGATTATATAAACAAAAATATTTTGAGATTCCATTTAAAAAATATAAATAAATATTGTATCTTCGGACTTTTAAAAATGCCAAAGAAAATTTAAAATAAATTTAATTCCATTTTTTAATACATAAACTTTAATTATTTGATGAAAATTCGTCTGTCTGTGGATGACTAAAAAATGCTCATTTCACGCTAGGCGAAAATTTTTAAACAAGTGTTATAAAAATATGACGCTCTTAGTATTATAAAATGCCATATTTTGCAAGGTAAAATAAAAATTATGCACGTTTTAAATAAGATAAACACCTATTAGGCTTAATGCAACCAGCTGAGACGAAAACTTGCAATAACACGGTATATATAAACAAATATATGGATGATATTTATATTAAGGCTTACTGACCTTATAAGAGATTTGATAAATCTAAAGAGTGACAGGATTTCGTTTATTCCTCTTCATTTATAAATAGATGCTATAACCCAGTAGTTTTATATTTAAAGTTTAATTTAATAAACACTCGAGTATCCATTTTCTTTCGTTGGTTTGGAGCAATCTCGTTTTAAGATTGACATTGCGCCCTGCCATCTGTAGTTTATTTTTAGAAGAGAAAATTAAAACAAAAACTAAAATAGCTTGTAAGTATAATTATTTTTATGATTTTAAGCATTTTTAAAGGTTTTATTAATAATCTAAAATTTTACAAGCCATAAATTAATTAAAGTCTTGTTTTTAAATTTTAATATATATTCTTCTTTTTTATTCATAATTATTTCAAAATTTAGTACTTGACGCAATAAAAATACATGGTGGAAAAAAACTCCTATAATATAATTATTTAACCTCATTGTACAACATTTATCTTATATAATAAATTCTGAATATAAAATTTAAAGCATAAACATTAATTAGTTTATCGTGAAATAAAATGGTAATAAACTTCATAGAGTATTAATTGAAATAAAAATTGATCTATGAGGTAGTTGTAACTTCTTCCATTTTTTTTCGTCAATGATGACAGCCCTTCAATATTTCACTATATCAGGCTCACTTAAAAATATATTCAATTCTAAATTATTATCTATGAGAAATTTGCTCAAAAAGAAGAAAAGGTGATTTAGGATTAAAACGCATTGTGCATGAACCTCCATTCTCGCTACTCATTGCCCTCTAATAAATGCTGAGCCAGTTCGTTGTGTATTGTGCGCCATCTTGTCTCAATTTATCCCAACACTATTTGTTAAGGTAGTCGGAAAATTGACGCGGCATGCCACATGCCAATTTAATATACTCCCTTTATGATGACACTCCTCTCTAAAACTCTATCAACTGAGAATAATGACTTTTTCTGTGCTTGCTTAGCATTATGTTACTCAGCATTTTTCTTTATAACAGGATTAGATTCTGTTTTCTTCAATGGATCATTTAATACCAACCTCTATGCTCGATAATGAACAACATGAAAACTTTCTGTCCAACTCTAGTTTTAAGTCACACACATAATATAAAATAATTTAGCACTTTACAATATTTGTTAACTCATACTAAGTTGGGTGTTCAGAATTTCCAATAAAGAATAGACTCTGGATCACCTGCAAGAATGGAGACCAAGGAGTCAATTGGAAATGAACCATATTATATTTATTTCTCAGCCAGAGATGAGCCATATCATTTATCAAAAGGTGCATATTTGATATTTTATATTGCATAGGTGCATATTAAAAACTGTGTGATTATGTTTGAATTATGTTAATTTACAGCTGCAATATAAATCTGATAGTTTTAGAAAGAAATCATTTAGCTCTATAAACATCATATTTATGATTCAAGATTTAAAAAATAATAATAATAAAAAGATATCCCATTGTGCGGAAAATTTAAAGGTTTTAAACATCATTTATTTTCTGGCTCAGTTATTCGTTCACAATCTCGTTTTCATCGAAAAACAACCAAGAATATTCAAGTTTCAGAGCAGTATTCGCTTTCCATTGGTTCAGTTTACGTTTCATTGACACCAATTTCTTCTTTGCGAAAATTGGGATCGCCCATAGACGACGAGCTAGAGCATGGAGTCCACGTTTTGTGACGCCAAGATGGAGAAGGAAGTCTTTGATTTCTTATTGCATCGAAGGCGTTATTCAAAACTTGAAAAAATTTCTCTTGAAATTCGCGAATAGAAGCGAGAATATCAACTGAAGGCTTCTTCATCTTCAGTTTCCTCTTCAGAAATTTAACATCTTTCCTAATGATGCGTTGAGAGTATTCCAATTTGGTCACTGCTTATGACAGCTTCTTGCATTTTTTCTTGAAGATGTTCTTTTGCCTGAGAGTTTAGTGGAGTCAAGAAGACACCTCATCCAATCGTTTCTTCAAATCGTCCTTTTCGGCCTTTAGATCCCGGATTTCGTTGAGAAGTTGGCCGCTTTAATATGTGCACAAACATAAAATATGAAACTTTCAGTTGCACGATAAGTAGATGCATTTTTCTTAATTTATGCACCTTATCCCAGTACAATATTACATTTGTGATATTTTTTCATATATATATATATATACTAGACGAATGGCCCCGGCAACGCCCCGGGTTTTACCCGAGTGCGTATATATTTTAAAAATGTTTTAATTAAAATACTATTCGTTACAATTATAAATTGGCGCCGTGGATGTCTCTCTTGTGAAACGTCCCGCCCCAAACTGTGTGTGTCTTGAAAATATAAAAATAAAAATGTGAACGAAAAATATGTCCAGGGTAGCCTAGTGGTCATGGCATCTGCACGGTAAGCGGAAGGTCGTGGGTTCGATTCCCATCCCTTGACACTTTTTTTATTTCATCCATTCTGACCAAAATCTATCCGTGAACTTCACACAGTGAACTTCACACAGACAGAATAAGGCAATTATATAAGTAGATAATCCAAATTGTGCCTTATCACGCACTATTTTTTTATTTGGCTTATTACCTAGTGTTTATAATCTATGACGTAATGCCGGCGGCGCGCGCCCGTTGGCTGCCGGCGAGCACGTGACCTCCCTGTGCGCGCGCATCCGTGAAAGAACCGGCCGGCCGGCCCATGACGGTCGTGACTATATATGTTGATAATAATAATAATAATTATTATTATTATTATTATTATCATTAGATAATGATAATGATCATAATGATGATGCGCGCGCATCCATGACAGAACCCATGACGGTCGTGACTATATATGTTGATATTCTGAGGGTCTCTCGCTATACTGTAGTAACCGAGAGGGACAGTCAGGGTGTGGACAGTTTTCCAGTACCTCTCTGAACCTTGGAAGACCTTTAACAGTTCTCACAGAAAGCAGGCAGTCGTGGTCGAGGCAGAGTGGAAGACTTGGGAATGTCCACAAAAAAAAAAAAAAAAACGAAGGGACACAATTGTACTAGGAAAGTTCCGTGAACAGATTAAAAGTCGAGCTAGGAGCGAAATATGGAGATTTACGAAGAGTTCTTACTGGTCTACAATGAGGTGGATCTTGGACACAACCGACGAGGGCTCCCGCTGATGGTGAAGTGACTGTATTTTCGGCTAGGGCGAAGGTCTTATATACCTTTGCCGAGAGGAAGTACTGGGTTTCAGCGGATGAAATATGGGCGTGGATCGGAAGAGATATCATTGTACATTCTTAACGACTTCCTGGCATCTTTAGGTGTCGTTCTCAACCATTTTTGGATTTCTATATCTTAATCTCTTGCTTTAACTCAACTCTTCTTCTATTACACAGTTTTATTTATTTATCCTCAGTTTGTACAAAGTACATAACAAATGGTGATGCAATGACACATGTCAATCATGAGTATAATTATGTACAGAGGTATTTCTATTATACAAAACGAGAATCTTGTTATATTATACACAAATATGGTTATCAATTTTAAAGGTAATAAATTCACGAAAAAAAGGCAGCAATTACAATGCACCGACTCTATAACCCAAATAAAGACGTCTTGGTTCAATCTGGTTCAAATTCACATAAATAGGTACCGCTCAGCAAGAGCAACTTAGTTCATGATATTTGAACAATGAATAATATGTGAAGGTTATTCACATATTAAACAAATTTTAACGCGGGATTCAATCCCGGTTCATGACTGTCGGGAATCGAGCGTGTTACCCTCTCATCCACCGACTTTATTAAAGACGTCTTGCAGCACACAACTTAAGATACGTACAAATAAACAACACCAACAATGTCAAGTTTATTGACAGTTTTCCCTCAGGGACATCCGATGTTGAACAGGTTCAAATCATCAATTGATCGGCCATCAGCGCAGGTGAAGCCAATCAGGACCTGTCTGAGGATGACCTTGTTGAGAACCACCCAGAGGTATTCGCAACCTCTGCAGGAGAATGGGTTTCCTGCACGTCCACCTACAGTTAGATCTTGGCACAGTAAAGGGACAGATTGAAACCTACAGTTAGATCTTGGTACAGTACAGGGTCAATTTTGACAAATTCAGACAAAAGGCCAACCTGTCTGAATTAAAAAAAAAACTCGTGTTGAGGGTCATTCTTTATCATCACTATTAAAGTTTCACCATGGTTATCAACATAATGATCGTTCTGAAGCATAATTAAACAAAGAGAGGCCTATCTAGGTACATGAATATCTTCACCCACAACTTTGTTATTTCTAAATATATATAATGTGATTTGGAGAGAAATCGTGGGTTGAATGGAAAGTGGTAAAGGCGCACACACGAGACAGGATCCAGAAGCAAAAACCTGTGAGTAGATCAGAGAGGAAAAGGATTCACCACCCTGGGCACAATTGACGTGGAGACGACTTCAGAGGGCTTAACTGTCCACAGACCATAAAAACTTTTAAACTATTATCAGTAGACTAAATTATTCCTCGGAGAGGGGTATAACGGGCAAGAGAGTGACTCCTTATAAAAGACAGGATATGTGGTCGATTAGGGGTGTTATCTTATTAGCCAACTTTCTGTTCCATTATTTGTATGTTCTATATGTAAATACCTGTTTTTTTCCTCTTTTCGCTCTCCACTTCTCCCATTCATATTTCCAAAAAATATTTTCTTATATTCCATAGGATTATTCAAATAATAATCTGTATATATTTACCATGTGTATATAATCTTTCTCCATTTTTACCCCTTTGTATATTTCCCACTTTCATGGGTTTCTCCGTCTTGTAACCCCAGGAGAATCCTCTGTAAGACCTGTGTGTCTTAATAAAGGTTTTTGTGTGTGTGATTAGCCAACTTTCCTCTCCTTATACTTCCACACAGATCATCTTTATTTACACATTTCCATAAGATACATTTCTATATGTGATATTATGATTATTATTATTATAAATACTAGAAGAATGACCCGGCTTCGCCCGAGAAATCCCCCGAGTGAAGTATCCTTCATACTGATAGTACATCAATAATAAATAGTAGAAGTGCCATAGAATAGCAATACAGAAGAAACACATAAACTACAGAAAAAAGTGTGTAATGGCAAAAATTGTATTATATTAGTGTTTGGGTATTTGATTTAATTATTTTTTTTGCAATCCATTTAGTTGTTTCAAAATTAATAATATAAATGAGTTTTAAAAATTGTAAAAAAAAAAAATGCATCGGCCGGGAATCGAACCTGGGCCGCCAGCGTGGCAGGTGAGCATTCTACCACTGAACCACCAATGGTTATAAGAAACGGCCATATTTGGGTATTTATTCCATTCACAAAGGAAACGGTGACAGAATTGATTGATTGTTGATTATGACTCTGATACTTGTATATTTCAATAACTATATAAAGTTGAGGGAGGATGATGTACAATAAGAGGCACCTCTCCTTTCAACTATGCATCAAAATGGCGGCATTTGTTCATCACCCTAGTAAAAAAAAAGCTTTACAAGTCTTCTTCTTATTCTTTCTCATCTCTACATTAGGGTGTCAAGCTTGACAACCATCATGATTGGGTGAAGTAGAATGCGTCTGCCTTTGTCATCAAGACTGGGAGCACTACTCAGTGACAGGCCGACTTAGCTCCAAAAGAAATGGCCGCCTCTGACATGAGGAACAGACGCCATGTGCAGCCGCTCCTAACATGGAGTACAAACACTGCTCATCCTGTATCCCTGGAGCCCTTACAGGGTACTATCAGCCGGGCCAGCTGAGCCTAGGTTTTTTAGTGAGCTTGTTACTGCTCCCATCCTTCTTTTTCATCCGGGTTTGGGACCGGCAAAGGCGGAGCCACAATTCTAGTTTTGGTGAATTCAGACAAAAATCCAACATGTATACCATGGCTATAACAAGTTCACACTTATTTTGATAATTCCTGAGATGAATCCTATTTGAGAAAGAAACGGTGCAGTACAATTCACAGCCTACTTGTACTGAAGTATGTAGACTTACCGTTGACTATGAGGGTGCCTCCGGCAATCGACATCCGCCCCACCAGGGGGGTAAAGATGGCGGGGGGCAGTGAGGAAAGGTTGTTGTTATCAAGGCGGAACAGCGTGGGAGTCAGAATGAGGGAAATGGCATCCTGGTCCACTCTGGAGATTCGGTTCATCGCCAGACTCAGCTGGAATACTCCCAGTTATATTGACAAACATAAGCAGTTTTATCTTATCTCATTTTTTAGTAGGAGCAATGTTGTTTTTGTTTGTTAAGTGAACCGATCTCTCACGCCTTCTCATTGGACGAATGTGGCCATGTTTGTATATAAGAGGAGGCTAAGGGATTGCGAGGAGCCCGGAGTGTGGTGGATTATTGAGTGGAGACAAAGTGTTCTCTGCGTATTTTATCCGTGTCTGGTGATCTCCTCGCATACCTGTGTAACCCCGGTCCGATCCCTACCAACGCTACATAAACGATAAGTACTTTTTTGTTTGATATTGCTATCAAAAAAGGCATTCAAAGAATAACAATCAAGACCTGAAATATTTTGGAATAATTCTAATTCTTCGAAAAATTCAACAAGAACGTATAAAAGTGCATGGAATTACTGCAAATTGGAAAATTTCAAATATTACCATGCTACTTACACGAAGATTAATTACCTATTCAATACATAAAAGATAAGTACTGTTTTGATTTTTTTAGCAAATCGTGAGTTTTTATTTAAATCCCTTTTATTGTTGTTATTGTACTCTTGGGTGTACGCTTTTCTGTGTGTTAAGTTACTTTCATTGCACTTTGTGTGTTAACATGTAAAAGTTTACTTTTGTCATCAGAAATATCATAAATTGACAATAAGAAAACATTACTCGGATTTTCCTGGAAAATCTCTTAAAGATTTCTTGAAAAAAGCCATGGTCCACCTGTGCTGTGTGAGCAGAAGAGCTTAAATTGACTTGTTCCATTATATGTATGTTCCATATGTAAATACCTGTTTTTTTCTCTTTTCGCTCTCCACTTCTTCCATTCATATTTCCAATTTTTTTTCCAAATCCATATTCTTATTTTCCATAGGATCATTCAAATAATAATCTGTATATATTTACCATGTGTATATAATCTTTCTCCATTTTTACCCCTTTGTATATTTCCCACTTTCATAGGTTTCTCCGTCTTGTAACCCCAGGGAGAATCCTCTGTAAGACCTGTGTGTCTTAATAAAGGTTTTTGTGTGTATGTGTGTGAATAAGAAAACATTATCAAAATGATTAAAATAGTTTGAATCTTTACATGAAAATATCCTTATAGGATATAGCGTGTACTTTTTGTAATAAATAAATAAATGTATAAGAAATTGGAAATATTTTTATACGTAGGATTCTTTTTTATAAATAAAATAATTTTCTACTGCCCTTACTGCAATGATAAATTAATGGGAGGATCTGGCTCATCAGTGGTCTTCTTCTTTCTTATCTCCACTCAATCATATTAGGGTATCAAGTTGTTGCCCTTGATGGTGTCTGTTTGATAACCATCATGACTGGGTGAAGTAGAATGCATCTGCCTTTGTTATTAAGACTGAGAGCACTACTCAGTGGCAGGCCGACTTAGCTCCAAAAGAAATGGCCGCCTCTGACATGAGGAACAGACACCATGTACAGCCGCTCCTAACATGGAGTAAAAACGCTGTTCATCCTGTATCCTTGGATTAGGAGCCCTTACAGGGTACTATCAGTCGGGCCAGATGAGCCCAGGTTTTTAGTGAGCTTGTTACTGCTCCCCCTCCTCCTTTTTCATCCGGGCTTGGGACCGGCAAAGGCGGAGTTTATGTGTTTGAGGGTGGTGAAAGTTGAGGGTTCAGTGGTGAACCCTCCCAGCGGTTTCACCGCTGTTATATTACATCGAGCTGGTTTGCTTTCATAGTGATACTGAAGTTGACCTTTTGGAGAAGGTATTTTAAAGGAACACACTATGGACATATATTATCAAACTTTACTTAAGAAAGGTGACAGGACGTGTTGTTATAGCACTCAAATATGCAAGTAAGAAAGATATATGTTCGTCTCATTAACAATAAAAGTTATAAAATATTTAAGAATATCCTCGAGTCCCATTTGTTCCACACACATATCTCAAACTTTCGAATTATTTAAAATATAAACATAAATTCTTCAGATAATTTATTATTCTGTTCAAATCAATAAGCTTGAGGGATAAGTCTCTTTTAAATACATTTATTTCAAGCTTTCGGACTCAACCGCCCTTCGACAGGAAAAATTATATTAGCTACTAAAGTTTTCGGATCTAATCTATATATACATTTGTGAGACGCCCGTGTATATAGATTAGATCCGAAAACTTTAGTAGCTAATATAATTTTTCCTGTCGAAGGGCGGTTGAGCCCGAAAGCTTGAAATAAATGTATTTAAAAGAGACTTATCCCTCAAGCTTATTGATTTGAACATAATATTATGGGATTACCTATTAATAATAATTTATTATTCTAACTAAAAAATATATTCTCATGGACAAAACTTTAAAAAGTGGAATGTCTTTGTGGTGGCTGGTTGTCTTTTTTTTTTTATGGAAACAGAGGGAATTTTGTTCCCACTTGGTTATCTCGTTTGTCTTCAATAAAGGCCACTGTAATAACTTTGTCTGAATCCAGATATACATGCTAAAAGGGTACATCTTACTTAAGTTTTGTCCATGAGTCTATCTTTCAGAGTTATTGTCTTAATCCTGATATACATGCTAAAAGGTACATCTTCCTTAAGTTTTGTCCATGAGTGTATCCTTCAGAGTCATTGTCTGAATCCCGATATACATGCTGAAAGGTACAACTTCCTTAAGTTTTGTCCATGAGTGCATCTTCAGAGTTATTGTCTGAACCCCGATATACATGCTAAAAGGTACAACTTCCTTAAGTTTTGTCCATGAGTTTATTTTTCAAATATCGTTTCAAAGAAATTATGAAAGAAAAGGTTGAGGAGGTCCTTACCTGCAATGCAGGATGGTGCATGTTGATATTGAGGGAATATCTTCCAAGAACCGTCAGGGCATTCTTGGTGAGATCCAGCCTCTGGAGCATGGGCAGATTCTGGAAGGCATTGATGCCAATGCTGTTGATCTGATTCTCCGCCAGGATTATGGTTGAGAGTCGCGGGTGATCAGAAAGGGCGAAAGCTGGGATGTCTGTGATCTGGTTGCGACCGATGTTGATCCCCATCAGGAACTTCATCGTCTTCAGATCAGTGAAGGGGAAGGTCGTCAACTTGTTTCCGAAGATGCTGATACCCTGGACGACATCCTCCGAGCCATTGAAAGTGCCATGCTGTACCTCAGTAATGTTGTTAACTTCCAGGTAGAAGTTACCGATCTTGTATCCTTGGAACATGTTGGCTCTGAGAACACGTAGGTTGGCGTTCTGTACCCAGAATCCACGGTAACTGCCACCTCCGATTCTATCGAGGGCAGTTTTGAGGCCTTGGTCATCTCCAACCTTCTTGCAGTTGATGCCTTCGCTGTCGCAGGTACACGGCAGGACTAAATTCTCTGGTGGACAGGTATATTGGACCGTGTCCACTGTCACCAGTAACCCGCACAGTACCAACACCAAAACACGCTGTGCACACATCACACTTCAGTAAAGTACAAAATTCCATCGTTATATATAGAGATATATATTAAAAATATTTCTTTGCTTGCTTGTTCAAGATTCTCTAGCTGTAGATAGTTTGGTTGATTAGTCTCTGTGACGTCATCAATAAATACTTTCACACCTTCAGATATACAAAGACTTGATTTCTACGCTACAATATTATTCTCCGCCTAACTGACCTCGTCCTTATTGTTTGCGGAAGAACATTGCTTGATTCAAATATTTATATGTAATTCTACTGTCTATCAGATTATGTCCATAAAGAGTTTGACTAAATAACATTTCTGAGTTTCCATCCTTCAGTGCAGCGTATATAAGCTTAATTGTAAAACGACATTTGAAATACTATCCCGCATGTGTTTCTTTTCAACGAAAAATCAAGCCTAGTGGACATGGCATCTGCCCGGTAAGCGGAACACTGTGGGTTCGATTCCCATCCCTGGACACTTTTATTTTTCCGTTTATCATTACTCTTCACAATTCACCCTTTCATACCTCATCCAAAAGGTTAGAAATAATCATTATTTCTCCTTGAAATAAATTTTGATTTTTCGCTGAAAAGAAACACATGCGGGATAGTATTTCAAATGTCGTTTTACAATCATAAGCCGCATTATATTATATTGTATTAGAAGCTTAATTGCCTAATACAATATTAGAGCTCTAAGAAGCGGTCTGGTAGATAAAATTGGCGAAACTGCTGGGAGGGTTCAACACTGATGAACCAAGTCTTCCAATATCGCAGTAAGGATAATAGAAGTTTGATTTGTGTGAAAAAGAAACATTTATGCTTTAATGCTTTCATCTCTTACAATAGAAATTGGAAAGTAAAACACAAGAATGAAAGATAAACCATCATGTGTTTTTACTTCAACACTTAAAGAGGGAAAGTATTCCACACGGTAACAAAACCAAACACAATGGAACCTTGTCAGATCAGCCTCTTTTATAACAGCAACTTATTGTTATAACATCTTAATTCTATAGTCCCAAGTGTTTGAGGAGCATGGACTTGTTGGGGCGGCTGCAGGCGTGTTACAATATATTTATAATTCAAGAATTAATTACTAAATCACTTTAAATTCAGCTAGTAATTTTATTATCGTTTTTATACGAAAACAAGCGTGTTCTTCGTCTACAACAATAACATGAGAATTGATGATGATAATATTTTTTAGAATTAAGCTGTTGTTTTTTATTTTAGTATTTACAATTAATTGATTTAAAATAATAAGAAATAAAATTATATGAAATAAAAATAATACGATTTAAAATTATAAGAAATAAAATGATATGATTCCCTACAGACTCATATAATTTGTGCAGTCTTTGTACACAAGGGGATAAGAATCAACAACAGAGTTATAAGTTTCAAGTCCCAATTGTGCTCTAACTGTGGTTATAACACCATGGTTGTCACAACATAAAATCTTTGTCCCAATTGATGGTTTTATAGTGAGGTTAAACTGTAGATAAATATTATTTTGTTGCTAATGACCATCATTGGTGACTAAATGGACAACTATTCTTCAATTTGAAGTTGTTGTATTTCAATTTGATTACACACACACAGCGCTTAACGTTAATTATTCTTTAATTAACTACAACAAGGTGAAAGGATTATATATATTGATGAAATGGTAATCATGGGGAAAGAAAAATATGAGTCAGCGCGGCTACGCCGATGCAGGATACAAAAACAGAAAGTACGGGTGTGACGTCAGCTCCGGTGTTGCCGAAGTTAGCCGCCCGCCGTCACGGTCCAGCAGAAGTCTTAGTAACCATCACTCTCTAGTGACCTTCCCAGAAGTTTCCATGACCTCTTTCAGCCAGCCCATTGCAAGTCAATCTCTCTACCTTCTTAATCTTCCTTCAATTTTTCCCAACATCTTTTCCAATCCATTTCCTCTCATTATGTGTCCACAGTAGGTCAGTCTGTTCACATATTTAGGATTATAGGGATCTACCAGCCCTAATATATTCAAGATTGAAATATTTGTCCTTTTTCTATCCATGACTCTGAATAGCTTTCTCCATGTCCATTCTACAAGAACTTCAATTCTTTTCGTCAATTTTCGACAGACACAGGGATCCAATCTCACATTGGGCCTATTTAAAAGATTTTATTCAACTTGCTTCCATATTGCATTCCTGGTCATGGATGTCGGAATTGACGATCTATACCCCTTGTCCACTGACTCCCTGTGTTTTGGCAACTTTTCCAAAAGGTTTAGATCTCCCAGACGAACGCATACTACACCACAGCGCTAATCTCTCCCAATATATATACACTGCGTGACATTGAAAATGGAACACCAAGAAATAGTGGCCAGAAAATTATGCAAATTTCAGGGTAGACGCGCCTAACCGAGTTATGCAAATGATGTAAAATGCGCAGCTCTCGTGCGCACATGGAGTAAGATATAAGGGAAGGAACTTGCAGAAAGGACAGTATTCGTGTCGTTATTTCTTCAAGGAAAATCATTGTAGAAATTTTGTTCTTGTGTCAAAAGACACGTGTAATAACAGAGAATGCCAGGTCATCGTAAACGGAGGCAGTTCAAGCAGACAGACGCTTTTACGAGGGGCATGGTGATCGGACTGAAAAGGGCAGGTTGGTCCATACGTCAAATCGCAGCTGATACACACCTTGGTGCGTCCACGGTGCACCGACTGTGGAGAAGATGGTTGGAACAAGGAAATGTGGCAATTTATAGGAATGTCGGTGCAACCAGAGTGACGTCAGCACGTGTGGATCGGCGTATCCTTCGACAAGCAGTGGCGGCCCCACAAGCCACTTGTACCGCCATTCTGCAACATGTGCAAGACACCCTAGATCATTCCATCTCGACCAGAACCATTTCCCGTCGATTGGTTGCTAATGGCTTGCACTCATGCCGTCCGCTAAGAAGACTGCCATTGACCCCACCGAATAGGCGCCAGCGTTTGGAATGGTGCCGGGCTAGATCGACGTGGATGACGGAATGGCACAGGGTCGTGTTCTCAGATGAGTCGCGTTTCTGCTTGTCCAGTGATAGTCGCCGTGTACGCGTGTGGCGTCGACGTGGAGAAAGGTCCAATCCGGCAGCAATTGTGGAACGCCCCACCGTGCGACAACGTGGAATCATGGTTTGGGGCGCAATCGCGTATGATTCCAGGTCACCTCTACTTCGTATTCAGGGCACTATGACGGCCCAACGATACGTTGATGATGTGCTGCGACCGGTGACACTCCCCTACCTTCAGGGGGTACCCAATGCCCTTTATCAGCAGGATAACGCCCGACCGCACACTGCTCGCATTAGCCAACAAGCTCTGCAAGATGTACAGATGCTTCCCTGGCCACCGTACTCTCCTGAACTCTCACCAATCGAGTACGTCTGGGACATCATTGGACGCCGTTTGCATGCCTTGCCACAGCCGCGTTCAGAAGACGAACTGTGGCAAATGGTTGAGAGGGAATGGAGAGCCATCCCTCAGGACGCCATCCGTACTCTGATTGACTCTCTACCTAGACGTGTTGCTGCGTGCATCGCCGTCCGCGGTGGTCCTACTTGCTACTAAGCCGACGCCGTTCTCGCTCTGTATTATGACTATCATTTTGAAATAAAGATCACTTATTGTCCGTCCCTGTCTCTCTCTGTCTGCCGAGTTTCATCACTTTCTGGCCACTATTTCTTGGTGTTCCATTTTCAATGTCACGCAGTGTATGTTAAATAAAAAAAATATTCTATTTAAAATTATATTTCATAGATCCAAATACTCTGTTAAATCGACCGCCAGAGGTCATGCTTCCCCTATAAAAACTCGTTGTTGTTCTTCCCCGATGGCCGGCTCAAAACATTTGTACATTATGTAAATAAGCTTTTTGCCCTCCTGTAAGGTTCGGGGGGCCACTCCAGCATTACAACTCGCCATGTGTAAATAATCTGGACAAGGTGACTCGCGAGCTATGCTCGAATGTAACACCTGCAAATTGAGGTGAAATAAATAAAATAAATAAATAAGCTTTTCATTTTTTATTCTTACGCCTTAAGCTAGGCAGTACTTTTACCAAATTATGTCTTTTATACATTCCTTAGCTCAATTAAAGCAACCTCTCTGATAAAAACCATTATTATTTTTATTTCAAGATTTTTAACCACGACTGCATTACCATAGCATAATCTCAACAATTCTAAAATACACTGCGTGACATTGAAAATGGAACACCAAGAAATAGTGGCCAGAAAGTGATGAAACTCGGCAGACAGAGAGAGACAGGGACGAACAATAAGTGATCTTTATTTCAAAATGATAGTCATAATACAGAGCAGAACGGCGTCGGCTTAGTAGCATGTAGGACCACCGCGGACGGCGATGCACGCAGCAACACGTCTAGGTAGAGAGTCAATCAGAGTACGGATGGCGTCCTGAGGGATGGCTCTCCATTCCCTCTCAACCATTTGCCACAGTTCGTCTTCTGAACGCGGCTGTGGCAAGGCATGCAAACGGCGTCCAATGATGTCCCAGACGTGCACGATTGGTGAGAGATCAGGAGAGTACGGTGGCCAGGGAAGCATCTGTACATCTTGCAGAGCTTGTTGGCTAATGCGAGCAGTGTGCGGTCGGGCGTTATCCTGCTGATAAAGGGCATTGGGTACCCCCTGAAGGTAGGGGAGTGTCACCGGTCGCAGCACATCATCAACGTATCGTTGGGCCGTCATAGTGCCCTGAATACGAAGTAAAGGTGACCTGGAATCATACGCGATTGCGCCCCCAAACCATGATTCCACGTTGTCGCACGGTGGGGCGTTCCACAATTGCTGCCGGATTGGACCTTTCTCCACGTCGACGCCACACGCGTACACGGTGACTATCACTGGACAAGCAGAAACGCGACTCATCTGAGAACACGACCCTGTGCCATTCCGTCATCCACGTCGATCTAGCCCGGCACCATTCCAAACGTTGGCGCCTATTCGGTGGGGTCAATGGCAGTCTTCTTAGCGGACGGCATGAGTGCAAGCCATTAGCAACCAATCGACGGGAAATGGTTCTGGTCGAGATGGAATGATCTAGGGTGTCTTGCACATGTTGCAGGATGGCGGTACAAGTGGCTTGTGGGGCCGCCACTGCTTGTCGAAGGATACGCCGATCCACACGTGCTGACGTCACTCTGGTTGCACCGACATTCCTATAAATTGCCACATTTCCTTGTTCCAACCATCTTCTCCACAGTCGGTGCACCGTGGACGCACCAAGGTGTGTATCAGCTGCGATTTGACGTATGGACCAACCTGCCCTTTTCAGTCCGATCACCATGCCCCTCGTAAAAGCGTCTGTCTGCTTGAACTGCCTCCGTTTACGATGACCTGGCATTCTCTGTTATTACACGTGTCTTTTGACACAAGAACAAAATTTCTACAATGATTTTCCTTGAAGAAATAACGACACAAATACTGTCCTTTCTGCAAGTTCCTTCCCTTATATCTTACTCCATGTGCGCACGAGAGCTGCGCATTTTACATCATTTGCATAACTCGGTTAGGCGCGTCTACCCTGAAATTTGCATAATTTTCTGGCCACTATTTCTTGGTGTTCCATTTTCAATGTCACGCAGTGTACAACAGAAATCTCATTCATCTTTATTTATAACATATATATAGTCGACTCTCGATCATTTGAAATTCAAAGGACCAGAGAAAAATGTCAATTTATCAAGAGTTCAAAATAACAGGAGTTTAAACAACCAAGAGAAAAGGGGAAAAAATCAATTAAACTAGATTTGAAGTTTAGACAGTGTCAGGATATGCATACTATTCATTATAAAATTGTGAAAAAGTTTTAAAATTACAAATATAATCTCACAATGAATATCTTTTTAATGAAAAAAAAAACTTGAAAGCTAGCGTTTTTTTTTCAATAAAAAGATACTCATTGTGAGAAAATATTTGTATATGCATACTATGTTGATACCATATTGAATAAGTCACTTATCTCAAGTTTTTAAAGTAATAAATTTGTTGGGAGCTTTTGGGTCATACCCTTTCTCAAA
>CP092883.1:69377233-69395095 GCA_030710605.1 Cordylochernes scorpioides | reverse complement strand
CCATTCTCAAATGGCCAATTAGTTAGTTAAAGAAGCGTATGAAATCGAATCCCGGACGAGCCCTCTCCTCTACATCCCGGCTCTCCTCACCCGGCGATGATCCCCCGGCCACTCATCCCCTCCAACAGTGCAATGCATATAGTGCTCTGTATATATTCCACTTTATGCGTCCATCGGGGCTCAAAAATCATCCATTCTGGTTAGCAGCCCCGTAACGGAAAAATATGTTCAGGGTAGCCTAGTGGACATGGCATCTGCCCGGTAAGCGGAATACTGTGGTTTCGATTCCCATCCCTGGACACTTTTATTTTTCCGTTTATCATTACTCTTCACAATTCACCCTTTCATACCTCATCCCAAAGGTTAGAAATAATCGTTATTTTTCCTTAAAATAAATTTTGATTTTTCGTTGAAAAGAAATACATGCGGGATAATTTACAAATGTCGTCTTACAAAGATATTTCCGTTATGAAATCGAAGCCGCCCCTATACTCATTAGAGTCAAAGCCTGAAACCAGGTTGGCTTTTTATCTAAATTTGACAAAACTGGTGTTGTACCTCATTCTTTATCATCACTAGTGAAGTCTTTTTACTGGGGTGATGCATAATGCCATCGTTCTGATGTAGATTTAAAGGAAGAGTTACCTCTTTTGGTACATAAATATACACGTATATACTTGTATATAGGTACAATAAAATTTTAAAAAAGGCATATCCTGACAAGGAGCACATGTACTTTTTAGAAAGCAGAGCGCCTTCTGGTGGAACAGAAATCAACTAAACATTGAATTAGCCTCGATTCAAAATCACTTTATTAGGTACCGCTCAACAAGAGCAACCTAGTTCATGATAATTGAAACAGTGAATAATATATGTGAAGTTCACATATTAAACAAAATTTTAACGCGGGATTCAATCCCGGTTCATGACTGTCGGGAATCGAGGGTGTTACCCACTCGTACACCGACTTGTGTCTTTTTATTTAGCCTGTTCCCTGATATTTGGCCAACCCAATTTCTTGATAAATCAAGAAAAGCCATCCACGAACGCGTTTCGCGTTGTTGGCGCTCGTTATCGTAAAGTAGGCTGTACCACTGCGACCAAAAAGTTTTTGGTCCCAGTAGGCTTATTAATAGGGAAGAATAATTAGTATTTTGTGCACTTCTTACGATATTACTGGGGGTTAAAAGCGATATCTGTTCAGTGGAAGATAAGGGAGGGATAAAAGAAGGTAAGATACAACGATGGTTCCGGAGTACAATCAAGGTAACCTCCGTGATAAACCTTGATCCAGAAGACTGTGAATTGTGAAGAATTACTTCACATTATTGAGTCCAATCTCACCATAAGTACACTCAGATGAACTTAAAACATGACAATCAAGTGGAGTCCAACATGTGTATAAGATTGAACAAGTCAATGGGATATGTGGAGATGCTTGAATCGACACTTGTACAAGCTCTGTGCCGTGTTCAGAACTGCCATCAACTTGTATGATCCGTTCAACAAGCGAATTGTTACTTGTGACGAAAAAAAGATTCACACATAAAAAAAATCACGACGTATCAAATTAATGCTTTAGTGGCTAGTGAGTGCTCAGATCTAGTGGCTAAAAGAGGACGGTAGGAACCCAAAGTGATGGCTCCTGTTTGATGAAATGTTGAATATCTAGAGCACTTTGTGCGATCTACTTTTTCTTCGTATACCACGAAATACGTGGTGTCGCTAGAAGCCCGCTGGCGATTCTCCACTCAACTCTGCAGTGGTGGCGCCATGTATAATTTCATTGATCATAGTTGTAACTTTGAACTTGTCTCTGTGATTGAAAAATATACCTCTGATATCTATTCTCAACAAATTAAGAGAATTTAAAATCTTTTTTAGATCAGATGCCCAGGTCTAGTTAAACGAAAGCGGGTGCTACTTTAGCAAGAAAACGCTCCGTTTAAAACAAAACGCATTTAACTATTAATACTTTCTGGATTTTGGAAAGAATTTGATTTCTGATATACAGCCAGCTTGCTCCTCAGATATTTCTCCACTGGACTAGCACCTTTTCGAATAGATGGAACCGTTCTTTCGTGGGATACACCTAAAAAACAACAAAGAATAGTGTAAGATATGCAGATCGATGTTTTTTTTCTAAGCCTAAGGAATGGCACAAAACTGGAAGTCGAACTTTGGCTGAAAAATGGGTTAAGACAATAAATAAAACATATTGGCTACTATTTCAAATAATTAATAATTTTGTTTAATTTGACATTTGGATCTTTGTTTAAAAAAAAACAATGATTACTTTTAGATAACCTTCTGTAAATGAAGTAATTAAATGAGATCGATGTTTAAGGCCACGTACATCGAGTATTATCAGAAGATCATGTTCTGGCCATATTGGAGAGATCGAAGAATGAAGGATGAGAAAGGATTGGGTTGGTAATATATAGTAAAACCTACACTCATGGACAAAACTTAAGGAAGGTGTACCTTTTAGCATGTATATCGGGATTCAGACAATAACTCTGAAAGATACACTCATGGACAAAACTTAAGGAAGGTGTACCTTTTAGCATGTATATCGGGATTCAGACAATAACTCTGAAAGATACACTCATGGACAAAACTTAAGGAAGTTGTACCTTTTAGCATGTATATCGGGATTCAGACAATAACTCTGAAAGATACACTCATGGACAAAACTTAAGGAAGTTGTACCTTTTAGCATGTATATCGGGATTCAGACAATAACTCTGAAAGATACACTCATGGACAAAACTTAAGGAAGTTGTACCTTTTAGCATGTATATCGGGATTCAGACAATAACTCTGAAAGATACACTCATGGACAAAACTTAAGGAAGTTGTACCTTTTAGCATGTATATTGGGATTTAGACAATAACTCTGAAAGATACACTCATGGATAAAACTTAAGGAAGTTGTACCTTTTAGCATGTATATCGGGATTCAGACAATAACTCTGAAAGATATTTGATACACCGTGACCTTTATTGAAGACACAACGAGATAACCAAGTGTGAACAAAATTGCCTCTGTCTCCTTCAAACAAACATAGAGTGGCTTATGTTTACAATATGAAACATTTTTTGCTGAAAAGTATGTCCATGAGTGTACATTAGAGGACACTCTCGCTGAACAGATCTTTTTATAAAGGACAGTTTTCATCGCCAAAATTATCATTTTTAAAAAATGCGTTGCTCTTCGGTAGGAGGACACCTCTCTCTAAAAGATGCATTGTTTCTGAAACTATATATCCTTTAGAATGCTTCACGATTTTCCGTGTCATCCTTGCGCAGGGGCCATGCTAATCTTCTCTGTATCCTTCCTATTGTAGTAGTTGTACCGCCGAACTGGTATCACAGGGGCCATGCTAATCTTCTCTGTATCCTTCCTATTGTAGTAGTTGTACCGCCGAACTGGTATCACAGGGGCCATGCTAATCTTCTCTGTATCCTTCCTATTGTAGTAGTTGTATCGCCGAACTGGTATCACAGGGACCATGCTAATCTTCTCTGTATCCTTCCTATTGTAGTAGTTGTACCGCCGAACTGGTATCACAGGGACCATGCTAATCTTCTCTGTATCCTTCCTATTGTAGTAGTTGTACCGTCGTACCACAGGGGCCATGCTAATCTTCTCTGTATCCTTCCTATTGTAGTAGTTGTACCGCCGAACTGGTATCACAGGGACCATGCTAATCTTCTCTGTATCCTTCCTATTGTAGTAGTTGTACCGCCGAACTGGTATCACAGGGACCATGCTAATCTTCTCTGTATCCTTCCTATTGTAGTAGTTGTACCGCCGAACTGGTATCACAGGGACCATGCTAATCTTCTCTGTATCCTTCCTATTGTAGTAGTTGTACCGCCGAACTGGTATCACAGGGACCATGCTAATCTTCTCTGTATCCTTCCTATTGTAGTAGTTGTACCGCCGAACTGGTATCACAGGGGCCATGCTAATCTTCTCTGTATCCTTCCTATTGTAGTAGTTGTACCGCCGAACTGGTATCACAGGGGTCATGCTAATTTCTGGTTCAAATTCACATAAATAGGTACCGCTCAGCAAGAGCAACCTAGTTCATGATAATTGAACAATGAATAATATGTGAAGGTTATTCACATATTAAACAAATTTTAACGCGGGATTTAATCCCCGTTCATGACTGTCGGGAATCGAGCGTGTTACCCTCTCATCCACCGTCTTTTATTTGTGGTCATGCTAATCTTCTCTGTATCCTTCCTATTGAAGTAGTTGTACCGCCGAACTGGTATCACAGGGGTCATGCTAATCTTCTCTGTATCCTTCCTATTGTAGTAGTTGTGCCGCCGAACTGGTATCACAGGGACCATGCTAATCTTCTATTTATCGTTCCTATTGTAGTAGTTGTACCGTGGTATCATAGGGGTCATGCTAATCTTCTCTGTATCCTTCCTATTGTAGTAGTTGTACCGTCGTACCACAGGGGCCATGCTAATCTTCTCTGTATCCTTCCTATTTTAGTAGTTGTACCGCCGAACTGGTATCACAGGGGTCATGCTAATCTTCTCTGTATCCTTCCTATTGTAGTAGTTGTACCGCCGAACTGGTATCACAGGGGTCATGCTAATTTCTGGTTCAAATTCACATAAATAGGTACCGCTCAGCAAGAGCAACCTAGTTCGTGATAATTGAACAATGAATAATATGTGAAGGTTATTCACATATTAAACAAATTTTAACGCGGGATTTAATCCCCGTTCATGACTGTCGGGAATCGAGCGTGTTACCCTCTCATCCACCGTCTTTTATTTGTGGTCATGCTAATCTTCTCTGTATCCTTCTTATTGTAGTAGTTGTGCCGCCGAACTGGTATCACAGGGACCATGATAATCTTCTCTGTATCCTTCCTATTGCAGTAGTTGTACCGCCGAACTGGTATCACAGGGGCCATGCTGATCTTCTCTGTATCCTTCCTATTGTAGTAGTTGTACCGCCGAACTGGTATCACAGGGACCATGCTAATCTTCTCTGTATCCTTCCTATTGTAGTAGTTGTACCGCTGAACTGATATCACAGGGACCATGCTAATATTCTCTGTATCTTTCCTATTGTAGTAGTTGTACCGCCGAACAAGAAAGAGAGGGGGGTTCTATTGTAATACAATGGTCTGGGATTGGAAGATTTGAAGTTGTGAAGAAAACTGACCATATCAATGTAAGATGGTGTTCCAGGATGTGGCTCCGTATCGAAGACGATCTACATGGGCATGACAGTTCTGCCAGTTTTATTTTCACAACATTTCAACATGTTTTGTGTTCGTCAGAATAAACGAATAAAAATAAAGCATTTGACAAGACATTTAAAATTGTTCTGAGGTAGCAAGGGCGTTCTCACGAAAAAAAGTCGCGTGATAACGCCTTCGCAAACTCAGAACAAATTTTAACACCTTGCCAAATGCTTTTATTTTTATTTCTTTGACGAAGATAATATATTTTTGTTGAATTGTTGAGAAAATAATAAAATTTTAACTGGCAGAAGTGTTTCATTTTTGAAGAAATATAAATGCCGGTCAGGCAACCTTTTATCTGCAAGATGATCATGACAGTTCTGTATTCTGAAGGATGTTTTTTTGAGATTGTTTGTGGCAATGGAAACTTAGCGGCTGGCCTGCCGGATTCTACTATCACTTTGATAAGTCGCCATTATCGGACTGTGCGACACCCCCCAACAGGCCTATATAGCTGAAGATAACAGCCCGGGAGACGCTGATCTGGAGACAATGGGTAAGTAACGGACAAAAGTGACTTTCTGGGATTCTTGGGGTCTTTCGACCATTCTATAATGGCCAATTAGTCAAGCAAAAGAGAGAGTGGAGTCTTGGGGTCATCTATGGAATTCTATCGAAGATAACGTACAGAGAGTGTGGGAGATACGCCTATGGATACTGAGGATTCCGCCAGAAACTTGGTACATGGTTATCCCAAAAGTTCGTAAACACTTGCAGATAATTGGAATACCAATATTATTCGCCGTTATGTATAATGTCTTTGTATTATGTATAAAGTATTTGGTGGTGAGTGGAGTTTTGGGGTCATCTATGGAATGCTATGGAAGATAACGCACGGAGTGTTGGAGATATGCCTATGGATATTGAGGATTGCGCCAGAAACTTGGTACATAGTTATCCCAAAAGTTCGTAAACACTTGCAGAAAATTGGAAAACCAATATTGTTTAACGTTATGTATAATATCTTTGTATTATGTATAAAGTAATTGGTGGTGAGTGGAGTCTTGGGGTCATCTATGGAATTCTATGGAAGATAACGCACGGACTGTTGGAGATATGCCTATGGATATTGAGGATTCCGCCAGAAACTTGGTACATGGTTATCCCAAAAGTTCGTAAACACTTGCAGAAAATTGAAATACCAATATTATTCACCGTTATGTATAATGTCTTTGTATTATGTATTATATTATGTATTCGCCGTAATAATATTATTCGCCGTTTTGTATAATGTCTTTGTATTATGTATAAAGTAATTGTATTATATGAAAGAAAGCCTGATTCTTTCTTTTCAATAATAAACAAACTCGTCGGCGTTATCTTTGATCCTTTCTTTGCAATAATATCTAGAGATTCTTCCTCTTGTGTGATTGTATTATGTGTTTTATTATGTATTCGATATATTTCGATGGGGTCGGTGGAAGGATGGTCTAAACCGTTGGTTTTCGACCGCTACGACCCGGGTTCGATTCCCGCATTTGGCGCTTTTTTCTGATTAAAAAAAAAGTTCCAATTGGCCCCGATTCTTGCAAAAGTCCAACCCCACCAGCGAGTGTAAGTAATCAAACGGGGCTCTGGAACATTTGTAAGTGTAAAAGTCGAACTGCTTTTCACATGTATAGACATGTGGTGCACTTACAGTAAAAGCAGTCGCCTACTTCTACCCACCATGATTATCATGGCATGTACCACGTGTACTAGGGATAAGCAATAATAATAATGTATTCGCCGTAATAATACTATTCACCAAGTAATAAGAAAACAACGTTTTAAGAAAAACACGAACTTTTGGGACAACCTTTATGTTGACCTTCCGAAATCAACATTGTCTCTTGAAGTTGCCTTGCGAGTGTTAAAATGCTAGAGTAGATCTGGGAACAAAACAGATCGTGAATCTTATAGAGGTTTGGACTAATATATAGTTAAGTCTCTCATGCCTTATGTTGTCTCCCGTATATACAACAACAACAACAAAAGCCTTTATTGAGGACCTCTCGTCCTATAAAGGATTCGCCAGTTTACAGAGTAATTGAAGAGAAGAGAACTAAGAATACAGAGATATATGTAGTAGGTATAGTATAGTATTTTCTACACTGTGACTATATACAACAGCAGCAACAAGCCTTTTACTGGAATCAAAGTCCCATACAGGATTCGTCATTCTAGTCCTGACAAAGATTATTTACATATAATTATTTACATCAATTAGATTATGTATATAGCTTCCTCTTCTCTTCAGCCGTCTTCCAAAATTTGAACAACGCAAACGCTCAAGCTCTTTGTCTCCCGTTTATAAAACCTTAAGTATTTTGTGCTCTATCTGCTCCATGAATTTACACGAATCTTTCGTTTCCTGTTTTTTATTTCTCCATAAGTATTTAAATCCATAAATATTCGTTTTTGACTCGTACTTTAGATGTTTCACAAAATTTCAAATACCACGTGAGAACGCCCTTGCAGCCTTAGAATAATTTCTAACGCTTTGCCAAATGTTTTAATTTTTGTTCGCTCCTGACGAGGACAAAAGATTTTTGTCGAAACGTCGAGACAATAAAAAGATTTACTGGCCGTAGTGTCTTTTATTTGAAGAAGTATTTATTTAATTATTATATGGCTTATATATTGTAAATGAAACCTTTCTTTTGGAGCTAAGTCAGTGGCCTGCACTGAGTAGTGCTCCCAGTCTTAATGACAAAGGCAGACACATTCTACTTCACCCAATCATGATGGTTGTCAAAATCTCAAGCTTCACAAGCTTGACACCCTAATAAGATTGAGTGGAGATAAGAAAGAAGAAGATGAAACATTTCTCTGGGAATTTTTGCGTCTCTACATTGTTCCTAAAAGAACAAGGAAATCCTTTTTTACAAGATAAGCCAAAAGATACTGAGGTGAATACTTGTGGGACGAAATAAGAGACAAAAGACTCGAGTGACCCCCTAGAATTATGAATTCAAGAGATACTGCGGTCAGTAAATGTTTTTAAAACATTAACTGGTCGTATATATATAGGGGCTTCTAATTCTAAGCCCTATGAATACCGGCCAGGCAATCTTTATCTTCAAGATACAATTTTGGAATTGAATAAAAATATTTAAGCTCATAGAATGAAGATATTTAGGTGAAGAAAGTGAAAAAAAAACTCTTAAAAACACCTTCTGGAGATTTAGCAACTCACTGAAGACGCTGAGAACTATTTCAGAAAAGAAAAATATAGCAATAGAACTCTATAATTTCTACAGATCAATTGTAAATAGATTCATACACAAAAGAGGTAGTGAGGAAAGTTTTAGAACAGATGGGTAAATAAATCCCTTTTCAAACAAAGTATCACGTGCACATGGGGAAAGGAAGAAAAAAATTACTGTATTATTTTGTTGTTGTATGGCGAATCTATACAGGGCAATGGGCCCTAATAAAAGCCTTTTTGTTGTTGTTTGTTGTTGAAAATATTTATGCACTAATGTTTCTTTTTCACACAAATCAAACACCTTTACTGTCCTTACTGCGATGAAAAACATATTGGGAGGGCTTGGCTCATAAGTGGTTTTCTGAGATTCTACCCAAGCCCGGATGAAAAAGGAGGAGGGGGGCAGTAACAAGCTCGCTAAAAAACCTGGGCTCAGCTGGCCGGGCTGATACGAGGGTGAGTAGAAAAGTAAGGGCTCCTATTTTTTTTTTCATAGAAAAACACATTTAATCACAACTTTTTTATACATCATTGGAAAGGTTGGACACCTTGCTATTTTTCTACATAGTCGCCTTGATGCTCAATCACTTTTTTCATCCTGTCAACCAACTTTGTAATTCGGTGTTGTACCACTCTCCCGCCGCCTCTTTGAGCCACTTGTCGACCCACCTCGTAGTACCCTGTAAGGGCTCCTAATCCACGGATACAGGATGAGCAGCGTTTGTACTCCATGTTAGGAGCGGCTGCACATGGCGTCTGTTCCTCATGTCAGAGAGGGCCATTTCTTTTGGAGCTAAGTCGGCCTGTCACTGAGTAGTGCTCCCAGTCTTAATGACAAAGGCAGACGCATTCTACTTCGCCCAGTCATGATGGTTGTCAAACAGACACCACATCAAGGGAAACAATTTGATACCCTAATATGATTGAGTGGAGATAAGAAAGAAGAAGAGTGCGGCGCATATAAGCAGAATCGTCCAATACAGTATTAAAGCTCTAAGAAGCGGTCTGGTGGATTAAATTTCATCGTAGTAAGGACAGTAGAAGTTTAATTTGTGAAAAAAAAAAAAGAAACATTTGTGTTTAAATACTTTCATTCATTATATATGGATGGAGCGTTATTGCTTTATATTGTTGCACCAAGTTACAGCTTTGCAGGGTCGTTGACCTTGGCTTCTTCCTTCTTGGTGTTATACACCGAGCGGGGTTCCATAGTCAAAGCAAATAACTAAAAGTAAATAAATAAAAGCAAATAAAAAAAAATTACCTTTTAAAGTTTAAGCTTCATTCTAAGTTCTTCTTTATTCGTGTCCAGAGAAAAATCCTGAATGAGGCGGATTTTAATATTTTCCAACTCGGGAAAATAGCTTTGTGTAAATTCAACCAGGTTTTAGCGCTTCCCGTCATGTTCATGGCGGCTTAACGGGCAATTATGTAGTCTGCCCAATGGTAAATGAAACCAATCTCTTCGAGGGATTCTATCCATGGGCAAGGGTCTTCTGTCCCGTCATACTTCGGAATTTCTATATTGGGGTTCAAAGCAACTGGGTCGGAACCAGCATCTCTACCAATTTTGGCACCAAGTTGCAGCTTTGCAGGGTCGTCGACCATGGTTTCTTCTTTATTGGTGTTATACACCGAGCGGGTTTCCATACTTAAAGCAAATAAATAAAAGCAAATAAAAATAAATTACCTTTTAAAGTTATTGTGTTTATTTATTCGTTGTCTTTCTCGTAGGTCGTGATCCGCAGTCTAGGTCTTCTCTCGCTCCAATAACCAATCAAGATATATGTACAATAAAATATTACAAAAGGAATGAAACTATAAAAAGGAATGATGATAATCTAAATAAGTTGTTTTAAATAAATATCAAATATCATAGAATATTTTGAATAAATGCAGGGCGCATTGATGCAACAATATCAATGATGGAATTCTGTACTTTACTGAAGTGGGAAGTGATGTGTGCAGAGCGTGTACTGGTGTTGGTGCTGTGCGGGTTACTGGTGACAGTGGACGCTGTCCGACATACCTGTCCACCAGACAATCTGGTCTCGCCGTGTACCTGCGATGGCGAGGGCATCAACTGCAAGAAGGTTGGAAATGACCAAGGCCTCAAAACTGCCCTCGATAGAATCGGAGGAGGCAACTACCGTGGATTCTGGGTTCAGAACGCCAACCTCCGTGTTCTCAAAGCCAGCATGTTCCAGAAGTACAAGATCGGTAACTTCTACCTCGAGGTTAACAACATTACCGAGGTACAGCCTGGCACCTTCACCGGCTCGGAAGATGTCGTCCAGGGTATCAGCATCTTCGGCAACAAGTTGACGACTTTCCCCTTCACTGATCTGAAGACGATGAAAAACCTAATGCGGATCAACATCGGTCGCAACCAGATCACAGACATCCCAGCTTTCGCCCTTTCTGATCATCCGCGACTCTCAACCATAATCCTGGCGGAGAATCAGATCAACAGTATTGGCATCAATGCCTTCCAGAATCTACCCATGCTCCAGAGGCTGGATCTCACCAAGAATGCCTTGACGGTTCTTGGAAGATATTCCCTCAATATCAACGTGCACCATCCTGCATTGCAGGTAAGGACCTCCTCAATTGTTGATGTTTACTTATTGTAAATTTATGATATTGAAGGTATGAACACTGGGGATATTGCAGCTGAGTCTGGCTGCGAACAGTATCTCCAGAGTGGATCCAGACGCCCTTTCCTCCAATCTGGCTCCCGCTCTGTTCCGCCTCGACAACAACAACCTCTCTTCGCTGCCCCCCGCCATCTTTAACCCCCTAGTGGGGCGGATGTTGAACGCCAGGGGCGCACTCATCGTCGGTGGTAAGTTTACATACTGTTGCACCAGTCTGCAATTTGGCAGATTCTTCAGTCTTGATTCTCTCCTCAGACACTTCTTGAATCTTTCTAGAACGTGTCTCAGCCATCTTACATGGTCTTCTTCTTTCTTATATCCACACTGGGTGAAGTAGATACGTCTGCCTTTGTCATTAAGACAGGGAGCACTACTCAGTGGCAGGCCGACTTAGCTGCAAAAAAAATGGCCGCTTCTGACATGAGGAACAGGCGCCATGTGCAGCCGCTCCTAACATGGAGTACAAACGCTGCTCATCCTGTATCCCTGGATCAGGAGCCCTTACAGAGTACTATGAGCCGGGCCAGCTGAGCCCCGCTTTTTTAATGAGCTTGTTACTGCTCCCTCTCCTCCTTTTTCATCCGGGCTTGGGACCGGCAAAGGCGGAGTTAATTTTACAACAGCT
Source organism: Cordylochernes scorpioides (assembly GCA_030710605.1). Lineage (NCBI taxonomy): Eukaryota > Metazoa > Arthropoda > Arachnida > Pseudoscorpiones > Chernetidae > Cordylochernes > Cordylochernes scorpioides. The sequence continues at coordinate 69,383,338 of CP092883.1, read as the reverse complement.
ATATTTTTAGGTAACACCTAGAATTTCTCTTTATTTATCACATCAAAGTTTAAAGCAGGTATTCAGTGTATGGAAATGTTTTGGAAAATTCACACTGGTTAGCTTTTTTGTCTGAATGTCTGAAACTGAGCTTGTACTGTGCCAAGATCTAACTGTAGGTTTCAATCTGTCCCTGTACTGTGGCAATATCTAACTGTAGGTGGACGTGCAGGAAACCCATTCTCCTGCAGGGGCTGCGAATACATCTGGGTGGTTCACAACAAAGACATCCTCAGACGGTTCCTGATCGGGTTCACCTGCGCTGATGGTCGATCAATCGACGATTTGTACCAGTTCAACATCGGATGTCCCTGAGGGAAACCTGTCAATAAACTGGACATTGTTGTTGTTTATTTGTACTATCTTAAAGTCGTGTGTTATCACACCTTTGATGAGTTTGGAAAATTGGGTTATCGGGTCGGTTAATTGTTGTTGCCGCCTTCTTTTTGCGAATTTATTGACTTTAAAATTGCCCTTTGTTGTTTTTAATTTAAATGAATATGATACTATCTTTTTCAGATAAAGAAAATACGTACTAAATATCCGTTGTTGTTGTAGTATATTGAAAAGCCTTAGGTATCTCCATACATCTCCATCACAGCAATCGCAATGTTCTCACCTACTCACATATTCTCATGTCCAGCAATGGCCGCAGTCTTGCAGAAAATTGACATGGACCCAGAGCAGCAGCTTTACACACCCAAGATAGTGGACATTGCTGCTGCTGTGATAGAGATGCATGGAGACATCTGATGCTCTTCATTGGACACGAAAACAACAACAACAGCAATCGCAATGTTATCTATCTTGGATGTTCTGGGTCCTTGTCAATTTGTCTATGTCCATGCAAGGCTTCGACAATTGCTTGACATGAGAATATGTAGGTAGGTGTTAGATCCACACCAGGACAGTTGTTACATGTCCTATAGGTTATTGTGCCATCTGGATGTATTGTCATTCCTCTATAATGCTTCCTTCTGAGTCTTGATTGTTTTTATTCTTCTTTCATAAAATATCTCGGCATATCCTATTGCCCCATTTTGAGAAAGTTTGGAATGTTATAAAGACATTTGGCGTTCTGAACGAACCTTTTGGAGAACGAACAATCAATCAAAACCAAATTGGAATCAGATGATACAAAAACCTCGTAGACAGAAAAGTTCAACCATCAAATATGACAACCAAACAGTTTTGCCAGCCTTAGAAGAAAACGAAAATTTGATAACAACAATGATGCCCAAAGAATTGAACATAGAATATTCAACCATCGTTTTAGTCATCTCAAATATCTCAGAAGCAGACATTTCTGAATTTTATTGTGTTTATAGAAATATAAAAACATTTTGGCATGCTTTAGCTTTTGAAATATGATTAAATATCTACTAGATATTTTTACTCTCTTAACGTCGCAAATAAAGATTAAGAAAGGTTCTTAATGAATATTTAAACGTTTTGAAAATACCTTGATACATCTTGATAAAGGTTGGCGTTCAGCCAACTGAAATATTGGTAAAATAAATTATATTTTGAACCAATATATGCCTTTTTAATTAAATATTTAAACATGTTTATTGGATTTGTTGGGGTAAATGTCGCAATATAATTATGCACCGACTCAATCTCAACATTAGATATATCTTCATTATTCTTACATATCCTTAATATATACATTCATGGGAAATAGGACAGAGATAATTTTTCACACTTTGTTATCTCGTTTATCTTCAATAAAGAATCACTGTATATCAAATATTCAATTATTTTGATTTAAGATTTAAAATATGGCGTGCTAATGCATCTCATAATACAATGGATAATTTTACGATGTACTAGAGCGCCATCTGTTATCAAATTATAAAACTATTACGCCTCTAAAATAGTTTTATAATTTGATAACAGATGGCGCTCTAGTACATCGTAACATTATTGTTCTAATAAAAGACACAATTTGATATTTGTGGAAGAGCGATTGCTCGAAGCATATTATATATTTATAATTATATTTAATTCTGCTGTCCTAAAAGCTTATGTCCATAGTTCTTCTAAAATACCCATTCCAAGAGTTTTACAACAGTCACCTATAAAAGGAAGTTCCAAAAATGCAATATAACAGCGGTATGGTAGATTAAACTGGCGAAACCGCTGGGAGGGTTCACCACTGATGAGCCAGGCCCTCCATTTAATTTTTCCATCGCAGTAAGGACAGTAGAAATTGTTTTATTTTAAAAAGAATATTACGCCTCTAAAATAGTTTTACAATGGATAATTGAAAAACACACATTCCACTCCAATACCAGCAGCATGCACACCTCCTGGGAGAGCTGAGTAGATTCCCAGATGCCAGGTGATGGTGGTTAGCTGTAACAATATCTAATAAACACTCTCCAAACAACAGAATAATGGTGGATCAGTATGTACAGTAACTAGAGCTATAAAAAACCAACAAATACGATACTCAGATTGAATTACAAAATTATGTACCACCCCATTAAAATTATGCAATAGCAACTAACAGCTGTGTCTGAATCGTGTCAAAGTTGCCGATAAAGGTGTGTTCACCAAGAGTGGCTCCATTTGAAGCTAATACAGGAGAATGGTAAGTTACAATTTATATATATATATATACATTATAAATAGAAAAGAGATTTTTCTGCTTGTATTTTTGATCATGTTGAAGATAATGGTATGGAAATGGAAATATAAATTCTTGATCTGAGATTTCTTTATTTGAGCTAAGGGATATATATGAAAAACATAATTTGATTAAAGTAATGCCTGGCTTAAGAATAAAAAAAAGAAAAGCTTATTTACATAATGTACAAAAGTAATCAGAAAAAAGTGCCCAATGCGGGAATCGAACCCGAGTCATAGCGGTCAAAAACCAACGGCTTAGACCATCCTTCCACCGAACCCCCCTATATTATATTTAGATTATAGATTATAAAAACTCTTTACCTTAATTTTATTTATTCTTTATTTTTCAAATAGATTAGAAAACACAATATAATTAGACTAAATCCCAATTAAATAGCGTATGATGTTTATGAAACAGCTTTGTTTCCTTCATCACAGACAAAAGTACTGTGAATGAGAAAATTTTTTCTCTTGTATCACCATTCGCTTATGCAAACTACACTCCAAATGGTGTGATATTTTTAAAATTTGGTGCTGATAAAGCACAATTTGGATTATAGATTAAAATACAAGAAAATAAGACCTAATCCAAATCTTCTACTTCTTCTTTTTATCTCCACTCAATCTTATTAGGGTATCAAGCTTGCAGAGCTTGAGACTTGACAACTATCATGACTGGGTGAAGTAGTATGCGTCTGCTTTTGTCATTAAGACTGGGAGCACTACTCAGTGGCAGGCCGACTTATTGCTCCAAAAGAAATGGCCGCCTCTGACATAAGGAACAGATGCCATGTGCAGCCACTCCTAACATGGAGTATAAACGCTGCTCATCCTGTATCCCTGGAGTCCTTACAGGGTACTATCAGCAAGGCCAGCTGAGCCCAGGTTTTTTAGTGAGCTTGTTACTGCTCCCCTTCCTCCTTTTTCATCCGGGCTTGAGACCGGCAAAGGCGGAATTCCTAATCCAAATAATTTATTAGTGTGTGACGTTTCGGCAACAACATTGTCACCATCATCAGACAAAAGAATAAAATCGATCCATTTTGTCTGATGATGGTGACAATGTTGTTACCGAAACGTCACACACTAATAAATTATTTGGATTAGGTCTTATTTTCTTGTATTGTTGTTGATGCTGTAAACAATATATCTGTGGGGGTAGGTGGAAAGCTGGTTAAACCGTTTGGTTTTGGACCGCTTCGACCCGGGTTCAATTCCCGCATTGGACACTTTTTTCTGTTTAAAAAAATGCTCCAATGGCCCCCGATTCTTGAAAAAGTTCAACCCCACCAGCGAGTGCAAGTAACCAAACGGGGCTCTGGCACATTTGTAAGTGCAAAGTCGAACTGCTTTTCACATGTGTAGACATGTGGTGCGCTTACAGTAAAAGCAGTCGCTAACTATCCACCATGATTATCATGGCCTGTACCACGTGTACTAGGGATAAGCAAAAAAAAAAAAGAGATAATATATCTGATAGGAACTTTAGGCAGAGCTTTTTGGCAGAGCGCCATCTAGTGGAGCAAAAATAAACTAGACGTTTATTTAGCTTGCTCCGTGATATTTGGCCAACCCAATTTCTTGATAAATAATATCACGCTGACAGCGCCAACAGCGCGAAACGCGTTCGTAGATGGCTTTTCTTGATTTATCAAGAAATTGGGTTGGCCAAATATCACGGAGCAAGCTAAATAAACGTTTAGTTTATTTTTGCTCCACTAGATGGCGCTCTGCCATCTAAAAAGCACATGTGCTCGTGGTCAGGAGATGCCTTCTTTATTTTTAATATATATATATACAGTCGATTCTCGATAATTTGAATCTTCCGATAATTTTAAATTATTTCCTAGTCCCTTGAAAAACACTTGATAAGTTGAATAAAATCAATATTAATTGGTTCCCTCGGTAATTTGATGTTGAAGGAATAGTATCCTTTCACAAATGAACATTTGTAAATAACTGTACAATTTTTAAAAATAATAAATCACGAAAATCGATCAAACTCTTGTTTACTTTATTTTATTAATTTGTAAGATTCTATCTGAAAATTAAAATATGAGGGAATATGTTACCGGCGACTTTCTCAAGTCAAACCAGCTCGCGAACTAACTAAACAAGTTAAAGCCAAATTTCCCACGCCGCGCGGAGTCAGTAGTTTTACATTTCAACTGGGCGACCTGCGGCTATACTGAACTAGCCGAATGACCCGGGCAACGCCCGTGTTTTACCCGATTGAATGTTTTTATTCAAATACTATTTGTTACAATTATAAATTGGCGCCTTATATAAATGCATATATTAGTTAATAACTATAGCCTATGTGCTTTATCTGTCTATGTACTGTTGGCTTCCGTAGGCGTCTCTTACTGGGAAAAAGAAAGAGAGGATTCCATTTAGTTATTAACTAATATATGCATTTATTTAAGGAGCGACCCGCTCCAACACAATAGTTACAAAACCCAAAAAGCGAGTGGGGGGGGGGGGCATGATGGGGGGGGGGGGTAAAGGTGGCGTGATCGTAGCCAACCAATAGGAGAGCGCCATTCAAAAAAAAAAAAAAAGCAAACGGTGACAGAGATGAAGAATTATTAAGAACGCATGACGCTCGTAACTGTATATAGAATGGATTCAATTTTTATAGCAGGTGGACTATAATCGCTACTCACACCTACAGACAAAATCTTCAATGCAATTACCGTCGCGTTCCGCATCCAAAGGTGAGTTCTTTGAGATAAATTCAAGAAAGAACAAGAATGTGTTGGGAATCTTTTATGGTTCAGACGATGAAACAACAAATAACAAGTTTACTTACAGCTGAAATGGTTTTAAAGAATTAGGCGATTTTACTTTTTAAGAAAGTATTTTAAATTTATTATTTTCAAAGAGAGAGAGAAAAGAACATTTAACAATTTACATTACAATTACTAATTTTGTAAACAAACACTCCTTTGTTCTCGGTTTTATATTACAGTGTTGTCAGTCTAAAAGTATTTTAAGATCATTGATTTATTATTCTTTTTTTTTTCCCCCAGCAGAATGGGATAATTAAAAAACACACATTCCACTCCAATACCAGCAACATGCATACCTCCTGGGAGAGCTTAGTAGATTCCCAGATGGCAGGGGATGGTGGTTAGCTGAAAATATCTAATAAACACTCTCCAAACAACAGAATAATGGTGGATCAGTCTGTACAGGAACTAGAGCTATAAAAAACCAACAAATACGATACTCAGATTGAATTACAAAATTATATACCATGCCATATGTGAAAAAAACTTGTGATTCAAACAGTGGAGGATCGACAATTGAAAAAAGATGTCACTAAACAGATTGACATTCTACCATCGACATTGTCGAAAAACAACGATCGCATTACCTCACAATGAGAATAGAAAAAGGTCACGTCAGGGTGAATTTCCCAAACTCTTG
>CP092883.1:69293499-69377133 GCA_030710605.1 Cordylochernes scorpioides | reverse complement strand
TATTAGATATTGTCATAGCTAACCACCATCCCCTGCCATCTGGGAATCTACTCAGCTCTCCCAGGAGGTGTGCATGCTGCTGGTATTGGAGTGGAATGTGTGTTTTCTAATTATTCCATTCTGCTGGGAAAAAAAAAAGAATAATAAATCAATGATCTTAAAATACTTTTAGACTGACAACACTGTAATATAAAACCGACAACAAAGGAGTTTGTTTACAAAATCAGTAATTGTAATGTAAATTGTTAAATGTTCTTTTCTCTCTCTCTTTGAAAATAATAAATTTAAAATACTTTCTACAGGTAAACTCCGTACAATTGGTATAAGTGTATAACGAATCAAAAGTTTTTACGAAGGAGTATCTTTTATTATTCGATAAAAATAATCCCTTGAATCAATATTAAAATAAAAACATAAATTTATGTTTTTATTTTAATCTTTTATTATATTTGTGCAAGCTTTCGAACTTTGCAGTTCTTCCACAGGCATGGATAGCACAGAAATGCTACCAATTTTTCAAAATATTTTGAGCCATTATATATACATGAATATTTACATAAATTAGATATAATTTTAGTTTATTGTATAAGCAAAATTAAGATATTCACTGTATGCAAATAGTATAATATTTTAAAATTTGTAAAGTTTAAAACTAGTATACGTTAAAACATTTCAACATAGAAAAGCCAAGCGGGGGTCACTCCAACCCGACCACCTACCCGGGCATATCTAAAGGATAACTATTGAGGTATTATATGATAAATTTCCGGTAGATCTATTTTCCTGTTGATGCTGTTTGTTTGTGATGAAACGATGGATTCTAGTACCAATCTGTGCTGCCCTTTGTTTATGTGTTGATATAGGACTTTGGGTTGATCTAAGTTAAAATTATGGCCAGTGTTTGAAATATGTTGGTATATAAGTGACTTCGGGTCTCTATTGTTTATGTTTCGTTTGTGTTCAGTGATTCTGATATACGCGGTTCTGCCAGTCTCCCCCACATAGGAGGCTGGGCAATCCTGGCAAGAAACCGCGTATACTGCGCCGGTGGAGTGGATGGGATTGTTGGGTGTGTCTGCTTTGGTGATGGGATTCCTGAGGAGGGCAGCAAGATTGGGGGGGCTGTTGAAATAAACTTGGATACCATATGGGCGAAGAATTCTGGAAATGAAAACGGAGAACGGGGAATAGGGGAGATAGCAAATGGCTCTATAAGTCGTGGAGGTCCTCGGAGCAGTGGAATCAAACGTGTGTTTATCTATGAAATTTCCTGGGTATCCTGCAGTGGTTAGAAGGGTGGTAATTCTGTTTTTTTTTTCTATGGCTTTGAATATAGGTAATGAGCAATGTGTATGTATTCTTTATTAAAGGAGGTATGTGGATGACATCTTCTGTATAATCAAACCGAATAAGCTCCAACCCATACTTAACACTCTACATTCCTTTCACGCAGACATTAAATTCACATATGACACAGAAACAAACCTAGTGTTACCTTTTCTGGACATCCTCATTATTCGCACTCCACACAAATTACACACAACAGTTTATCACAAAAAGAATATCCCACCCCTATACACCCATTTCTCCTCCAATAGCCCTGTAGCCTATAAAATAAATACAGTCAGGACCTTAACCAAAAGAATACATACACATTGCTCATTACCTATATTCAAAGCCATAGAAAAAAAAACAGAATTACCACCCTTCTAACCACTGCAGGATACCCAGGAAATTTCTTAGACAAACACACGTTTGATCCCACTGCTCCGAGGACCTCCACGATTTATAGAGCCATTTGCTATCTCCCCTATTCCCCGTTCTCCGTTTCCATTTCCAGAATTCTTCGCCCATATGGTATCCAAGTTTATTTCAACAGCCCCCCCCCAATCTTGCTGCCCTCCTCAGGAATCCCATCACCAAAGCAGACACACCCAACAATCCCATCCACTCCACCGGCGCAGTATACGCGGTTTCTTGCCAGGATTGCCCAGCCTCCTATGTGGGGGAGACTGGCAGAACCGCGTATATCAGAATCACTGAACACAAACGAAACATCAACAATAGAGACCCGAAGTCACTTATATACCAACATATTTCAAACACTGGCCATAATTTAACTTAGATCAACCCAAAGTCCTATATCAACACATAAACAATAAGCAGCACAGATTGGTACTAGAATCCATCGTTTCATCACAAACAAACAGCATCAACAGGAAAATAGATCTACCGGAAATTTATCATATAATACCTCAATAGTTATCCTTTAGATATGCCCGGGTAGGTGGTCGGGTTGGAGTGACCCCCGCTTGGCTTTTCTATGTTGAAATGTTTTAATGTATACTAGTTTTAAACTTTACAAATTTCAAAATATTATACTATTTGCATACAGTGAATATCTTAATTTTGCTTATACAATAAACTAAAATTATATCTAATTTATGTAAATATTCATGTATATATAATGGCTCAAAATATTTTGAAAAATTGGTAGTATTTCTGTGCTATCCATGCCTGTGGAAGAACTGCAAAGTTCGAAAGCTTGCACAAATATAATAAAAGATACTCCTTCGTAAAAACTTTTGATTCGTTATACACTTAAAATACTTTCTTAAAAGGTAAAATCGTCTAATTCTTTAAAACCATTTCAGCTGTAAGTAAACTTGTTATTTGTTGTTTCATCGTCTGAACCATAAAAGATTCCCAACACATTCTTGTTCTTTCTTGAATTTATCTCAAAGAACTCACCTTTGGGTGCGAACGCGACGGTAATTGCATTGAAGATTTTGTCTGTAGGTGTGAGAAGCGATTATAGTCCACCTGCTATAAAAATTGAATCCATTCTATATACAGTTACGAGCGTCATGCGTTCTTAATAATTCTTCATCTCTGTCACCGTTTGCTTTTTTTTTTTTTGGAATGGCGCTCTCCTATTGGTTGGCTACGATCACGCCACCTTTGCCCCCCCCCTCCCATCATGCCCCCCCCCCCACTCGCTTTTTGGGTTTTGTAACTATTGTGTTGGAGCGGGTCGCTCCTTAAATAAATGCATATATTAGTTAATAACTAAATGGAATCCTCTCTTTTTCCCAGTAAGAAACGCCTACGGAAGCCAACAGTACATAGACAGATAAAGCACATAGGCTATAGTTATTAACTAATATATGCATTTATATAAGGCGCCAATTTATAATTGTAACAAATAGTATTTGAATAAAAACATTCAATCGGGTAAAACACGGGCGTTGCCCGGGTCATTCGGCTAGTTCAGTATAGCCGCAGGTCGCCCAGTTGAAATGTAAAACTACTGACTCCGCGCGGCGTGGGAAATTTGGCTTTAACTTGTTTAGTTAGTTCGCGAGCTGGTTTGACTTGAGAAAGTCGCCGGTAACATATTCCCTCATATTTTAATTTTCAGATAGAATCTTACAAATTAATAAATATAAAGTAAACAAGAGTTTGATCGATTTTCTTGATTTATTATTTTTAAAAGTTGTACAGTTATTTACAAATGTTCATTTGTGGAAAGATACTATTCCTTCAACTTCAAATTACCGAGGGAACCAATTAATATTGATTTTATTCAACTTATCAAGTGTTTTTCAAGGGACTGGGAAACAATTTAAAATTATCGAAAGATTCAAATTATCGAGAATCGACTGTATATATATATATGTGATGATTTAAGACCATGGAATTGTTGTAAATAGTCTAGATATCTCCTACCACATGTTCCACCCCATGACTGTATATAACTCCTTATGTACTGCACATAGAAAGCCTCAACTAACATCAATCTGTACCGCGTAAGAATCTAATAAAGTATCGCAACTGTACAGATAGAAGGAATGGAGACCAACAGGAGAAAGTTAAGGTTAAAACTAATCAGGCTTAGGACAGAAGTCGAAGCAAGGCCTAGCAAAAGAGGCTTAAAACCAGCCCAACTATAAATAATTTACAAGTCAATACTTCCTGACAGGACAGGGCGTATCTGATAACGCAGAAACCATAAAAGCTAAGAGTAACGCCCCGTATTTCCGTAGCAAGGCCGGATATATATCCTCCGTCAAAGAGATAAGCCAGGCCCAATCAGAAGACAATACCTAAGTAGGTCAACCAATAGCCTACGGCCACGTGAAAAAGTCCCACCAATTAGGAAAGAATCACCTAAATAGGTCAGCCAATTAGAAAGAAGCAAGGTCGTGGTGTTAAATCGAGAACCTAGAATTGTCAGTCTTCGCTTGGCTCCCAACGGTAACACTTGCTCTACAGATCTCTCTCTCTCCTCATCCCATTCCTTCTTGACGTCAGACGCTTTTAGTGGAATCTCTGTTTGTTTATTTCACCTTTGGCCCAGCTGTGTCGCCTTCCACCACGACTGCACGGTAGAGTTGACATCGAGGTTCGTCTAGCATCAGGTAACACTGGTCCCAGAGGTCCCAAGATATCACAGACTCCCCCGTAACGAAGAGTCGACAGGATAGTGGACGCCAAGGTACAAGTAAGCAAATAGACCACTGTCTGTACAGAAAGATGGAACAGGGAAGAGAGGAGGATTCAAAGGAGCCCATGAAGACCGATCCCGACTACGAAAGTGGGGAAAACACCACTATTCCGAAGAAAGAAACCACCCTCGGTAGGACGCAGGAAATTGTCCCCGGCCAGGAAGACGTCACACCCCCGCCGCCGGTGTCAGATGTCCTAGGGAGGTTGACGACGACGCTACATCAGCTTTCTGCCGTGACCGGACATCGCGAGAGGTGGAATCGCTACGATGGTTCGTACGAGGCGCAGAGCTTCTTCACCAACTACGACGCCCAAGCAGATCGGGCCCAACTACAACACTCTACAAGACTGAGAAAACCACCAAAACTCCTGCAAGCGCCCCTCCGAGTTACCAACACGCGAGCGTATGTTACCTGCTCCCCCGACCATCTCTAAACCACGAGCCCAGCGCAAACAATGAACTCTGACTGTCCCATTGAACCTCCAACTATGGCACCAGACCAGGACTGTCCCGACATACAAGACCGCACAACAGTAGGTTCCTCCATACATAACTTTTGCTGAACAATTGCTCGTTCGAGCTGAACTATCCAATAATGTAAACCTACTCTACTACTTTATACAGGAGCATCTATCGCTATAATTAGGCAGAATACTTTTAAAATAGTAGAAACCAGTTTGTAAAAGAAAATACCTGTCCATCCATTTAACTTAACTATTAATGCCATAGCTAACAATATTTTCATCATAGATTATATCTTTTTGAACTTAAAAATAAGTAACATAACGCAGAATCCAAAATTCCATATCATCGATACACCTTTGCCTTTTGGCATTTTATTCCTTAATTCCATAAAAAAATTTCTACTAATTATAAACTGTTCTCAGCTACTCCTGTATCAAGATAATGTACCTCTACCAACTACCTTGTACAAATTCACCTCGTGCAAGCAACACGTGTCCCATGGACAGGTTAATAAAACTGTCCCATTTACTAAATTTTCCCCTCTTGGAACGGGTTGCTCACACGTGGTGAACTACAACACTCTTATTTAACCTCATTATAATGTTCCTAATCCCATTTTCAACGCTCCTATGTCCTTTTCTTTCATATCTTTGGACAGAAGTAACTTAAATCACAGCCTTCCAAAACTATTACAATCGTTAAATTCCCACATAACTACACTCCTTCCTTTTACACGCATAGTTAAATATCGACAAATCGCTCTTAACAAAATAAACAACATCTTTTCACATCACTTTTTCTAATTGGCAACAATTTTCAATGCGCGACTTCACACCCAAATCTAATTTCGAGCCACACAAGCTTTATTACGTCGCCCTACTAAACACACACAATCTTTTTTTTTTTTTTCTCACATTAAACGTGTCATATCCACTAATAATATAAAAATTCTAGATATGTTCGTACAACCAGCACCCATGACTTTAGTAAATTTGTTATTCTTAGTGTAACAGGTTAGATTTTGTACAAAACAGAGACTTCACGCGACACCTTTTCATTTACAATTTTTTCGCTTCGTGTCACAGCGCCACACCACTAAACTCTTTCAATTTTCAGGCCAAAGACGCCTTCACCACGCCTGTGACACATTTTTTTAACCACACATTGTTCACGTCGATAGTCGCAATTTCACTCAATTCTAACCTGATATCATTGAATAACCTTTTTACTAAGTCCGCCAAAAACCATTCGATTTAATAACAGATACAATATCCGAATTTTCGAAATACAAACACAAATCTAACAAATGCTTGAACACACGGAATAACTCAACCTCTGTATCTCCCTATGTCAATCCCATAACGCTTGTCACCAAACGTGACAAATCAAAACGCTTTTGCGTTTACAATTATAGAAATAATATCTCCGAACGTAGTTCGAATTAACTTCCAATAAGTTGAAAGAAAGCAAGCCCCCTCGCTCCCCCCCTTGACCTAAATCCGGAATCGCATTAAAAATAGCTTCGCTCCCTCTCTTCCGCTGTACACGAGCAAACAAACAGCCGACATTTTGTTACGGCCCGTCACCAGGTCTAGATTCTCTCGCCCTCAATTAACTTGTCAACTTAACATCGACACTTAGATCCAAGGACAACATTTTACTTACAAAAATCACACACACCCACATAAGTTTAAAAAAAAAAAAAAAAACGACAACATTAGGACTCAGTTAGTTTCACAGTTAGAAACAATGTGATCCACGAGTCACGTCAAACATAAAACAAATTCGATAAGTTAGAAAAACTTAGGCCAACAAGACCAAAGATATCAATCGAGGACAATTTAAAGCTCTCTCTACCCATCCTAAAAAAAAAAAACAGGAACATTACGTTTGGCCTACAACTTTCCATTCTTTCACGATATATAATTTCTATATATAATCTTACTTGCTCTTCTTTCTCGATGAACATTTTTTAAAAATTTTTCATTTTAATATCCTTTATATAATCATTATATAGCTCTTATAATTGTTTTTTTACGTCAACCAATTAGTTTAGATTATTGTCTTTTTTTTATTTTTCTTTACCAAAACTTATTTACTTTTGCTTTATGACTCTATTTTATAATCAACTTTATATTTTATCTTTCATATCATATCTAATAATCTCAAGTTTATATTTCATGTTTATATCACTAATTTGCATTTTGTCATTTTATATTTTTTCTCACTTTATAAATTAGATGTTATTTACATTGTTTCACCTTCCGCTACCATGTCAATGCTATCGAGTATATTATTGCTCATTATTTTTTTTTCATTTAATATTTTCACTTTCTATTACCCCTTATATACTGCTGTAGTGTGTTAATTTTTGTATCATATCATCACTATTTTTACTTTTTTTTTTAAGATTACTTTGCATTTAACTTCGCAATTCTATTTTCGACTTTTCAAATCCTTTAACGCTATATGCAAAACCTTAATTTCGCAATTTCATATCTCAATGATATATTCTTTTATAATCAAACTAAAAATCATGATCTAAAAACAGAGAAATCTTCAATAACCTCTTAAACAACCACTTTAAAGGTTACTTCTTAAGAATTACTAACATTCCTTTTCCGCAGGAACTTTTAACTCCTTCGCAGGCTAGACTTGACCTACTTTGATTTCGTAATTAACAATCTTGACACATCGTCCCCCAGATTTACCTTCTCCCAACTTCTGGCTTGGATACGTGCAAATTGTATTTTTTTTTATTCCAGGGCACTCTCATGCCACACGCTGGCACATTTTTTTTTTTTTATTTTACTCTTTTTCTCGCTAAGCCCCTGACGACTCTAATTAAAACTTTGATTTCTGGTCACTGATCTTCGCCCTCATTTATCCTGCATGCGTACGTCTTAACGACTAATTATTAAAACCCATAACAATCACCCTTATCTTACTATTCGATTGTGGTACTGTAACTTTATTAGGTCCTTAAATTTACATGTGAAACATGGCCTAGGTTCTCCGCGCCGTGCACATTAAATGGTTTGGGACTTGAGTCAAAGTGACATTGCCTCAACCAAGTAATAACTAACCCCTCAACCCTTTCTAACGCCCATCACGAAGAGATCATGATTTTCCCATCAAATCATTTTTATTTTTACCTATCATCATTATATGCTCTCTATTAATTCTTTTATTCCTATTTTTGTTTTACTTGTATGTTTAATATTAGTTGTTTATGCTTTATTACCTCTTATGGATATACAGAAATCAACCCCATGTTATATACCAACTCATTTTAATTAATTTTTAAAAAATTACTTCCTTAATAACAGTCTTCCTATTCCGCTCTCTTAAATCCCTCCATATGAACCCTCTCACATCCGGGGCCATCTGTGATGATTTAAGACCATGGAATTGTTGTAAATAGTCTAGATATCTCCTACCACATGTTCCACCCCATGACTGTATATAACTCCTTATGTACTGCACATAGAAAGCCTCAACTAACATCAATCTGTACCGCGTAAGAATCTAATAAAGTATCGCAACTGTACAGATAGAAGGAATGGAGACCAACAGGAGAAAGTTAAGGTTAAAACTAATCAGGCTTAGGACAGAAGTCGAAGCAAGGCCTAGCAAAAGAGGCTTAAAACCAGCCCAACTATAAATAATTTACAAGTCAATACTTCCTGACAGGACAGGGCGTATCTGATAACGCAGAAACCATAAAAGCTAAGAGTAACGCCCCGTATTTCCGTAGCAAGGCCGGATATATATCCTCCGTCAAAGAGATAAGCCAGGCCCAATCAGAAGACAATACCTAAGTAGGTCAACCAATAGCCTACGGCCACGTGAAAAAGTCCCACCAATTAGGAAAGAATCACCTAAATAGGTCAGCCAATTAGAAAGAAGCAAGGTCGTGGTGTTAAATCGAGAACCTAGAATTGTCAGTCTTCGCTTGGCTCCCAACGGTAACACTTGCTCTACAGATCTCTCTCTCTCCTCATCCCATTCCTTCTTGACGTCAGACGCTTTTAGTGGAATCTCTGTTTGTTTATTTCACCTTTGGCCCAGCTGTGTCGCCTTCCACCACGACTGCACGGTAGAGTTGACATCGAGGTTCGTCTAGCATCAGGTAACACTGGTCCCAGAGGTCCCAAGATATCACATATATATATAATGTCACTGTATAATATTTGCATATAAATCCATTGTTGTTATTTTGGCCGGCATAAAAACTTTTGTAAATATGCAAATTCGTTAGTTTAGATTGCTTTTTCTTTTCTTCTACTCGTCTCAAGCAGAATAAACTTTCAATAGAAAACTACTGTTCGCGTGATTCCTAATACTTATTTACACGGAAATCCGCGACATTTTGGTGGAGGCGCTGGGTAAATCCTACTAAAGAATAAAACGGCTGACTTCGTAAATTTGAGAAGAAGCCTCCGACTGAGAGGATTACCACCTGAGGGTCATAACAAGGAACCAACAATGTTGAAAAACGAACCAGGAGAAACTTCGGCTCAAGTCCCATCAACCTACATCTCTTTGCAGCAGCCAAGATATCCATCCACTTTCGTTGGAGATGGAAGTGAAGATGCTCAAAGGTGGCTGAAAGATTACCAGCGTGTGGCAAAGTTCAACAGATGGGACGATTCTATGTGTTTGGCCAATGTCATATTTTTCCTGGCCGGAACAGCCCGACAATGGTACGAGAATAATGAGGACCTACTGACATCCTGGGAAGTGTTTCAGAGGGCTTTGGGTGAAACCTTCGGAGAACAGGAGGAAGAAATGAAGAAAGCTGAGATCATTCTGAAGACAAGAGCACAGAAATCCAGTGAATCATCCGAGTCATACATTCAAGATGTTCTATACCTGTGTCAATTGGCCAATCCTCTGATGGACGATGAAACAAAGTTAGGACATTTGATGAAGGGAATAGCGGAGGACATCTATCAGATACTGATCGCTAAAGACGTTGAAAAAGTGGATCAGTTCCTAAAGGAATGCCGGAAAATAGAGTTGATGAAAAAACGACGAATAACGGCTAGGAAATTCGAAAGGCTCCCAAATGTGGCTCTCGTGGCTTACGAGGAGGAGGATCTTCCCTCTATGATAAGAAGAATTGTCCAGGAAGAATTTCAGAAGGTGAAAATACCCTCAACAGCATGCTTCCTTGGAGTTGAGCAGAAAGCTGAGAGTGCGCCTCTGGAGGATTTGATAAAAAGAGAGATTAAAAGGGAACTTGCTCCCATCACCGGAAAGAGTAGCTTCTCGAGACCCCAGAGGAGTTATACCAGGCCGCTGCCACCGCAAAGATCTCCTGAAAATTCCGAAGTAAGGAAGACTGACGCCTGGAGAACTCCAAACGACCAGCCGATTTGCTTTCATTGCGGGCGACCGGGACACGTGGTGAGATATTGTCGAGATAGACGACGTATCTTCGAGGAGGCTAGAGGAAGAAGAACAAACTATTTTCCTAACGCCGAATTCAGCAGATATGACGGGGAACTAGAATCTGAACTGAATAAACGCTACCGGAACCCATTTCCTTATCCTGGCCGCGGAAGATCGCCGTCGAGAAGAAACAGCACTCCGTCGCCTTCCCGCCGATCTCCTCGCCGCCAAGTCCAGGAAAACTAAGAGGCGCGGCCTATACAGGAGGTAAGGCCGCCGACGTAAGTGAAATTCCTCCCCCTCTCATTACTGCTAATATGAAACGTAACTTTGTGTTGATCTCCGTTAACGGACAGAATATTGAAGCATTGGTTGATTCCGGAGCCGATTTTTCGGTCATTTCTGAAAAATTTCGCCGACATTTGCGGATCCCGTTCTTTATTAAAAAAGGCCCAATTTTACGAGTGGCAAATAAGAAATATGTCGAGACTTTGGGACGCTGCAATATACGAATCACCATTAAAGAGCTTGAAGTTCGTTTCAACTTTGTCGTACTATCTGAATGTAGCCACCATATAATACTCGGTTGGGATTTCTTTCAGGCCACAAATGCGATTATTGATTGGGGAACGGGCGAAATGCACCTGGAGGAGTGCGCAAGTCAAGGTATAGAAGATGAAGATCTAGCCGTATATGCTTGTGAAGATTGCATAATCCCAGGCCGCTCGATTAGTAAAATTGCGGTTATTAGTGAAAAGGTTCAAGGCGCAAAAGATCTGATCGTGGAGGGTCACAAAGATCTCCTCTTGAAGAAAGAATTGGCCATTCCATCATCGGTCATCAACTTCCATCACGGAAGAGGAGACGTATGGGTAACAAATGCAACATCTCGTAACCAAATAATCCCTGCAGGTATGCTCGTGGGCAATCTAGGTAAAATTGGAAGTAGTGGGATATTCAGTATAGATATGGATGACTGCAAAGAAATTAGAACCAACATTAAAAACGAGGATATACTTCAAAATATCTTATCTCTAGTAGATGATACTTTAAGCAAAGAACAGAGATCAAATATGGCTTAATGTTTGATAAACTACGCGGAGATTTTTGACTTTGAGAGAAGAGCAAGTAGACCTTTCTCCGGCGTAAAACATAAAATAGACACTTCAGACAACCGCCCTATTAAGCAACGACCTTACCGTGTGTCACCTACTGAAAGGCGAGCAATACAGGGAGAGGTCGACAAAATGATCAAAATGGGAGTCGCACAACCATCCGAAAGCCCCTGGTCTTCTCCAGTGGTCCTAGTAAAAAAGAAAGATGGGTCATGGAGATTTTGCGTGGATTATCGAAGGCTCAATCGGATCACGAAAAAGGACGTGTATCCAATACCAAGAACCGATGATGTTTTGGATAGTTTAACGGGAGCCAAGTTCTATTCCAGCATGGACTTACGCACAGGTTATTGGCAAATAGAGATTGATGAAGGAGACCGTGAAAAGACAGCTTTCGTCACCCCTGATGGTCTCTATGAATTTCGAGTCATGCCGTTCGGCCTATGTAATGCCCCAGCCACGTTCGAAAGAATGATGGACAATCTGCTGGCTGGACTCAAGTGGACAATTTGTCTTTGCTACTTGGACGATATAATTGTCTATGCGTCCTCCTTTCAAGAGCACATGGAACGACTGGAAAAGACCCTTAAATGTATCCAGAGGGCAGGTTTATGTCTCAATCCCGAGAAGTGCCGATTTGGATCAAAGATAATCAAGGTATTAGGGCATTTGGTTTCAGAGGAAGGTATACGCCCAGATCCTGGAAAAATAGAGGCCATCATAAATTTTCCGACTCCAAAAAATACAACTGATGTGAGAAGTTTCATCGGATTATGTTCTTACTATAGACGCTTTGTGAGGAACTTCGCGAATAAAGCAAAGCCATTACACGAACTACTGAAAAACAATACTAGGTTCGTTTGGTCAAAGGAGCAAGATGAGTCGTTCCAGATATTGAAAGCAGCGTTGACTACAGATCCTCTTCTCGGCCATTATAAAGAAGAAGCCGAAACACATCTGCACACAGACGCGAGTGGACATGGCATTGGAGCAATATTGATTCAAATTCATGAAGGAGAGGAAAAGCCAATCGCCTATGCTTCAAGAACCCTCAACGCTGCAGAAAAGAACTATTCTACGACAGAGAGAGAATGTCTGGCCGTAGTATGGGCTATTTACAAGTTCCGGCCTTATTTATTCGGGAGGCATTTTACTGTAGTTTCCGACCACCATTCTCTGTGTTGGTTAGCCAATATAAAGGATCCATCAGGAAGGCTAGCCAGATGGGCTCTACGTCTTCAAGAATTTGACATTTCTATTGTTTATAAGAGTGGAAAAAAACACCAAGATGCGGACTGCCTTTCACGAAACCCTCTTCTAGACACGGACGAAAACAACATTCCAGAGTTGATCTCAATTACCGACGTAAGGAAAGAACAAGAAAAGGACGATCAAATTACGAAAATAATCCAAGGTAGCCAATCTAAAGGCGATGGAGTTTTTAAGTTAATCGAAGGTATTCTTTACCGCAAAAATTACGATCCCATGGGCAAAATGTGGCTTCTAGTGGTTCCTAAACAGATGAGAATTGACATCTTGAGGGAAGCCCATGATTCACCGATGGCAGGACATTTGGGATTTGCCAAAACCTACGATCGAGTTAGAAAAAAAAATACTTTTGGCCCGGCATGTACAGATCTGTGAAACAATATGTGTCGCATTGCAGAGAATGTCAAAGGCGAAAAGGATCCACGGGGCGCCCACCTGGACAACTGGTACCAATCCCACCTGTAGCCCGGCCTTTTCAGAGGGTAGGAATAGATCTGTTGGGGAGATTTCCTGTTTCGAACAACGGCAACAAGTGGATCGTGGTTGCGACAGATTATTTATCTAGGTACGCAATTACCAGAGCAATACCTAATGGAAGTGCGGAGGAAGTTGCCAAATTCATGGTAGAAGACATATTGCTGAAGCATGGAGCTCCTAGAGAGTTAATTTCAGATCGAGGTCGAACCTTTATATCCAGAACATTAAAGGAAATCAACGACCTCTGCGGGACCATACATCGATTTACGTCAGCCTATCATCCACAGACCAACGGCTTAACCGAGAGACTCAACAAGACTCTCGCTGACATGTTGTCCATGTATGTCGATGTCGAGCAAAGAAACTGGGATGCAGTGCTCCCCTATGTCACCTTCGCCTATAACACCTCCCAACAAGAATCCACTGGGTTTAGCCCTTTCTATCTCATACACGGACGAGATGTAGAGACTCCACTTGACACCATCTTAGCCTATAGAGAAAACACCAGTCTGGAAGACTACGTGGAGAGTATGGTGACAAATGCTGAGGATGCACGCCAGTTGGCTCGGTTAAACATCTTACGATCACAAGAAAGAGACAAATCTCGATATGACCAGAGCCACAGACCAGTCCATTATCAGACAGGAGACCTGGTGTGGGTGTTCACGCCTGTCCGTAGACAAGGGTTGGCGGAGAAGCTCCTAAAGAGATACTTCGGCCCTTATAGGGTGAACAGACAACTCTCCGAGGTAACCTATGAGGTGGAGCCTTTGGAAAATAGACCACGGCAACGGAAAACAAAAGATATCGTCCATGTCCAGCGGATGAAGCCTTATCGGAGCCCAGAAGAGCAAATTCAGGCCTGAGAAAGAAGCATAACCTTATCGGAAAAATAGGAGGCAAGTTGGGAAATTCTTTTTTTTTATTATTATTATTTAAAATTAATTTTGCACTTCTAGTTCATTTCTGATTTTTGTGTATATAATTTGTTAGTATGTTGTAAAAGCAGCGGGTCGCTGCTTGCTTTTGAGAGGGGGGTAATGTCACTGTATAATATTTGCATATAAATCCATTGTTGTTATTTTGGCCGGCATAAAAACTTTTGTAAATATGCAAATTCGTTAGTTTAGATTGCTTTTTCTTTTCTTCTACTCGTCTCAAGCAGAATAAACTTTCAATAGAAAACTACTGTTCGCGTGATTCCTAATACTTATTTACACGGAAATCCGCGACAATATATATATACCAGGTCTATTAGTATGAAACGCGAAAATTTTCAGTGAATTCAAAAGTTCCCCAATTCCATACAACAAAAGATTTTTTATTCAAAGTAATTGCCCTGATTAGCTATACACTCAGACCACCTTTCAGGCAATTTTCGAATTCCTTGTCTGAAAAATTCTATTCCTTTTGAGTCGAACCAGTCAACAAGCCATTTTCGGAGTATGTCTGAGTTCAAATATTCCTGGTTTTTTAGGGCGTGTCTTAAAGATGTGACAAGGTGGTAGTCCGACGGCGCTAAGTCTGGTGAGTACGGCGGGTGGGGTAAGAGTTCCCAGCCCAAGTCTTTTATGGTGTTTTTGAGCACTGTAGCGTTGTGGGCTGGAGCGTTGTCATGCTGCAGTATCAGCTTGTTGTGCTTTTCACGCAATTCCGGTCTTATTTCATTCAATGCCTTTCTCAAACTGTGCATTTGTTGTTCGTAGCGACTAGTATTGACCGTTTCGCCAGGTTTCAGGAGCTTGAAATATACTACGTCGGTCTGGTCTCACCATACGCAAAGCATTTCCTTTTTTCCTAAGCGATTGGGCCTAGGCTTCTGTTTTGGAAATTGGCCGAGCAGGCCCCACGACCTTTGGCGCATAGGATTGCTGAAGTGGATCGATTTCTCATCAGAAGTTACGATTCGGTGCAAAAATGACTTCTTTTCATGCCTGGCGAGCAGCCCTTCGCAGGTTACCAGACGCCTTTCTTGCTGCCTTTCGCTCAACTCGTGGGGGACCCATCTGGAAAGCTTTTGGGTCATTCTGAGGCTGTTTAAACGTAGGGAAACAGCACCTTGAGACACCTGGAGCTGTTTCGCGAGTTTCTCCTGCGTTTGGGTGCTGTCCTCATCCAACAAAGCTTGCTGTTCAGCGTCCTCGAACTTTTGGTGCGGTTTTCCACGTGATTCATTATCAAGTTCGAAATCGCCACTTTGGAATTTTTTAAACCACCTGTAACACTGCGATTTGCTCAGAGCGTGGTCGCCGTGAACTTCCTCGAGCATTCGGTGGGCTTCAGTGGCACTTTTCTTCCAGTTGAAGGCGAACAACAAAACTTCCCGTAAATGGGCACTTTTTGGCTCGGAAATCACCATTTTCCACGGGCTCCAGAAATTTTCCACGATTTGAATTTTTCTAAAACTCCACGCATGCTGATGCCATGTGAGTCAAAAAACAAAATGCCTTCAACAGCGCCACCGTCGGCTCAAATAAAGTTGCACAGCGCCCTCTGGCAGCCATTTTCGCGTTTCATACTAATAGACCTGGTATATATATATATATATATATTAAAAATAAAGAAGGCATCTACTGACCACGAGCACATGTGCTTTTTAGATGGCAGAGTGCCATCTAGTGGAGCAAAAATAAACTAAACGTTTATTTAACTTGCTCCGTGATATTTGGCCAACCCAATTTCTTGATAAATCAAGAAAAGCCATCTACGAACGCGTTTCGCGCTGTTGGCGCTGTCAGCGTGATATTATTTATCAAGAAATTGGGTTGGCCAAATATCACGGAGCAAGCTAAATAAACGTCTAGTTTATTTTTGCTCCACTAGATGGCTCTCTGCCTAAAGTTCCTATCAGATATATTGTCTTTCTTTTTTTGCTTATCCCTAGTACACGTGGTACAGGCCATGATAATCATGGTGGATAGTTAGCGACTGCTTTTACTGTAAGCGCACCACATGTCTACACATGTGAAAAGCAGTTCGACTTTGCACTTACAAATGTGCCAGAGCCCCGTTTGGTTACTTGCACTCGCTGGTGGGGTTGAACTTTTTCAAGAATCGGGGGCCATTGGAGCATTTTTTTTAAACAGAAAAAAGTGCCCAATGCTGAATTGAACCCGGGTCGTAGCGGTCGAAAACCAAACGGTTTAACCAGCCTTCCATCGACCCCCACAGATATATTGTTTACAGCACCAACAACAATACAAGAAAATAAGACCTAATCCAAATAATTTATTAGTGTGTGACGTTTCGGTAACAACATTGTCACCATCATCAGACAAAATAGATCGATTTTATTCTTTTGTCTGATGATGGTGACAATGTTGTTGCCGAAACGTCAAACACTAATAAATTATTTGGATTAGGAACTCCGCCTTTGCCGGTCCCAAGCCCGGATGAAAAAGGAGGAAGTGGAGCAGTAACAAGCTCACTAAAAAACCTGGGCTCAGCTGGCCTGGCTGATAGTACCCTGTAAGGACTCCTAATCCAGGGATACAGGATGAGCAGTATTTGTACTCCATGTTAGGAGTGGCTGCACATGGCATCTGTTCCTTATGTCAGAGGCGGCCATTTCTTTTGGAGCTAAGTCGGCCTGCCACTGAGTAGTGCTCCCAGTCTTAATGACAAAAGCAGACGCATACTACTTCACCCAGTCATGATGGTTGTCAAGTCTCAAGCTCTGCAAGTTTGATACCCTAATAAGATTGAGTGGAGATAAGAAAGAAGAAGTAGAAGATTTGGATTAGGTCTTATTTTCTTGCACTTTATCAGCACCAACAATTTAAAAATATCACACCATTTGGTGTGTAGTTTGCATAAGGTGAATGGTGATACAAGAGAAATAATTTTCTCATTCACACACACAGTACTTTTGTCTGTGATGAAGGTAACAAAGCTGTTGCAGAAACATCATAAGCTATTTAATTGGGATTTAGTCTAATTATATTGTGTTTTCTAATCTATTTGAAAAATAAAGAATAAATAAAGGTAAAGAGTTTTTCTAATCTATAATCTAAATATAATATAGGGGGGTCAGTGGAAGGATGGTCTAAACCGTTGGTTTTCGACCGCTATGACTCGGGTTCGATTCCCGCATTGGGCACTTTTTTCTGATTACTTTTGTACATTATGTAAATAGGCTTTTCATTTTTTTTTATTCTTAAGCCAGGCATTACTTTAATCAAATTATGTTTTTCATATATATCTCTTAGCTCAAATAAAGAAATCTCTGATCAAGAATTTATATTTCCATTTCCATACCATTATCTTCAACATGATCAAAAATACAAGCAGAAAAATCTATTTTCTATTTATAATGTATATATATATAAATTGTAACTTACCATTCTCCTGTATTAGCTTCAAATGGAGCCACTCTTGGTGAACACACCTTTATCGGCAACTTTGACACGATTCAGACACAGCTGTTAGTTGCTATTGCATAATTTTAATGGCATGGTACATAATTTTGTAATTCAATCTGAGTATCGTATTTGTTGGTTTTTATAGCTCTAGTTCCTGTACAGACTGATCCACCATTATTCTGTTGTTTGGAGAGTGTTTATTAGATATTGTCATAGCTAACCACCATCACCTGCCATCTGGGAATCTACTCAGCTCTCCCAGGAGGTGTGCATGTTGCTGGTATTGGAGTGGAATGTGTGTTTTTTAATTATCCCATTGTATTATGAGATGCATTAGCACGCCATATTTTAAATCTTAAATCAAAATAATTGAATATTTGATATACAGTGATTCTTTATTGAAGATAAACGAGATAACAAAGTGTGAAAAATTACCTCTGTCCTATTTCCCATGAATGTATATATTAAGGATATGTAAGAATAATGAAGATATATCTAATGTTGAGTCAGTGCATAATTATATTGCGACATTTTCCCCAACAAATCCAATAAACATGTTTAAATCTTTAATTAAAAAGGCATATATTGGATCAAAATATAATTTATTTTACCAATATTTCAGTTGGCTGAACGCCAACCTTTATCAAGATGTATCAAGGTATTTTCAAAACGTTTAAATATTCATGAAGAACCTTTCTTAATCTTTATTTGCGACGTTAAGAGAGTAAAAATATCTAGTAGATATTTAATCATATTTCAAAAGCTAAAGCCTGCCAAAATGTTTTTATATTTCTACAAACACAATAAAATTCAGAAATGTCTGCTTCTGAGATATTTGAGATGACTAAAACGATGGTTGAATGTTCTATGTTCAATTCTTTGGGCATCATTGTTGTTATCAAATTTTCGTTTTCTTCTAAGGCTGGCTAAACTGTTTGGTTGTCATATTTGATGGTTGAACTTTTCTGTCTGCGAGGTGTTTGTATCATCTGATTCCAATTTGGTTTTGATGGATTGTTCGTTCGCCAAAAGGTTCGTTCAGAACGCCAAATGTCTTTATAACATTCCAAACTTTCTCAAAATGGGGCAATAGAATATGCCTAGATATTTGATGAAAGTAGAATAAAAACAATCAAGACTCAGAAGGAAGCATTATAAAGGAATGACAATACATCCAGATGGCACAATAACCTATAGGACATGTAACAACTGTCCTGGTGTGGAGCTAACACCTACCTACATATTCTCATGTCAAGCAATTGTCGAAGCCTTGCATGGACATAGACAAATTGACAAGGACCCAGAACATCCCAGATAGATAACATTGCGATTGCTGTTGTTGTTGTTTTCGTGTCCAATGAAGAGCATCAGATGTCTCCATGCATCTCTATCACAGCAGCAGCAATGTCCACTATCTTGGGTGTGTAAAGCTGCTGCTCTGGGTCCATGTCAATTTTCTGCAAGACTGCGGCCATTGCTGGACATGAGAATATGTGAGTAGGTGAGAACATTGCGATTGCTGTGATGGAGATGTATGGAGATACCTAAAGCTTTTCAATATACTACAACAACAACGGATATTTAGTACGTATTTTCTTTATCTGAAAAAGATAGTATCATATTCATTTAAATTAAAAACAACAAAGGGCAATTTTAAAGTCAATAAATTCGCAAAATGAAGGCGGCAACAACAATTAACCGACCCGATAACCCAATTTTCCAAACTCATCAAAGGTGTGATAACACACGACTTTAAGATAGTACAAATAAACAACAACAATGTCCAGTTTATTGACAGGTTTCCCTCAGGGACATCCAATGTTGAACTGGTACAAATCGTCGATTGATCGGCCATCAGCGCAGGTGAACCCGATCAGGAACCGTCTGAGGATGTCTTTGTTGTGAACCACCCAGATGTATTCGCAGCCCCTGCAGGAGAATGGGTTTCCTGCACGTCCACCTACAGTTAGATCTTGCCACATTAAAGGGACAGATTGAAACCTACAGTTAGATCTTGGCACAGTACAAGCTCAGTTTCAGACATTCAGACAAAAAAGCTAACCAGTGTGAATTTTCCAAAACATTTCCATACACTGAATACCTGCTTTAAACTTTGATGTGATAAATAAAGAGATATTCTAGGTGTTACCTAAAAATATAGCTGTTGTAAAATTAACTCCGCCTTTGCCGGTCCCAAGCCCGGATGAAAAAGGAGGAGAGGGAGCAGTAACAAGCTCATTAAAAAAGCTGGGCTCAGCTGGCCCGGCTCATAGTACTCTGTAAGGGCTCCTGATCCAGGGATACAGGATGAGCAGCGTTTGTACTCCATGTTAGGAGCGGCTGCACATGGCGCCTGTTCCTCATGTCAGAAGCGGCCATTTTTTTTGCAGCTAAGTCGGCCTGCCACTGAGTAGTGCTCCCTGTCTTAATGACAAAGGCAGACGTATCTACTTCACCCAGAGTGGATATAAGAAAGAAGAAGACCATGTAAGATGGCTGAGACACGTTCTAGAAAGATTCAAGAAGTGTCTGAGGAGAGAATCAAGACTGAAGAATCTGCCAAATTGCAGACTGGTGCAACAGTATGTAAACTTACCACCGACGATGAGTGCGCCCCTGGCGTTCAACATCCGCCCCACTAGGGGGTTAAAGATGGCGGGGGGCAGCGAAGAGAGGTTGTTGTTGTCGAGGCGGAACAGAGCGGGAGCCAGATTGGAGGAAAGGGCGTCTGGATCCACTCTGGAGATACTGTTCGCAGCCAGACTCAGCTGCAATATCCCCAGTGTTCATACCTTCAATATCATAAATTTACAATAAGTAAACATCAACAATTGAGGAGGTCCTCACCTGCAATGCAGGATGGTGCACGTTGATATTGAGGGAATATCTTCCAAGAACCGTCAAGGCATTCTTGGTGAGATCCAGCCTCTGGAGCATGGGTAGATTCTGGAAGGCATTGATGCCAATACTGTTGATCTGATTCTCCGCCAGGATTATGGTTGAGAGTCGCGGATGATCAGAAAGGGCGAAAGCTGGGATGTCTGTGATCTGGTTGCGACCGATGTTGATCCGCATTAGGTTTTTCATCGTCTTCAGATCAGTGAAGGGGAAAGTCGTCAACTTGTTGCCGAAGATGCTGATACCCTGGACGACATCTTCCGAGCCGGTGAAGGTGCCAGGCTGTACCTCGGTAATGTTGTTAACCTCGAGGTAGAAGTTACCGATCTTGTACTTCTGGAACATGCTGGCTTTGAGAACACGGAGGTTGGCGTTCTGAACCCAGAATCCACGGTAGTTGCCTCCTCCGATTCTATCGAGGGCAGTTTTGAGGCCTTGGTCATTTCCAACCTTCTTGCAGTTGATGCCCTCGCCATCGCAGGTACACGGCGAGACCAGATTGTCTGGTGGACAGGTATGTCGGACAGCGTCCACTGTCACCAGTAACCCGCACAGCACCAACACCAGTACACGCTCTGCACACATCACTTCCCACTTCAGTAAAGTACAGAATTCCATCATTGACATTGTTGCATCAATGCGCCCTGCATTTATTCAAAATATTCTATGATATTTAATATTTATTTAAAACAACTTATTTAGATTATCATAATTCCTTTTTATAGTTTCATTCCTTTTGTAATATTTTATTGTACATATATCTTGATTGGTTATTGGAGCGAGAGAAGACCTAGACTGCGGATCACGACCTACGAGGAAGACAACGAATAAATAAACACAATAACTTTAAAAGGTAATTTATTTTTATTTGCTTTTATTTATTTGCTTTAAGTATGGAAACCCGCTCGGTGTATAACACCAAGAAAGAAGAAACCATGGTCGACTACCCTGCAAAGCTGCAACTTGGTGCCGAAATTGGTAGAGATGCTGGTTCCGACCCATTTGCTTTGAACCCCAATATAGAAATTCCGAAGTATGACGGGACAGAAGACCCTCGCCTATTGATAGAATCCCTCGAAGAGATTGGTTTCATTTACCATTGGGCAGACTACATAATTGCCCGTTAAGCCGCCATGAACATGACGGGAAGCGCTAAAACCTGGTTGAATTTACACAAAGCTATTTTCCCGAGTTGGGAAAATATTAAAATCCGCCTCATTCAGGATTTTTCTCTGGACACGAATAAAGAAGAACTTAGAATGAAGCTTAAACTTTAAAAGGTAATTTATTTTTAATTTTCTTTTATTTATTTACTTTTAGTTATTTGCTTTGACTATGGAACCCCGCTCGGTGTATAACACCAAGAAGGAAGAAGCCAAGGTCAACGACCCTGCAAAGCTGCAACTTGGTGCAACAATATAAAGCGATAACGCTCCATCCATATATAATAAATGAAAGAATTTAAACACGAATGTTTCTTTTCCACATAAATCAAACTTCTACTGTCCTTACTACGATGAAAATTTAACCTACCAGATCTACCTTAGAGCTCTAATACTGTATTGAATGATTTTACTTATATGCGCTGCACTGAAGGGGAGTATCTCAGAAAACTACTGATGAGCGAAGCCCTCCCAATATGTTTTCATCGCAGTAATGACAGTAGAGGTGTTTGATTTGTGTGAAAAAGAAATATTTGGGCTTAAATATTTTCATCAATAAAAGGCTTTTATTAGGGCCCATTGCCCTGTATAGATTCGCCATACAACAACAAAATAATACAGTAATTTTTTTCTTCCTTTCCCCATGTGCACGTGAGACTTTGTTTGAAAAGGGATTTATTTACCCATCTGTTCTAAAACTTTCCTCACTACCTCTTTTGTGTATGAATCTATTTACAATTGATCTGTAGAAATTATAGAGTTCTATTGCTATATTTTTCTTTTCTAAAATAGTTCTCAGCGTCTTCAGTGGGTTGCTAAATCTCCAGAAGGTGTTTTTAAGAGTTTTTTCTCTTTCTTCACCTAAATATTGACATTCTATGATATAGTGAGATATTCCATCAGATATCATGTTTCCACAAATCCTGCATTGAATGTTTTCCTTTTTGATAATGAGAATATGACTTTCTCTATCTAGAGTTGAAGTAATTCTAGTCCGTGCAATGAAGGCTATTATCTTCGATGACAGATTCCATGACAAGAATCGTTCTAACATAAATAAATTACAGAGAAGTTTATCACAAAAATTACAATATTCAAAATATAAAAAGCTTGACCTTGTTGAAGAAAATTTCATATTTTTTACTCTTTAACAAATCTTGGATTTTGGATATGGATTCTTTTGATTTCCCTCTGTAATATATAATATGTTTATATGGTTTTGAGCTTAAATATTTCCATTCAATTCCATAATTGTATCTTGAAGATAAAGGTTGCCTGGCCGGTATTCATAATTCTTAGAATTAGAAGCCTCTATACGACCAGTAAATTATAACAAGAATCATGAAAATTTCTCTTATAGAATTGTAAATAGTTATAAAACGAAGAGAAATTTTTTTTATTTTTACTATACATGGGCTACAAGCTTTCGGGCTTCAACGCCCTTCGACGGTACAACATATTGAGAGAAAATAACGCTATATATAGTATCGATATGTGAGGAATCTGCATACATAACCATATACGAGTTAACTATATCAGATTAAGTTATGGAAATAAGGCTTTTTTATAGAAATATTTGACGAAAGTAGGATGTGATGCTAATTAAAAATTAAAATGAAAAACTAAAAATATTTTGACAGATTTAACATAACTAAGACTATTGCAATTTATAGAAGAACATATGATCATCTATGGATGTCAAACAACTTAAACCAATGTGATGTTATATTAAAAAACCACCAACAGTGAGGAACTATGGCATGGCCCGCCATCAGCGCGATCATCGGACAAAGGAAAAAAATTTTATATAGGGGTAGGTGTCTGGGTGGGGGGGGAGGTTTGTTTGCGGTGGGATTAACAGTAAGATCAGGGAAATCTTACTGTTAATCCCACCGCAAACAAACCTCCCCCCCACCCAGACACCTACCCCTATATAAAAATTTTTTCCTTTGTCCGATGATCGCGCTGATGGCGGGCCATGCCATAGTTCCTCACTGTTGGTGGTTTTTTAATATAACATCACATTGGTTTAAGTTGTTTGACATCCATAGATGATCATATGTTCTTCTATAAATTGCAATAGTCTTAGTTATGTTAAATCTGTCAAAATATTTTTAGTTTTTCATTTTAATTTTTAATTAGCATCACATCCTACTTTCGTCAAATATTTCTATAAAAAAGCCTTATTTCCATAACTTAATCTGATATAGTTAACTCGTATATGGTTATGTATGCAGATTCCTCACATATCGATACTATATATAGCGTTATTTTCTCTCAATATGTTGTACCGTCGAAGGGCGTTGAAGCCCGAAAGCTTGTAGCCCATGTATAGTAAAAATAAAAAAAAATTCTCTTCGTTTTATAACTATTTACGACCAGTAAATGTTTTAAAAACATTTACTGACCGGAGTATCTTTTGAAACCATAATTCTAGGAGGTCACACAAGTCTTTCGTCTCCTATTTTGTCCCACAAGTATTTATCCCAGTATTTTATGGCTTCTCTTGTAAAAAAAGGATTTCCTTGTTCTTTTAGGAACAATGTAGAGACGCAAAAATTCCCAGAGAAATGTTTCATCTTCTTCTTTCTTATCTCCACTCAATCATATTAGGGTGTCAAGCTTGTAAAGCTTGAGATTTTAACAACCATCATGATTGGGTGTAGTAGAATGTGTCTGCCTTTGTCATTAAGACTGGGAACACTACTCATTGGCAGGCCACTGACTTAGCTCCAAAAGAAAGGTTTCATTTACAATATATAAGCCATATAATAATTAAATAAATACTTCTTCAAATAAAAGACACTACGGC
Organism: Cordylochernes scorpioides; assembly: GCA_030710605.1. Taxonomy (NCBI): domain Eukaryota; kingdom Metazoa; phylum Arthropoda; class Arachnida; order Pseudoscorpiones; family Chernetidae; genus Cordylochernes; species Cordylochernes scorpioides. The sequence continues at coordinate 69,352,666 of CP092883.1, read as the reverse complement.
CAGTAAATCATTTTATTGTCTCGACGTTTCGACAAAAATATTTTGTCCTCGTCAGGAGCGAACAAAAATTAAAACATTTGGCAAAGCGTTAGAAATTATTCTAAGGCTGCAAGGGCGTTCTCACGTGGCATTTGAAATTTTGTGAAACATCTAAAGTACGAGTCAAAAACGAATATTTATGGATTTAAATACTTATGGAGAAATAAAAAACAGGAAACGAAAGATTCGTGTAAATTCATGGAGCAGATAGAGTACAAAATACTTAAGGTTTTATATACGGGATACACAGAGCTGGAGCGTTTGCGTTGTTCAAATTTTGGAAGACGGCTGAAGAGAAGAGGAAGCTATATACATAATCTAATTGATGTAAATAATTATATGTAAATAATCTTTGTCAGGATTAGAATGACGAATCCTGTATGGGACTTTGATCCCAGTAAAAGGCTTGTTGCTGCTGTTGTATATAATCACAGTGTAGAAAATACTATACTATACCTACTACATATATCTCTGTATTCTTAGTTCTCTTCTCTTCAATTACTCTGTAAACTGGCGAATCCTTTATAGGACGAGAGGTCCTCAATAAAGGCTTTTGTTGTTGTTGTATATACGGGAGACAACATGGGGCATGAAAGACTTGACTAGATATTGGTCCAACTTATAAAAGATTCACGATCTGTTTTGTTCCCAGATCCACTCTAGCATTTTAACACTCGCAAGGCAACTTCAAGAGACAATGTTGATTTCGGAAGGTCAACATAAAGGTTGTCCCAAAAGTTCGTGTTTTTCTTAAAACGTTATTTTTCTTATTACTTGGAGAATAGTATTATTACGGCGAATACATTATTATTATTATTGCTTATCCCTAGTACACGTGGTACATGCCATGATAATCATGGTGGGTAGAAGTAGGCGACTGCTTTTACTGTAAGTGCCCCACATGTCTACACATGTGAAAAGCAGTTCGACTTTTGCACTTACAAATGTGCCATTTCCCCATTTGGTTACTTGCACTCGCTGGTGGGGTTGGACTTTTGCAAGAATCGGGGCCCATTGGAGCATTTTTTTTAATCAGAAAAAAGTGCCAGATGCGGGAATCGAACCCGGGTCGTAGCGGTCGAAAACCAACGGTTTAGACCATTCTTCTACCGACCCCATCGAAATGCATCGAATACATAATAAAACACATAATACAATCACAAGAGGAAGAATCTCCAGATATTATTGCAAAGAAAGGAATCAAAGCTTTCTTTCATATAATACAATTACTTTATACATAATACAAAGACATACATAACGGCGAATAATATTATTACGGCGAATACATAAAATAATACATAATACAAAAACATTATACATAACGGTGAATAATATTGGTATTTCAAATTTCTGCAAGTGTTTACGAACTTTTGGGATAACCATGTACTAAGTTTCTGGCGCAATCCTCAGTATACATAGGCGTGTATCTCCAACACTCTCTGTACGTTATATTCCATAGCATTCCATAGATGACCCCAAAACTCCACTCACTCCCAATTACTTTATACATAATACATAACGGCGAATAATATTGGTATTTCAATTTTCTTCAAGTGTTTACGAACTTTTGGGATAACCTTGTACCAAGTTTCTGGCGGAATCCTCAATATCCATAGGCGTATCTCCAACACTCTCTGTGCGTTATCTTCCATAGCATTCCATAGATTACCCCAAGATTCCACTCACCACTTGCTCGACTAATTAGCCATTATAGAATGGTCGAAAGACCCCAAGACTCCCAGAAAGTCACTTTTGTCCGTTACTTACCCATTGTCTCCAGATCAGCGTCTCCCAGGCTGTTATCTCCAGCTATATAGGCCTGTTGGGGGGTGTCGCACAGTCCGATAGTAGCGACTTATCAAAGTGATAGTAGAATCCGGCAGGCCAGCCGCTAAGTTTCCATTGCCACAAACAATCTCAAAAAACATCTTTCAGAATACAGAACTCTCATGACAATCTTGCAGATAAAGGTTGCCTGACCGGCATTTATATTTCTTCAAAAAATAGACACTTCGGCCAGTTAAAGTTTTATTATTTTCTCAACAATTCAACAAAAATCTATTATCTTCCTCAGGAGATATAAAAATAAAACATTTTTCAAGGTGTTAAAAATGGTTCTGAGTTTGCGAAGGCGTTCTCACTCGACTTTTTTTTTTTTTTTGTGAGAACGCCCTTGCAACCTCAGAACAATTTTATATGTCTTACAAAATGCTTTATCTCCATTTATTTCTCCCGACGAACACAAAACATGTTGAAACGTTGATAGAATAAAATTTTAACTGGCAGAACTGTCATGACCATGTAGATCGTCTTCGATACGGAGCCACATCTTGGAACACCATACTAGATTGATATGGTCAGTTTTCTTCACAACTTTAGATCTTCCAATTCCAGACCATTGTATTACAATAGAACCCTCCCTTTCTCTACTACTACAATAGGAAGGATACAGAGAAGATTAGCATGGCCTCTGTGATACCAGTTCGGCGGTAAAACTACTACAATAGGAAGGATACAGAGAAGATTAGCATGGCCCCTGTGATACCAGTTCGGCGGTACAACTACTACAATAGGAAGCATACAGAGAAGATTAGCATGGGCCCTGTGATACCAGTTCGGCGGTACAACTACTACAATAGGAAGGATACAGAGAATATTAACATGGCCCCTGTGATTCCAGTTCGGCGGTGCAACTACTACAATAGGAACGATACAGAGAAGATTAGCATGGCCCCTGTGATACCAGTTCGGCGGTACAACTACTACAATAGGAAGGATACAGAGAATATTAACATGGCCCCTGTGATACCAGTTCGGCGGTACAACTACTACAATAGGAAGGATACAGAGAATATTAACATGGCCCCTGTGATACCAGTTCGGCGGTACAACTACTACAATAGGACGATACAGAGAATATTAACATGGCCCCTGTGATACCATTTCGGCGGTACAACTACTACAATAGGAAGGATACAGAGAAGATTAGCATGGCCCCTGTGTTACCAGTTCGGCGGTACAACTACTACAATAGGAGCAATACAGAGAATATTAACATGGCCCAGGTGATACCAGTTCGGTGGTACAACTACTACAATAGGAAGGATACAGAGAAGATTAGCATGGCCCCTGTGATACCAGTTCGGCGGTACAACTACTACAATAGGAACGATACAGAGAATATTAACATGGCCCCTGTGATACCAGTTCGGTGGTACAACTACTACAATAGGAAGGATACAGAGAAGATTAGCATGGCCCCTGTGATACCAGTTCGGCGGTACAACTACTACAATAGGAAGGATACAGAGAAGATTAGCATGGCCCCTGTGATACCAGTTCGGCGGTACAACTACTACAATAGGAAGGATACAGAGAATATTAACATGGCCCCTGTGATACCAGTTCGGTGGTACAACTACTACAATAGGAACGATACAGAGAATATTAACATGGCCCCTGTGATACCAGTTCGGTGGTACAACTACTACAATAGGAACGATACAGAGAATATTAACATGGCCCCTGTGATACCAGTTCGGTGGTACAACTACTACAATAGGAAGGATACAAAGAAGATTAGCATGGCCCCTGTGATACCAGTTCGGCGGTACAACTACTACAATAGGAAGGATACAGAGAATATTAGCGTGGCCCCTGTGATACCAGTTCGGCGGTACAACTACTACAATAGGAAGGATACAGAGAAGATTAGCATGGCCCCTGTGATACCAGTTCGGCGGTACAACTACTACAATAGGAAGGATACAGAGAAGATTAGCATGGCCCCTGTGATACCAGTTCGGCGGTACAACTACTACAATAAGAACGATACAGAGAAGACTAGCATGGTCCCTGTGATACCAGTTCGGCGGTACAACTACTACAATAGGAACGATACAGAGAAGATTAGCATGGCCCCTGTGATTCCAGTTCGGCGGTACAATTACTACTATAGGAACGATACAGAGAAGATTAGCATGGCCCCTGTGATACCAGTTCGGCGGTACAACTACTACAATAAGAACGATACAGAGAAGACTAGCATGGTCCCTGTGATACCAGTTCGGCGGTACAACTACTACAATAGGAACGATACAGAGAAGATTAGCATGGTCCCTGTGATACCAGTTCGGCGGTACAACTACTACAATAGGAAGGATACAGAGAAGATTAGCATGGTCCCTGTGATACCAGTTCGGCGGTACAACTACTACAATGGGAAGCATACAGAGAAGATTAGCATGGCCCCTGTGATACCAGTTCGGCGGTACAACTACTACAATAGGAAGGATACAGAGAAGATTAGCATGGTCCCTGTGATACCATTTCGGCGGTACAACTACTACAATAGGAAGGATACAGAGAAGATTATGCATGGCTCCTGCGATGCGGCGCTACAACTACTACAATAGGAAGGATACAGAGAAGATTAGCATGGCCCCTGCGATACGACGGTACAACTACTACAATAGGAAGGATACAGAGAAGATTAGCATGGCCCCTGTGATACCAGTTCGGCGGTACAACTACTACAATAGGAAGGATACAGAGGAGATTAGCATGGCCCCTGTGATGCCAGTTCGGCGGTACAACTACTACAATAGGAAGGATACAGAGAAGATTAGCATGGCCCCTGCGCAAGGATGACACGCAAAATCGTGAAGCGTTCTAAAGGATATATAATTTTAGAAGCAATGCATCTTTTAGAGAGAGGTGTCCTCTTACCGAAAAGCAAAATATATTTTTAAAAATGGTAATTTTGGTGATGAAAACTGTCCTTTATAAAAAGGTTTGCTCAGCGAGAGTATCCTCTAATGTACACTCATGGACATATTCTTCAGCAAAAAATGTTTCATATTTTAAACATAAGACACTCTATGTTTGTTTGCAGGAGACCGAGGCAATTTTGTTCACACTTGGTTATATCTCGAGTGTCTTCAATAAAGGTCACTGTATATTAAATATCTTTCAGAGTTATTGTCTGAATCTCGATATACATGCTAAAAGGTACAACTTCCTTAAGTTTATTCCATGAATATATCTTTCAGAGTTATTGTCTGAATACCGATATACATGTTAAAAGGTATAACTTTCTTAAGTTTTGTTCATGAGTGTATCTTTCAGAGTTATTTGTCTGAATCCCGATATACTAGTTAAAAGGTACAACTTCCTTAAGTTTTGTCCATGAGTGTATCTTTCAGAGTTATTTGTCTGAATCCCGATATACTAGTTAAAAGGTACAACTTCCTTAAGTTTTGTCCACGAGTGTATCTTTCAGAGTTATTTGTCTGAATCCCAATATACATGCTAAAAGGTACAACTTCCTTAAGTTTTATCCATGAGTGTATCTTTCAGAGTTATTTGTCTGAATCCCGATATACTAGTTAAAAGGTACAACTTCCTTAAGTTTTGTCCATGAGTATATCTTTCAGAGTTATTTGTCTGAATCCCGATATACTAGTTAAAAGGTACAACTTCCTTAAGTTTTGTCCACGAGTGTATCTTTCAGAGGTATTTGTCTGAATCCCAATATACATGCTAAAAGGTACAACTTCCTTAAGTTTTGTCCATGAATATATCTTTCAGAGTTATTGTCTCTCTCTCTCTCTCCATCAATATCTCCATCAGCTGGTCTTCCCTCCGGCGTTGCGCCTTCTCGGGGCACAATGCTGACGTTGCCGTGCGGCTGGCCCTGCACGCCCTTCCCCATCCAGCACATCCGGCTTCAGCCCGGGAGTCCTGCATCGCCTGTGGGTCCGGAGACCTGTCACTGGCCCACCGCTACTGGTCCTGTAGTCGGATCAGGCCTGTCATCCTGGAGGCCTTCACCAACCTCCAACGGCCTCCTGACCTGCAAAGCTGGATCTTCGGGCATGACCTGGAGGACGACGCCCTGGCCTTCATGGCGTCCGCCAAGACCCGCATCTACAAGTACTTCCTGGGCCTGGAGATGCGGGGAGTCCAAGAAAACCCCCTCCTTGTCTGGAGAAGAACCCTATCAAGGTGGTGGAGCCTCCCTAGCTCCTAAAATCATTGTAAATTCTCATTATTTATTCATTAATTCTATCATAATCATTTTGTAAAAATTGACTAGACGTCAATAAAAGTGTTTCAATAGTCAATAGTCTCTCTCTCTCTCTCTCATGTTGGAGTGTCCCCGCCTGGCCGCCGTTCCCATCTCGCGGTATCTCCGGCGCTGGGCGCCTGTCGTCGACGTGCCCTCCACCATCCCGGCGTTCTCATCTCTCCGTCGCTGCTCCTTCGGGGGCCATGCAGCGGACATCGCACTGCGGCTAGCCCTGCACGCCCTGCCTCATCCGGGGCACCCGGCGTCGAGCCAGCCCGTCTGCATCGCCTGCGGCTCCAGCGACTTGTCGCTGGCTCATCGCTACTGGTCCTGCAGCGCCGTCCGCCCTCTCATCCGAGAGGTGTTCTCCATCATCGGGCGGCCGCCGGACCTGCAATCCTGGATCTTCGCGGTGAACCTCGAGAACCACGCCATCACCATCTCCTCAGCGGCAAAGCATGCCATCTACGTTTTTTTCGTAGATCGCGAGATGCGTGGTATCTCTGGGGACCCATTGGCGATCTTCCATCAAACTCTGCAGCGGTGGCAGAGGCGCCATGTACATAGTTGTATTTTTTAATCATTTTCAAAATCATTTTTTTTTTATTATAACCATCATCCTCATTATTAGTGCGGACTGTGCACTTTACATGTATTGACAGGATGTCAATAAAAATATGTCAATTGTCAAATTGTCTCTCTCTCTCTCTCTCTCTCTCTCTCTCTACTGCAGAGCTGGCTGCCCGGTGGACTCCCACCGTGGATGTGCCCCGCTCCATCCCCTGGGCCGACCTGCGTCGGAACTGCTTCTTGGGGCACGACGCAGATGTCGCCCTACGGCTGGCCCTCCATGCCCTACCACATCCTGACCATCCTGCCTCGAGGCGTGCCAACTGTGCCGCCTGTGGGTCCAGCGACGGGTCGCTGGCCCACAGATATTGGAGTTGCCGAGCCGTGCGAACCCTGCTCCGGGAAGTGTTCGCTTCCTGCGACTTGCCCCTGGATCTGCAGGCCTGGCTCTTCGGCGTCGGCCTCCATCCCGAGGCAGTGAAGCTAACAAGTGTGGCGAAGGCTACCATCTACAAGTACCATCTTGGTCTTGAGTTGGGTAATGCCAGCCAACACATCGACCTGCCCACCCTGTGGGAAAGAACTCTCGCAGTCCATCGGTGGCGGAGTCTTTCTCGCGGTGGGCGCCACCAATGAAGACCTTGTATATATTTTATATATATGTATATTTATCAATTGCTTTATATATTTATATCTATTTATTCTTGTATTTTTCATTATATAATCTTATTTATTCATATTTTTATTTAATCTGTATTTAATCTTATATAATCTTATATGGACGTTATAATAAATCAGTTTCAATCTCAATCTCTCTCTCTCTGGAGATGCGGGGAGTCCAACAAGACCCCCTCCTTGTCTGGAGGAGAACCCTATCAAGGTGGTGGAGCCACCCTAGCTCCTAAAATCATTGTAAATTCCCATTATTTATTCATTACTTTTATCATAATCATTTTGTAAAAATTGACTAGACGTCAATAAAAGTGTTTCAATAGTCAATAGTCTCTCTCTCTCTCTCTCTCTGAATCCCGATATATACATTCTAAATGGTACAACTTCCTTAAGTTTTGTCCATGAGTGTATCTTTCAGAGTTATTTGTCTGAATCCCGATATACATGGTAAAAGGTACAACTTCCTTAAGCTTTGTCTATGAGTGTATCTTTCAGAGTTATTGTCTGAATCCCGATAAACATGCTAAAAGGTAAAACTTCCTTAAGTTTTGTCCATGAATATATCTTTAAGTTATTGTCTGAATCCCGATATACATGCTAAAAGGTACAACTTCCTTAAGTTTTGTCCATGACTGTATCTTTCAGAGTTATTATCTGAATCCCGATATACATGCTAAATGGTACAACTTCCTTAAGTTTTGTCCATGAATATATCTTTCAGAGTTATTGTCTGAATCCCAATATACATGCTAAAAGGTACAACTTCCTTAAGTTTTGTCCATGAGTGTATCTTTCAGAGTTATTGTCTGAATCCCGATATACATGCTAAAAGGTACAACTTCCTTAAGTTTTGTCCATGAATATATCTTTAAGTTATTGTCTGAATCCCGATATACATGGTAAAAGGTACAACTTCCTTAAGTTTTGTCTATGAGTGTATCTTTCAGAGTTATTGTCTGAATCCCGATATACATGCTAAAAGGTACAACTTCCTTAAGTTTTGTCCATGACTGTATCTTTCAGAGTTATTATCTGAATCCCGATATACATGCTAAATGGTTCAACTTCCTTAAGTTTTGTCCATGAATATATCTTTCAGAGTTATTGTCTGAATCCCAATATACATGCTAAAAGGTACAACTTCCTTAAGTTTTGTCCATGAGTGTATCTTTCAGAGTTATTTGTCTGAATCCCGATATACATGCTAAATGGTACAACTTCCTTAAGTTTTGTCCATGAGTGTATCTTTCAGAGTTATTTGTCTGAATCCCGATATACATGGTAAAAGGTACAACTTCCTTAAGTTTTGTCTATGAGTGTATCTTTCAGAGTTATTGTCTGAATCCCGATATACATGCTAAATGGTTCAACTTCCTTAAGTTTTGTCCATGAATATATCTTTCAGAGTTATTGTCTGAATCCCAATATACATGCTAAAAGGTACAACTTCCTTAAGTTTTGTCCATGAGTGTATCTTTCAGAGTTATTTGTCTGAATCCCGATATACATGCTAAATGGTACAACTTCCTTAAGTTTTGTCCATGAGTGTATCTTTCAGAGTTATTTGTCTGAATCCCGATATACATGGTAAAAGGTACAACTTCCTTAAGTTTTGTCTATGAGTGTATCTTTCAGAGTTATTGTCTGAATCCCGATATACATGCTAAATGGTTCAACTTCCTTAAGTTTTGTCCATGAATATATCTTTCAGAGTTATTGTCTGAATCCCAATATACATGCTAAAAGGTACAACTTCCTTAAGTTTTGTCCATGAGTGTATCTTTCAGAGTTATTTGTCTGAATCCCGATATACATGCTAAATGGTACAACTTCCTTAAGTTTTGTCCATGAGTGTATCTTTCAGAGTTATTTGTCTGAATCCCGATATACATGGTAAAAGGTACAACTTCCTTAAGTTTTGTCTATGAGTGTATCTTTCAGAGTTATTGTCTGAATCCCGATATACATGCTAAAAGGTACAACTTCCTTAAGTTTTGTCCATGAATATATATTTAAGTTATTGTCTGAATCCCGATATACATGCTAAAAGGTACAACTTTCTTAAGTTTTGTCCATGAGTGTAACTTTCAGAGTTATTATCTGAATCCCGATATACATGCTAAATGGTACAACTTCCTTAAGTTTTGTCCATGAATATATCTTTCAGAGTTATTGTCTGAATCCCAATATACATGCTAAAAGGTACAACTTCCTTAAGTTTTGTCCATGAGTGTATCTTTCAGAGTTATTGTCTGAATCCCGATATACATGCTAAAAGGTACAACTTCCTTAAGTTTTGTCCATGAATATATCTTTAAGTTATTGTCTGAATCCCGATATACATGCTAAATGGTACAACTTCCTTAAGTTTTGTCCATGAATATATCTTTCAGAGTTATTGTCTGAATCCCAATATACATGCTAAAAGGTACAACTTCCTTAAGTTTTGTCCATGAGTGTAGGTTTTACTATATATCATCAACCCAATCCTTTCTCATCCTTCATTCTTCGATCTCTCCAATATGGCCAGAACATGATGTTCTGATAATACTCGATGTACGTGGTCTTAAAACATCGATCTCATTTTATTACTTCATTTACAGAAGGTTATCTAAAAGTAATCATTGTTTTTTTTTAAATAAAGAATCCAAATGTCAAATTAAACAAAATTATTAATTATTTGAAATAGGAGCCAATATGTTTTATTTATTGTCTTAACCCATTTTTCAGCCAAAGTTCTACTTCCAGTTTTGTACCATTCCTTAGGCTTAGAAAAAAAAAAAACTCGATCTGTATCTTACACTATTCTTTGTTTTTTAGGTGTATTCCACGAAATAACTGTTCCACCAATTCGAAAAGGTGCTAGATCAGTGGAGAAATATCTGAGGAGTAAGCTGGCTGTATATCAGAAATCCAATTCTTTCCAAATCCAGAAAGTATTAAAAGTTAAACGCGTTTTGTTAAAACGGAGCGTTGTTTTGCTAAGGTAGCACCTGCTACTTTAACTAGATCTGAACATCTGAGTGAAAAAATATCAAAATTTCTTAATTTGTTGAGAGTAGATCTCAGAGGTAATTCTTCAAACATAGAGACAAGTTCAAAGTTGCAACTATGTTTAATGAATGTGCACATGGCGTCACCGCTGCAGAGTTTGGTGGAGAATCGCCAGCGGGCTTCTAGCGACACCACGTATTTGGTGATCTACGAAGAAAGCGTTTACTAGAGAAGAACAAACGGCTAGTGGAGAAATCTTAGAATGCTCAAAATCAATGGAAAAATCAAAATATTCCTGAAATGCTCCAAATACGATTCCCAGCCTGCCAGTCCTGAACATCTATTAAATTGTATCAAATCCTCCAAAAAATACCTCTGGGAAAACCCCAGAACTATAATAGAAAATCTGAGACAATGGAACCTAATGGAGATCGTTTAAACGACTTGAGGAATAAGCAACAACGAAGAAAACGTAGATGGCACAAAGTGCTCTAGATATTCAACATTTCATCAAACAGGAGGCCATCACCTTGTGTTCCTACCATCCTCGTTTAGCTACTGGATTTGGAAACTGCCCTGGGTATAACCACTGATTTGATACGTCGTGATTTTAAGAATGATTCCTTTTTTTCATCACAATTAGCAATTCGCTTGTTGAACGGATCATCCAAGTTGACGGCAGTTGAACACGGTACTGAGCTTGTACAAGTGTCGATTCAAGCATCTCCACATCTGCCGTTGACTTGTTCAATTTTGTGTAGATGTGTACGATAAAAATGTAATCTACCAGATCTACCTTAGAGCTTTAATACTGTATTGGACGATTCTACTTATATGCGCTGCACTGAAGGGTGGAATCTCAGAAAACCACTGATGAGTCAAGCCCTCCCAATATGTTTTTCATCGCAGTAAGGACAGTAGAGGTGTTTGATTTGTGTGAAAAAGATGTGAAATTGATTGTCAGGATCCAAGTTCATCTGAGTGTACTTTTGGTGAGAGTAGACTCAACAATGTGACGTAATTCTTCACAATTCACAGTCTTTTGGATCAAGGTTTATCGCGGAGGTTACCTTGATTGTATCTCCGGAACCATCGTTGTATCTTACCTTCTTTTATCACTCCTTTATCTTTCACTGCACAGATATCTTTGACTGCACAGATGTCGCTTTTAACCCCAGTAATATCGTAAGGAGTGCACAAAATACTAATTATTCTTCCCTATTAATAAGCCTATAATATTACAATACTTATATTCACTGGGACCAAAAATATTTTTGGTCGCAGTGGTACAGCCTACTTCACGATAACAAGCACCAACAGCGCGAAACGCGTTCGTGGATGGATTTTCTTGATTTATCAAGAAATTGGGTTAACCAAATATTAGGGAACAGGTTAAATCAATGTTTAGTTGATTTCTGTTCCACCAAATAGCGCTCTAGCCTTCTAAAAATCACATGTGCTCATGGTCAGGATATGCCTTTTTTATTTTTAATATAGACAATTGTACCTATATACAAGTATATACATGTATATTTATGTACCGAAAGAGGTAACTCTTCCTTTAAATGTGCATCAAAACGGTGGCAATGTACATTACCCCAGTAAAAAAAAATTCACTAGTGATGATAAAGAATGAGCCACAATACCAGTTTTGTCAAATTTAGATAAAAAGCCAACCTGGTTTCGGGTTTTGACCCTAATGAGTATAGGGGCGGCTTCGATTTCATAACGGAAATACAGTCGACTCTCGTTATAACGCCACCATCCGGATTTTGCAAAAAAGCGACGTAAGGTGAGGGTGGCGTTGTATCGAACACGTTTAAAATGTGAAATTTAAAGATTCAATAAATTATTTATAACAATTAATAATAACAATTTATATTTAAGAGTCAATATATAGAATGCAAAACCATCATTAATTGATTAATATGATAAATAGAAAGCATTAATTTATAATTTATTTATTTATTTTTTTTCATAAAAAAATAATTACATTTTCTTGAAGAAGTCTGTGATCACAACTTGTGTTTTCTCTACCTCACTTATGCCATAGACACGGTGCAACAAATCCGCAGATAGATTGACGTGGTCAGATGTTGCTCTCTTGAAGTGCTCAAGAAACAACAATAGTGATACTGATACTAGACTCTTGGAATGGGTATTTAGATTAACTATGGACATAAGTTTTGAGGTCTGTAGAATTTTACATACAATTATAAATATATACTATTTCCATCGCAGTAAGGGCAGTAAAAATTGTTTAACTTTCAAAAGAATCATACGTTTCTATAATAGTTTCCAATTTTCATAACCGATGGCGCGCAAATGCTTTTTATGTAATAAGATGCTTTCATTGGATAGCTCAGAATCTTGAATTCCAAGTTAAATGTTTTGTTCTCGTTTTTCACCAGTTTTTAGAATTATTTTATCCGATCGTTAATATGACCTTATCATAGACTTCTGAATATTTAATTCCATATTTTCCATCTGATTTTGTTTTCAAATGAATCATAAATTGCGTAAAACAGATGGCGAGTTAATTCATAATGTTTATATTAAGTCTAAATGAACTTTACTTGTTGTTTGCGGAAGAACAATGCTCGAAGCATGTTTAGGAATTTATAAATATTTGTATTTCTACTGTACTTAAGCTTATGTTCATAGTTGTTTAAAATCCATTTTCCAATAGTTTATCTTCAGTATTACTATAAAATAAAAACAGGAAAATACAGAAATTAAGCGGATGGTAGATTAAACTGACAAAACCGCCAAGTAGATTCACAAATGATGAACCAGGCCCTCCCATCATTTTTATCATTGCGGTAAATATACTAGAAATTTAGTTGTTTTTAAAATGATCATAGGCATCATAAATAGTTGAAATTTCCTACAAATGAATATATTGTATTATTTTAGGTCCATACGATTTGTTAATTTGTTCCTTGATATGATTTGAGAAGTTTATGGATGGAAACATTTCTAGGCGAAGCTGACCTAAAATATATAAAGGCCCCTCCTCTCTCTCCCGTCAACATAGATACAATAACTTTGCTATATATCTATCAACCATTTTATTCAATCTAGCAGACTCTGGTGGAGGTCAATGCCACAATAACATCTTTGTAAAATTCAGAATGTCACCAGGAGACCATGGTTTGGTTTATGGCTCTCGGCAGTCTAGGTAGAGCTTTGATTTCATGTTATCCGCAAGGGATGCGTAGAATTTACCCTAGAGGTGTTCAGCGCTCTCAAAGATGTTAGTTAATTCAATGGGTGAGATATATATATATATATATAAATTTTGTCTTGACCCGATAGAGAGAGAGAGAGTCTGCAAGGTTGATGAGGCATTCAATCAATAGAGGCATAGTTTTGGCGTCTATTTTGATGCAAAATGCGACGTTTATTTTTTGCTAAATCTAGTATATGATTGAGGGTCACCCAGAGTTCGAAAATGGCACTGAATTTAATGAAACCTCTCAACGTCATATAATCAAGGAAGGGCATGGTACATCAGTGGGGAATCCTCCCATCGGTTTAGCCAGTTCAAGCTCCAGACCGTTCAACTATTGTTATAGATGGATTCTATCATAGTTTGATTTTGTTGAAGAATACTGGATATATTTTGGGGCTAAGCTGATAATGTTATTTTCTTTTCTTTTTAAAGTTATAATTGTTTCTGTAACTCTATTTATGTGATTACTTGGTGTTTATTGATTTTTTTCAGCAAGGATGGTTTATAGCATTTAATGTAATCATTTTATCTCATTCAAAGTCCATGCATCACCAGACCAGGTCATGAATATTTTCGCAAAGGGTTTCCACGCCACCCAGGAGGTACCTGCTCAGCGCGTTAGCCTTTGTTTATAGTGGCGCTTCGCCTCCGTAGAAGCCCTATTCCACTCTTCTGGCACAACCAGAGCATCCAACTCGCTCTCGGCCGAGCTGATGGTCCAGGCCCTGCCAGGAACTGGTCTGCCGATGCTATGGACTCCGTCTCAAAGATCAAAGAGTCGGGGGAGAGGAAGACAAAGCCTCAATATCTGAGGAAACAAGTAAATTCGGACAGAGTCTCAAAGCAGACCCGCCTCCACCTCAATTCCCAACCGACTGGCCCATTGTTGGACCGTTGGAAACGAAATTTTTATAGCGCCCTAAAAATTCAATATATTAATATTTATATGAAATAAAAAATAATATGTACCTTTTAAAATTATATATTATCTGTTTGAGATATATTTAAAATAATCTCCATCATTTTGAATTCAATATGAAATAGAATTTGGAACAATAAGATTATGACTAAATTTTTTACTTCAATAACCTCAAAAATAATAAAAGAAATATTATTCAAACATTTGTTATTTATATAAAATGCTTTGAAGCTTCGAATATGTATATTTTAAAATATATAAAATGATGAAATGCGGAAAAAAATTGATCAAATTCAGACGTTTGCTCTCTCATTTTGCATTATCAAATATCAGTTGTCTTTCATACTTCACTATGAATATGCCTTATAGAGGAATACAAGTAAAATTTACCGTCTATTCTCGATTTGAGACTGAGCTATGGGACTCGAAATTTCTGTTCCTAAACACAGTTAGGTCTTATTCCAGTGATCACCATAATCCTCATATCGCTGATATACACTGGTCCGCAAAATTAAAGGAACAACATATTTTTTCATTTATCTCAAATTTTATTGAACATACATCAATGAAATTTTATAGACAAATTTATTATTCCATTATTGATTAGAATACCCGAAATCAAAGAATTCTAACCCGTATTTTATGCAAATTAGCCGGTCAAGCAATGATCTTCTTGCAGTCAGTGCATAAATATCTTGGATATTGTTGTTAATATGGGGTGTGATCGCCTTTAACTGATAGACAGGCTCTACATCGGTGACCCATACTAAGAATTAGGGAGTTTATCAGCTCCTGTGAAATCAACGCCCACTCTTGTGTTAAGGCTGTTTCTAGCTCATGAGTGTTTCTAGGAGGGGGTTGGAGGGATGAGATCCGCCGTCTTAGGTTGTCCCATACATGCTCAATGGGATTTAGGTCTGGGGATCGAGCTGGCCAATTCATCCGAGCAATTGCATGGTTTTGGAGAAAAGTGTTGACCACACCAGCCCTATGTGGACGGGCATTATCATACATTAGAAGAACGTTTTCTCCCATTTCCAATGCTTGAGGCATCACATATGCTGCCAAGATCTCGTCCCGATACCTCTGTCCAGTCAGGGTTCCTTGCCGAAAAATATGGAGTGCTGTGCGACCGCCCAAGAAGATTCCAGCCCAGACCATAAAACCTTGGCTTCTGTAGGGATCCCTTTCAACCATATTCCAGTAGAGTTGCAGCACAGTAGAACAGTGATTCGTTGCTTCATCCTTTCGACACCACGGCAGTTTTCATCTTTGTGAGCAAGTGTTCAGTCAGGAATGAGCTGAAAAAAATAATCCTGTTTCGTCTGCATTGTATATGTTGGTTGGGTCATATCTGGAGTTGGCCAGCATACGGTTCAAATTTGTAAGGTGTTCATCAATGATAGCTGGAGAAATCGATGCGCCTTCCCCACAGAGCCGTCTTTTTGAAATATGGAATCTCCCTTTAAATCGCTGCAGCCACCCACTGCTGTACGTGAAATTTTCTGGTACGTCCAACTGCTCGCCAAGTTTTTTTGCCTTTTCTCTTAGGAGGTCATCAGTAATAATAATATTATTGGCACGCTTTTGGGTAAACCAGTTGAAGAGAGCGTCTTCCAAGTCACTAAATTTCCCGACTCTTTTTCTCTTTGAAGAACCAACAGTATAATTTTCCCACTTCTCAGCCTGAGTGAGAATATCACGGACAGTTGTTCGTGGAAGTGAGAAACGCTCTCCAATCTCATTCTTCGACATTCTTGCCAACTGGCATATCTCCTTCTTTTCAATGGTGATCGACTCCAGTTTACACTTTTGGGAACTCATGATACGACAATAAGGTTGTTGTGTTGACGTTAGCAAAGGATGAAGCGACTGTGTATCTCCCAGGCGCAAGCAGGAAAAGGGTCTGCTGGCTGTTCACACAATCTGTTGTGTCAACAGCAGGCAAAGTCCGGTGCCGCTGGCGGAAAAAAAAAAGACAGGAAAAGGGAAGTGGGGGATGAGGGACGTTGTGAGCGGCGCTATAACGAGTGGTTTTTGCTACTTGGGATACTAAAAATCAGCGGCGGAAGGCGAACAGCGAGGGAGTGGCGTTATATCGAGAAAAATACATTGATGTCGATTGGGACAAAACGAAAAGCGGCGTAAGGCGAGGGTGGCGTTATATCGAGTGGCGTTATAACGAGAGTAGACTGTATCTTTATTTACGGAGCTGCTAACCAGAATGGATGATTTTTGAGCCCCGATGGACGCATAAAGCGGAATATAGATAAAGCACTGTTGGAGGGGCCTGGGGATGGGTAGCCAGGGGATCATCGCCGGGTGAGGCCAGGAGAGCCGGGATGTATCAGTGGGTGGTGATCCGCGGAGATCAGGGGGAGACGGGTCCAATGGTGTTGAGCCCAGGGGTGACCGTGGAGAGCAGACAGACCGCAATGATTAAAGTGTATGATTTTTAAGCCCAAAATAATGAAGCAAGCAGACAAGCCGCAATGCACTATATCAAAGTACCAAGGTGCTGCACGCAAACAAGGTTGTTCAAAAAGGTTAGATTCCCCAGGCCAGGTTTGATTTCATAACATCCTACGAGAGAAGTTATAAAATCGGTCAAATTTACCAAACAGGTGTTCTAGCTGGTGAAGTGACAAGGGCCAATTTTCAGGCAAGATTTCACATAGAGTTACGGGAGGAAGATATTCATGTATCAAAAGAGGCACCTCTCCCTTTAAAAATGCATTAGAGCGATGGCACTATGCATTACCCTAGTAAAAAAACTTTACTAGTAATTATAAAGAATGGAATTTTTTTTTTTGGTAAATTCAACCGATTTCACAACCCCTCTCGTTGGATGTTATGAAATTGAAGCCGTCCCTGTACTGATGAGGGCTATAGCCTGAAACCATGGTATATAGGTCGACTTTTTTGTCTGAATTTGCCAAAACTGATGTTGTGACTCATTTTTATCATCATTAATAGTTTTTTTATGATGCACTAACGCGCCATCTGTTATCAAAATTCGAAACTATTTTGAAGGCGTAAGATTATTTTGAAATTAAACAATTTCTATTGCCCTTACTGCAATGGAAAAATTTTTGGGAGGGCCTGGCTCATCAGTGGTGAACCCTCCCAACGGTTTCGCCATTTTAAACTATGTTTATGAACCTCCACGAAGGGATACAAGCCGATAGAATAACGGTAGGAATCTGGTAGATCTCAAAATGAACAAACTTCCAAGATGATTCAATCCTGAGAGTTAGAAATTTCCAATCATCTTCTATAGGAATTGTAGAAAACAACCTCTATCTTTCTTCATTAAAACGATCACAATATTTTTTCCTTTTGTGATATTTAAATGGCATTGCGTGTTCTATTTTTCATAAAGGTACAAAGAGAAGAACAAGTTACCATCTATTGGAACAAAAAGCAACTGATCGAAGAATATTTCCTTTTATAGTTCTATTCTTAAGATAAACGTATCATTGGACGGAAGATAAGAATCTTTTTTATTAGGGAAAGTTACGAGCTTTCGGGCAAACGCCCTTCTACAGGTTTGACGAATCCTACGGTCCGTCCAATGATACGTTTATCTTAAGTTGCATACCGGAAGAGTTTCAAGTTCTATTCTTACTTTCTTCATTTTTCTTTTTTATATATATGAATGACTAACAATCAACCTTTCTTTTAAGTTCCTTCAAAATAAACTGCTGAATTGTTTATTAAAAAGAATATTTTTTGTCCAATTTAAGTTGGCATACGATGTGTGTATAATCACAGCATACATTTTAATTAAATTTAATACTTATATCTTTTCTTATCTTTAAAGACGGTGTGATGTGGATGTTCTATAGATGTATTGATTGGTGAGAAATGGAAATAAGGAGAAAGAGTTTTATTGGTTCATATGCAGTTAATATTGCTGGTGGTTAATTCATGGAGAGTCAGGCCGCTGTCGCAATCGAACTTGGGGAAAACTTTGCCGAGTCGGATACGGTCCCTCACCAGCCAGGAATAGTCGCAGCCTTTGCAGGATAGAGGATTGCCTGTCACATGTCATTGTTAGACTTCACCATTCAAGAGTAGTCGCATTCTGGAAGCCCAGAGGATTTTCTGAAGTCCTGAATAAGCCATAAGAGTTTCTTGCAGCTTTAGCATAAGGTTGAACGCACATATAAACACGTTTAAAGAACATGTAACATACACATATGCACACGTAGCTTCTGTAAGTAATCAGCACGAAAGAATAGATATATGATATGTACCTGAGACGAGAAGCGTGCCTCCATTGGCCGCCATGTTACGGACGACATGGGCAAAGGAAGCCTCAGGCAGCGAAGTCAGCTGGTTGTTGTTGAAGCTGTACAGGGCCGGGGAGAAGTCAGGGAGGGTGGCGTTGGGATCGACTTTCGAGATCTGATTGTTGTACAAGTTCACCTGGAACACAGACATATTAAACCTAGCATTCATCCTGTAATAAAAGTTATATATTGGCTTGGAATAGTAACGTTTAGTTGATTTTTATCGTAAAGATAGAGGCTGCCTGGCCGGCATTCATATTTATATGAAAAATATACACTTCGGCCAGTTGGAGTTTTTTATTTTCTCAACGTTTCGACAAAAATCTTTTGTCTTCGTCAAGAGAAGTAAATAAAATAAAACATTTGGTAAGGCGTTTTCATATAGATAGTTGATTTTTGTTCTACTAGATGGCGCTCTCTCTGATATCTAAAAAATGATCATGTGAGCAATCAGGATACGTCCTTTTGATTTTTAATAGTATCATTGAGGTGATTTGAGATTTCTTTACAAGTTGATCAAAGACATCAAAGATTTATGACATAGATATATTATAAGTTTTGTCCTAAAGTACGTTTTCTCCTGTTCCCGTTCCAACATAACTTTATTAGGTACCGCTCAAAAAGAGCAACCTAGCTTATGTTATTTATAATGGATAATATGACCAGATTCTTCACAGAAAAAGTTTCCAAAGTGGGATTCGATCCCGGTTCATGGCCGTCGGGAAACGACAGTTTATACCGCCGGACACCGACTTTCTAGTACGTTTTCTGTACAATTATACACATGCATTTTTACGTATAATAAAATAAAATTTAATTTCCTTTGTAAATATATTTTGGATTTCATTAAGAAAATTGGTCTTTGATGTAACGATCTCAAGGAAATATTGGACATATCTTGTGGTTGTAAACAATATATAGGTGTATACGTGTATATGTGTGTATATATGTATATGGTAATTTAAACCAGCAACCCCATATTGTATATACCTTATAACAAGATTTTAATGTTGTATAGTAGAAACACATCTGTAAATGGTTATTGCATGATTGACATGTGTCATTATATCATCATATGTAATGTAATTTGTACAAACTGAGGATAATAAATAAAACTCTGTAATAGATTAAGAGTTGAGCTAGAGAGATAGAAGTCAAACACGTCTAAATTCGAGATAGACGGAAGCCACAAAGCAACATCTAAAGATAGATTGGAAGCTGTCAGGACGGCGCCAGTAGAATGTCACCAGACGACCCCCTCTCACATCTGGTGACATGCAAAAGCCCCTTTCTCAGAAAAGGTATATAAAACCCCGTCCTAGCTAAAAATACAGTTAGTTCACCGTTAGCGTGAGCCCTCGTCGGTTGTACCCCAGGTCCATCTCATCCATCATGTAGACCAGTAAGAAATCTTCTATCTCCCCATCTGTCGCTCCTAGCTCAACTTTTATCTGTTCACGGAACTTTCTTAGTGCAACTGTGTCTTCGTTTTTTTGTGTGGACATCTCCAAGCTTTCCACTCTGCCTCGACCACGACTGCCTGTACTTTGTGAGAACTTTTAAAGGTCTTCCAAGGTGCAGAGAGGTACTGTAAAACTCCCCATCCTGACTGTTCCTCGCGGTCAACACAGTATAGCGAGAGTCAACACTTCATCATCATTACATGTATATATATTTAAATTTAATGATGTAACTGTAAATAAAATTCAAAGAATATCTCTATATGTAAATAATATTTATGAATCTTTCTAAGTCGCTTTCTGTGTATCTTTCCATATTGAAAATTTTCTTTGTTATATTTGTATGTACATTTAGCGCAAGTGTCCCTAGGGGGACATAGCGTTTTGAATTGAAATAAATAAATAAATAAATAATCACAATAGTTGTGATTTAAAAATTTTTAATCCAAACGTGCAATAACATCACACTTATTTTTTTGTTAGAATACAATTGTACAAGGATTCAATGGCTATTTTTTCCCGAGGATATTACATGATTTTGGAACAGCGACTCTTTAAATTACTACTATCTGCAATGCTGTCATCCAAGACAATGCGGTCCATTATCTATTCCATTGCCCGTTTCTACAGGAAAAGAGACTGGAAATTCACGAAATTTCGAGGCTAACTCACTATAATGAAAACAACATGTATATAAATTTTTACTACTCTCCTGCTGGATAAAACATTTGTTTATAAATATTTTAAAAAAATCAAGGCGATTGATAAAATGAGGGAAGAAGTGCTCAACTGCACAGACAACGGCTGATTGCTCCCCCTCCCCTCTAAATTGCTTTTCCTCCTCACTCATGTACATATATAACCTTTTAGGGGAATCCCCTTGTAAGACAATAGTGTCTTAATAATGGTTTTTGTTGTTGTTGTTGTTGAATAAAATTGTACAAGTTTTAGAACAATCCGCTACAGGTTGAATTCTTAAATATAGTTAAAAAGGCACACTCTTCAATCTTTATTATTATTTATAATATCTGAGTATATTAGTTACACATATAATTCAAATATGCAAATTATATTATGTATGTAGATTAATGCAAAGATGGTCGGTGGAAGGATGGTCTAAACCGTTAGTTTACGACCGCTACGACCCGGGTTCGATTCCCGCATTGAACACTTTTTCTGATAAAAAAAAGCTCCAATAGCCCCTGATTCTTGCAAAAGTGTAACCCCACCAGTGAGTGCAAGTAACCAAACGGGGCTCTGGCACATTTGTAAGTGCAAAGTCGAACTGCTTTTCACATGTGTAGACATGCGGTGCATTTACAGTAAAAGCAGTCGCCTTCTACCCACCATGATGATCATGGCCTGTACCACGTGTACTAGAGATAATTATATATATATAATCATGGCCTGTACCACGTGTAATAAGGATAAGCAAAAAAAAAATAATGCAACATTTAAATGCTGAGATCTTATCCCTATGGTTGTTTTTAGACCTTGTAGAAGAGATATAAAGCTTTTACGCGATGATAAAAAAGTTAGAAATAAGAATAACATCCAAAGATAAGTATATTGTAGATATTATCCCTGGTTTACCGACGGACAATATGTAAAATGGGTGAGATATTCATTTCTTCAGACCACTGATGGCAAGGTGTCGCCGAGTATATCATTATGCTTGATTAGGTTAGGTTATAAAGGTTCAGATAGGCTAAATTAGTTTAGGTTGTGCGTGTGTGATTTATAGAAATGAATCTATTTTTGTCTATCTCGAGTAGGCTTATATCACGAAATAATAAATCGCCGATGTGAATGTGGCTGACATATATACTCATAGACAAAACTTAAGTAAGTTGTACCTTTTAGCATGTATATCGGGATTCAGACAATAACTCTGAAAGATACACTCATGGACAAAACTTGAGGAAATTGTACCTTTTAGCATGTATATCGGGATTCAGACAATAACTCTGAAAGATACACTCATGGACAAAACTTAAGGAAATTGTACCTATTGGCATGTATATCGGGATTCAGACAATAACTCTGAAAGATATTACAGTGACCTTTATTGAAGACACACGAGATAACCGAGTGTGAACAGCCTCTGTCTTCTTCAAAAACAGGACGAGCGACGACATAATAGACATTTCACTTCCTTAGGTTTTGTCCATGAGTGTATCTTTCAGAGTTATTGTCTGAATCACGATATACATGATAAAAGGTACAACTTCCTTAAGTTTTGTCCATGAGTGTATCTTTCAGAGTTATTGTCTGAATCCCGATATAAATGCCAAAAGGTACAACTTCCTTTAGTTTTGTCCATGAGTGCATCTTTCAGAGTTATTGTCTGAATCCCGATATACATGCTGAAAGATACAACTTCCTTAAGTTATGTCCATGAGTGTATATATTCGAGTATCTCACCGATACAATGGATTTTAATTTTGGAATATTTTGCCAAATGGCATACTTACCACAAGGAAGGCAGAGGGTTTGGTCATATGTAAGCTCTGAGGTCCTAGCGAGGTCAGCTTGTTGCTGAAGAGAGTGATGCTCTCCAGGTAATGGATGTTGTTGAAGGCGTTCCTGCCGATGTAGCTGATCTCATTCTCGGATAGCAGAATCATCTTAAGTCCCATCAGACCACTGAAGGCTTCGTCAGGGATGGCTGTCAGCTTGTTCCTTGCCGCGTTGAAGGTCAACAGTTTCTTCATGTCCTTGAGATCCGCGAAGGGGAAGCTGGTTAGCTTGTTCTCAAAGACGCTGATAACGTTGATGTATGGGGCTGAAGGAGCTAGGGCTCCAGATTCCAAGGTTTCGAGATCATTTTTCTCGAAGTAGATGGTCCCTAGGATAAGTTTGGAGAGCATATCTCTGGTGATCTTTCGGACGTTAGTTCTTTGAATCCATAAGCCTCGGTAACGTCCTTCGCCAATTCTTGAAAGTATGGACTTCAGCTCTGCCTCATCCTTGATATGGTTGCAGTTGATGCCTTCACCATCGCATAGACAAGGACTGAGATCCGAGGACTTCGGACATGTTGGCTGGATTATGCCATGGGCCAATGTGGCCAACGTGAGAAGGCAAAAGAACCCTGGAACAAGATATGTAACAATGTTACCACAGCCAATTAAAATATACAAGTATCAGAGTCATCAACAATCAATTCTGTCATCGTTTGCTTTTGTGAATGGAATAAATACCCAAATATGGCCATTTCTTATAAGCATCGGTGGTTCAGTGGTAGAATGCTCGCCTGCCACGCGGGCGGCCCGGGTTCGATTCCCGGCCGATGCATTTTTTTAAAACAATTTTTAAAGCTCATTTATATTATTATCTTATATATAAAAGTCAATGTCTGTTTCGCGATAAACTCAAAAACTACTGAACCAATTGGTACCAAATTTTGCATGTCGCTTTTTATAAACCCGTATTGCTATTCTATGGCACTTCTACCATTTATTATTGATGTTATTTCAGTATGAAGGAAATTGCATTGGGGGAATTCACGGGCGAAGCCGGGTCATTCGTCTAGTATCATATATTCTTCACAGAGAGTCAGAAACAATGTTTTGAAAAATGAGGAATTCAACATTGTATAAAGTGATTTTTTTTTGGGAAAAACAGGATTTGTAACAAAGATTTGAAAAGCATGAACTACAGTATTGATAGCAAAGATATTAAAGATCTAGGCAGAATTTAATTATTTGATATATAGGAATGCATTAATTCACTATCAAAGATGCCTCTTACAGACAAAAATGATTTAAAAGAGAGATAAAAATGGGTTTCCATTTTATAGATATAGCAGTGAGCTTTCCACCTTTCCTTCTTAAACGAATCAAACAGCTAGAAGAGTTTATATATTCTCAAATATAGAAGTACTAATATATGCAAATAATATTTGCATATTCAACTAAGATTTAAATATTTATTTAACAATTTGTTCAACTCTCTTAGCCGATTCTTTGTCTTATCAAAGATGGGAAGTTTAAAATTTCGCTAGATAGTAATTGAAAGGAAACTTATGGCGTAAATTTTGATTTCTTTAAAAAAGTATTTATAACAATCATAGAATATAAAGAAACTTAAATTCTATGAAAAGAAGTTTCATGACCAGGAGACCATAAACACATATAAGACATGGGTTTTGTTGGCTATGGCTACGTTATAGACATGACACACAGGAATTATTTCAGCAGGATGGGTCAGAACTTACACATCCTCTCCCAAACCTCGAATGCTCCAGACCCGGACAGCCAGACAAGGATATGATGCCGTGGGAGACGGCAGCTGTAGCTGATAAGATGGGAAAGGATATCTATGTAACCCGGACTGTCACTTACCCACGGAACGTATCTTCCTGGAAAGTCAAATTCCAGGCCATATCTGATGGTCAGTTCATATTCCAATAGATAGAGCAAGAAACGAAACTCTCTTGATCATACCTAAACATATCATCCATATTCCATCACCAGAATACGTAAAACCTTAGTCTAATACCAAGAATCTCAATTCTGACCATACCTAACATATTATATCCATATTCTATCAACATTATACACATAAAAAGCTTTATTAAGACCACAGGTCATATACAGATTCACCACAGGAAAAAATAATAGATGGAGCTCCTATACTCTAGGTAACACAGAACCCAACAACAGCCTACAGGTCCGACACATGTCCAATGGCCACACGTTCCTTTGTGCATACGTCCTGGTTAGCTTATCACTGAGTTCTATCAATATTATACAAAAAAAAAACAGTCCAACACCAAGAAACTTAACTCTCCTGCCATACCTAACATCTTTTTCATTTCCATCACAAGTAAGTAAAGCCCAGTCCAACATCAAGAAACGCAACTCCTTACCAAACCTAACACATCTCAGCCATATTCCATCACCAGTATACATACTTAAAACTCAAGTCTAATACCAAGAAACTCAACTCCTGACCATACCTAACATCTCATTAATTCTCCATCACCAGTATATGTAAAACCCAAGTCTAGTTACAAGAAACTTAACCCTTGACCATATCTAAGACATATCATCTATATTACCTCAGCAGTATACATACGTGATTCCCAAATCTAATTACAAGAAACTCAACTCTCCTGACCATACCTAACATCTCAGCCATATTCCATCACCAGTATATGTAAAGCCTAGTCCAATACCAAGAAACTCAACTCTCCTGACCATACCTAACATCTCAGCCATATTCCATCACCAGTATATGTAAAGCCCAGTCCAATACCAAGAAACTCAACTCCTGACCATACCTAACATCTCAGCCATATTCCATCACCAGTATATGTAAAGCCCAGTCCAATACCAAGAAACTCAACTCCTGACCATACCTAACATCTCAGCCATATTCCATCACCAGTATATGTAAAGCCCAGTCCAATACCAAGAAACTCAACTCTCCTGACCATACCTAACATCTCAGCCATATTCCATCACCAGTATATGTAAAGCCTAGTCCAATACCAATCAACTCAACTCTCCTGACCATACCTAACATCTCAGCCATATTCCATCACCAGTATATGTAAAGCCCAGTCCAATACCAAGAAACTCAACTCCTGACCATACCTAACATCTCAGCCATATTCCATCACCAGTATATGTAAAGCCTAGTCCAATACCAAGAAACTCAACTCCTGACCATACCTAACATATCATTAAATTTCCATCACCAGTATACGTGAAACCCAAGTCCAACACCAGGAAACTCAACTTCTGACCATATCTAACATCTCATTGATTTTCCATCACCAGTATACGTGAAACCCAAGTCCAATACCAAGAAACTCTACTCCCTTGACCATACCTAACATCTCATTGATTTTCCATCACCAGTATATGTAAAGCCTAGTCCAACACCAGGAAACGCAACTCTTTACCATGCCTAACACACATTCATTAAATTTCCATCCCCAGTATACGTAAAACCCAAGTCTAATACCAAAACACTTAACTCCTCTGACCAAACCTAACATCTCATTCATTCTCCATCACCAGTAGAAGAAAATTCCCAAGTCCAACACCAAGAAACTCACAACTCCTGACAATACCTAACATCCATACATATTCCATTACCATATATTATATTATAGGTAAAACCCAAGTCTAATACCAAGAATCTCAATACTGATCATAATTAGAGTAACAAAATCATATTCTAACACATATCAAAAATCTCAAGTTCTGGCCAGAACTCCAGGCCAGTCTATATTTCACCACTGAGAAGCCCAACTCCTAACTATAGCTGATAGCGAAATCATATTCTAATAACAAGAAAATAAAATACACTAACTATATACCTTATTAACACAAATCAATAACGCGCCATCTATACATATAAAATAAAATAAAAGAAACATTCGCGCTTTTAAATCATTTTATTTTATATATATATACCTTATTCATAATTCCAATAGAATGAAACCAAGTCCTAACCATATCTGATAGCTAATTAATATTCCAATAGCAAAAAATAAAGTCCGAACTACACACAAACTGTAGCAGCTAACAAGGTGGAATCTTAGAATCTATTATATAAACCGTAGCAACCAACAAGGTGAAAACTTACTATAAATTACATAGGCCGTTTACATTGTTCAAGTAGAGTTATTCTGCTTGTTTCGCAGCTGGCCTTCATATCTGAAGGTCGTTCCCCTATCCTCCACCTGGGGACGCGCCCTATAGCAGTCAGCTCTGCCAAGGGGACAGCTCGATAAAACAGCTCGAGGAGCATGAACTCATGGAAATCGTGTAATCTTCACACAAGGGATAAGAAACAACAACATTGTTCAAGTAACTCAGTGAGGATGGAAACATATCTGCCATGTCAATTCTTGAATAGACACGGATGGTCATACAACACACAAATACCCACACAACAATAGAGTACGCTCTCTCTGACGTAATCAACATCATATAAGCTGTTTTTCTGAGTCCATAACAGAAGCAGTTGAAGAGTTAGCAGCAGAGAAGAGGATAGGCCGGAGTCATGTCGTCATTCTGACCGATTGACCAGTGGTACCAGTACTCCCCTATAGTCTCTTCTCATCTTCACGGATGCCAACCCCTTAACCAAAGTAACGATACACCAATGTGTGTAGATTCCTTTTGACCTCAGGTTAAGTACGCTTCTACTTTGGGCCTATGACCCAAAGTTGGATGAGGAACCTTCAACGGTATCGGCTATACACATTTACAACATATATGTAAATCGAAAATTGACAATTATACCGTCACTAACACCTACTCACATATTCTCATGTCCAGCAATGGCCGCAACCTTGCAGAAAATTGACATAGACCCAGAACAGCAGCTTTACACACCCGAGATAATGGACATTGCTGTGATAGAGATGTATGGAGACATCTGAGGCTCTTCTTTGGACACGGCGCAACAACAACAAAAACAATTATACCGCAAATGTTTTTTTGAACGAAAAATCGAAATTCATTTTAAGGAGAAATAACGATTATTTCTAACCTTAGGGATGAATTATGAAAGGATGAATTGTGAAATAAGGTTAGAAATAATCGTAATTTCTCCTTAAAATAAATTTTGATTTTTTCGTTCAAAAGAAACATTTACGGTATAATTGTCAAATTTCGTTCTACAATCATAAGCCGCATTATATTGTATTATATATGTAAATGTTAAGTTTATAAATATAACAATTTTATTGCAATTTCTGAAGCTTTTGAAAAAGACCAATGTCCTGATCGTTCAAATATCAACCAATAAACCCTGTTTTTTTTTTTCTATCTAAAATTTGCCCTTTTTATTTTAACTTTGAATGTTATGGATTGCAATAATTTTAGAAAAAGATATTTATATATGAAAATATTATTTAAAAAGGCTTATTTTGGATCATAAAGTTTTATTTTCTAACATTTCGTATGACAACTCGCCAAACTTCTTCGGGGAACAAGATTGTTTTGAGATGCTCGCGTATCAACTCAAGAGTAAATTGATATGCGAACATCTCAAAACAATCTTGTTCCCCGAAGAAGTTTGGCGAGTTGCCATACGAAATATTGTCAAATAAAACTTTATGATCCAAAATAAGCCTTTTTAAATAATTTAATATATGGATTGCTCTATTTTCAAACATATGAAAATATAATTCATATAAATAATATAATGAGTATAAACATGATCGCATCCATGTTTCTTACTCTTTGTAAAATCCTATAAATATAGTGTACGTGAAGAAAAGTCTGGTAATCGTTTCACAAAACACGATGCGAAATTCGGTAGAAGAATTCGCAGTGATGATTCTTTTGTGGGCTGTTGCAAGGATTTAAATCAGATCACTAAATAGTAGAAAGGAGAGGGTAAAAGTCTCCTTCAAACTAACTTTATTTAAAACATGTTAAGAGGACAGAGGAAAACACCCAACTGGTCAGCAGCAGACCAGGCCGTGTTCTCTTCCTTTGTTGGCGGCTGGCGGGTATGTTTGTTTACTGTCACCCAATCCGTCTGGCCGACGTCCCGAAGTGGATCTCCATTATTCCACAGTGTCTGTGTGTGTACTTGTAAATTTTATTGGTGATAATCATTGGAGCATTGAAAATATATTTTGGGTTCAAAATTTCTTCATCTCATTTACAAAAGAAATAATTATATTTATAATTTTTTCTTATTTTATTTATTTGACATATCGGAAGCGATATCCCAGCTTGGGATACTTGCGCCTAAATACATTTTAGCAGCTTATATACAATTCATTTAACTTCATAATTGTAATTATATATTTGCTATAATGCGCAAGTAGAGCCTACTAACCATTTACACATTTACAACAATATGTATATTGGATTCAATAAAATGTCGGAACTAAATATATTGTATATACCCAATATATACACACACAAAAACCTTTATTAAGACACACTGGTCTTATAGAGGATTCTCCCCGAGATTACAAGAGAGATAGGCCTGTGAAAGTGGGGAATATACAGAAGAAGAAAAAGAAAGATTATGTAAGTATGATATATACATAAACATACATATATACAACATAACAACAAAAGCCCCCATTAAGACCCAAAGTCTTACAAAAGACTCGACTGCAGGATCCAAGAAGTAAAGTAAGAAAGAGATAAAGAAGTGAACAACAACAACAACAAAAAAATATATATGTTAATTTAAACCAACAACCCCATATTGTATATAACTTATAACAATATTTTAATGTTGTATAGTAGAAACACATCTGTAAATGGTTATATGCATGATTGACATGTGTCATTACATCATCATATGTAATGTAATTTGTACAAACTGAGGATAATAAATAAAACTCTGTAATAGATTAAGAGTTGAGCTAGAGAGATAGAAGTCAAACACGTCTAAATTCGAGATAGATGGAAGCCACAAAGCAACATCTAAAGATAGATTGGAAGCTGTCAGGACGGCGCCAGTAGAATGTCACCAGACGACCCACACTCTTCACATCTGGTGACATGCAAAACCACCTTTCTCAGAGGCGGTATATAAAGCCCCCGTCCTAGCTAAAAATACAGTTAGTCCAGCATCTGCGTGAGCCCTCGTCGGTTGTACCCCAGCTCCATCTCATCCATCATGTAGACCAGTAAGAAATCTTCTATCTCTTCATCTTTCGCTCCTAGCTCAACTTTTATCTGTTCACAGAACTTTCTTAGTGCAACTGTGTTTTCGTTTTTTGTGTATGGACATTCCCAAGCTTTTCACTCTGCCTCGACCACGACTGCCTGTACTTTGTGAGAACTGTAAAAGGTCTTCCAAGGTGCAGAGAGGTACTGGAAAACTCCCCATCCTGACTGTTCCTCTCGGTCAACACAGTATAGCGAGAGTCAACACTTCATCATCACATATATGTATATACACATATATACATATTCACTCAATTCAAAGTAACAGTAACGGTGCCTTTTTATTCACTGCCTTGTAAAACCCACATAGATCCAGTGAAAACTTTCTATCTGTTATGTAGTTTGTTAAGATATCCTCAACTGTGTCCGGGAATCTATTATCCTGTTTCGAAATAAATGTTTTTCTTTCATCTGAAATACTTGTACAGTGGAAAAATAGTGAGATATTTCGGAGTTCATTTTCTGCTTACAGAGCTTACATACCAGTTCCGCTTCTCCGAAAATGTTCTTGTGATTTTCCCGGAAGAATGTGTAAAGTACTCGCAGTTGGGCAATGTGTCGTTTAACAATGAATGGAAGATTGTCCAACAGATATCCCTCTACCCAATATATGTATATATTAATAGTAATTTTATTTTTGGAAAATAGGGAAAAGTAAAATAATAAATAATAATATAATAAAAAAGTAAAATAATAATTTTAAAAACTTCTCTTTCTCTAATTAGCTTAATTTTTATATTTGGAAAATTATTATCAAGTTTCTGTCTTTGTTCTTTTCTATAAAACTTTCTTTTCGGTTATCCTTTTTTTTTACCCAGCCTATGACGTATAACCACCGATGTTTTGCTGGTGTTACTTTTTCTTTATACTACTATATTCTAACTACTTATTTATTACATAAATAAAAAACAAACCTCACATGTTTAAACTAAATAACAAATTTTATAAATTTTGAAATTCTCATAACGGTATTATATATATATATATATATATATATTTTTTTTTTTTTTGAAAATAGAGCAATCCATAGATAAATCTTTAATTAAAAAGGCATATATTGGATCATAATTTGATCCAATATATGCCTTTTTAATTATATATATATATATATGTCATAATATATACTCTTCCTGGAATAATAAAGCAAACCTACAGTCAACCCAGAAAGAGACGGGCAGCTAAAGTAAGGTCATTTAAGACACTAGCGACATTCCAAGGGGCGACCAGAGGCCCGTGAGTTCTCGGGACTATTAAGACAGGATGTAAAGTCCGGTCACTTGAGATATCAGCGACATTCCAAGGGGCCCGTTACTTGGAACCTCAGGACTATTAGACAGTTGAGGAATTGTGTGCGATACGAACGGCCGGCCGCTCAGCGGTGGCCGGGCTGTCTCTCTCTCGCTGGTTGCCTGGGTCCCTTCTCCAACTTGTGGTGTGATTATTTCTCTTTCCCCACCTTATTACTAATATATTGTCACATATATATATGTGGTATTGCAAATGATCCTGTCGACTGACTGTAGTGATGAGTTTATCATGTCAGATAACTGTAGTGTGGTTGGTTGATGTAGTCGTGGTGGCCACAATGGACAGAGCGGGTTCAGACGTGAATGGAATAGCACAAAATACATGTTGGATGTCACCTCAGAGATGGCGAGAGAGAGAAGCCGACGCCGGTCAAGGTAGGTCTGATCTATTCTAGTGTCAGAGAGGGACTGGCGGTAATTCGACTGTTTTACGGACCGACGGTGTAATCGGAGACCTTTCTCCTGTCTGGGCGCCGGCTGTCACTTAATCTAATTTTATTTTTTTCGTTTTGTATTACATGTTGGCTAAACTGGCGAGTTGGATTATGTCTACAGTTTTGGTTGTTATACTATAACTATATTACATATGGGGATAGTAAGTATATATTGAAATATATTACGACATATATATATATTCAGAAAATATGCATATATTGGATTTATAAATATTTTTTTATTCCAATATTTCGAGGGGCAACTCGCCTCTCTTTATCGAGGATGTTTCTCACTAAAACATGTGAGAAGGCGTGTATCACTCTCGTTCTACAAGACCAATGAAATATTACAGTTAAATATTACATTTCCAGTGTATATATACAGCTAATATATATAATATTATACATAATTATTGTTGTTTTATCTACATATGAGCCCCTCAATGCACAGATTGATTAACTCCATAAATAATCGGGAAAAAAATGTTTAATTTTTGTTGAAAGTCTAAAAATCTATATGACATATAGATTTTTAGACTTTCAACAAAAATTAAACATTTTTTCCCCGATTATTTATGGAGTTAATCAATCTGTGCATTGAGGGGCTCATATATAGATTTACAACAGAGTAATTGTAAACAATTTTGTGTGTATATATATGTATATATATAAAATAATTAGTGATAAATTGAACTGTGCATTGATGGAAGGCTGGTCGAACTTCTACTAACCTTTTGTCAATGGCGCCAATCGACCAGTGGTGGAATTCTGGTCCATAGGTGGGAGAAGGCTCTATTTGTTATTAAACAAATTATTCAAGTGCTGAGCCGTGTTAGCAAAGTGAGAATTCTTTACTAACAATTTGCTTTATTATGCTATTTTATAAGAAAGTAGCAGTAGGTGTGTGACGTTTCGGTAACAGTGTTGTTACCATCTGTTACACTGTTACCGAAACGTCACACACTATTTATTTGAATTTGGTCTTATTACCTTGTGTTTATAATCTATAATCCAAATTGTGCCTTATCAATTACAGTAGACCTTGATGAGAGAACACTAACGCTAGAGTACAACTCTCTACAAAGGATAGTTTTCATTTACAAAATAATTACTATTTAGTAACTCTCCAGTTAAAGGACACCTTTCCTTAAAGAACATTTTGGCTCTGAAATTAGGTGTCCTTTACAGGGAGGTTCTACTGTATAATGAAATAATATGAGTTCAAATCCCGATATATCCGTTTTTTTTTTTATTCCAAAGTAATTATTGGTGTTATTTTATTTTGGTGATTTTTAAAGAATAATAGATGAAAAGGTAAATATACAGAGATTGAGATTGAAACATCCTTTATTGACATCTTGTCAATTATGTTTTACAAAATAAATGAAGAAAAAGGGGAATATTTACAATGATTTATGAGTGAGGAAGGCCACCATCTGGATAGGGTCCTCCTCCAGAGACTCTGTAAATATACAGAGAGAGAAAACTCCCACAGTATTTACACAAACATTAATTAAAGTTAACCGTAATTAATATAATTCAATCATTCAAACCCACATTTTTTTAAAACAAAGCAATTTGGTGATGATAAATAAATAAAGTAAAATTTAAAAGCAAAAAAATACATACGATTGGAAAATTGAATAAATTCTAAAAATAAATAAAAATTAATAATATTTGGAGAGAGAGAGAGAGAATAAAAATAAGAGTGACACACGAAGCATAAATGTTGTGTGTGTGTGTGTATCTGATGTGTTCCCTGGTTTGGATAGATGAAAAGGGAGGATACACGATGTGACTTATTAAAGTTTCCTTACTTAAGTATATATATATATAGCAATTTAGGCCAACAACCCCATGTATATAACCCGCAGCAAGACCTTAATGTTGTATAATGGTAAATATGATGGAATAACGCACTGAAACACATAAAAGTACAAACATCACTAAAACCTGACAGATAATTACCCTCAAAGTAGCCCTAATAAAGTCGTAATTTTGTAACTGTTGCTGTGTCAATATATCACAGCAAAGATATAGTACACAACTCTATTTCAACAGAGTCGGTTGTTCTATAATTTGTACACTTTGTGAAATTAAGGTGTGGGGGGTAGTACCATAAGGCAAATTATGTATGAAATAGGTAACAGAGGAAACAAGAAAATTTTTCTAGATATTTATTTAAATATCTTAAAATTTGGGAACATGTCTATACTGACGAGATATGCTATTTACATAGTAAAATTTTAGATAGAGGTGACCTGAAGTTACTTTATAGCCCTTTAGGGCCCATGCGAAATCTAGGTTGTCTACTACACAAAAGGGGGGGGGAACCTAGATCTCCATCTATTCTAGCGGGACAAAATATACGAACCCTAACACTCCTTTTAAGTCACTTAAAGCCCTTTAGGGCCCATTCAGAATCTAAATAGATTAGCTTCTGTTCGAAAAAAAAAAAAAAAAAAGAGGGGGGGGGGGGCTAAGCCATAATGGCAAGGGGCTTACCTTCTCTCGAAAGCGGCGGCAAGGTCTGGTCTCCTCTACGTCTCAGGCCCGTCTAAAAATCGTCCTTCTCACTGAGCGACTCCGATCGAATCCCGCCTTTTGGCAAAGAACCTTCTTTTATATCATCTCATTCTCCATTTTCATTCGCCGAAAGAAACACCAATCAAAATGGCCAACGGCTCCAGTATCAATTTCATAGACGCCCCAGGCCTCTCCCCTTCAAAATAGAACATATAGTATTACCAAAACAAAAAAAATCTAAAGAGAGAAACAACCCCTGCGGTAGTGTAAGATTTCAGACTCCAGCCCCCCGTCTTTCCACATGGGTTGAAATACAATCCTCCCTTTTTCTCGGGATGGTATATATATCGCCCCCCGTCTTGGCTAAAATTGACCCAGGCCCTTTTTACCTGGACTGTAATGTGATGCTTTCCTTTCTCTGGAAGGATATTTTATAAGTTTCAGTCTTTAGAGATCTTCCTTCTCCATTTTTCTCCTTTTTTTTTTTTTCTGGTCACCTTTACCTAAATTTTTGGTGAGGGGAATATATGTACATATGAAACAACAGTTTCCAGCTCGGATGTCTCTGGATGTCTTCTTCTTTACCAGGCATCAGCTTTCGGCATGGAAGTCTGGTGTCACCAAGTGTCTAAGTTTCTGGGCAAAAAAAAAATGGTCTGTAAGTCTATGTGGGAGGGAAGCCATGTATCCATTTGATTTGATCATACATACGCCTTCTGTTGGGGTATGGTTACAAAAAAACGTGCCCCAACAATCCTCCCCCTGCCAAGTAATGGACAAATGCGTTTGTGCTATTCATTATTCATCTGCCTTTCATCAGTTACTATGAAAGCAGGCCCATTTCTAGCAAAATGCATTTTCCATTACTAGGTGAAGCCAGATGTACCGAAACCTATAGGGAAGGTAAGGCTAGTCAAAATGATGGTATGCCATTCTAGATGTTTATTATTCCGAACATTAGTGGGCATTGCGCATCCTGGCAAAGGGGTTTTTATGTGCTATTATTCTGTCAGAACACTGTTATCAAAATAGTTCATGGGGGACAGTCATATCATATGTATGGAAGTAAGCAAGGTCATCTGTCTTACCATTCATGGGTATATATACCACCCTTCCACTTTCTTCTTTGGCCTTGAGGAGTAGACCCTCCTTGTGGTAAGTCCTCTCAACCCCATCCTTGCCTCTTGTGGTGCTGGATTCATTGCTACCTTCTTTCTGCTAACAATACAGTTAGAACATTTCCCTATTACATATTATATATAAAAATTTGGGCGCCAAGGAGTCGTTTAGAAATAACTGACTAGTCCAACTCCTAAAACATGCCAGCATCTTTATTTAAGTACCAATCAAGACATTCGTGTGGTATAGTTATACATATACAATCAAAGGAAAGGATAATTATAGTTAGCTGAAAGAAATATCTTGATACATAATGATTAGCCTATGACATGATGACTTTTGCTAAATAAAAAAAAAAAGGTTACAGAAAACAAATTGTGAAAGTAATTATTAAATAAGGCACGAAATATGTAATGATAAAATGAATCCTTCCATGTTATATGATGGGTAATATATATATATTGAAGAAAACACGTATCATGCAGATAGTGATTAAATATGATAAAAATCATCCCATGATAGATGATAAAGAAAACTACTACAAAATTATATATGATGACAAAATATATATACTTATACAAGTAAGGCGGATAAAAGACAATAAGGATAAAATAGGTCATGCCTTAAGGGAAGAATAAGCCATGACAACATGTTAAAAAAAATCGCAACATGGCCGGTAAATATTACTAATATCATGAATATCAAAGGAAATAAAATAGTTGAAATGAATAGCATATGATTATAATATAATATATATGATATAAAATAATAACATATTCAATTAGAAAATGAAAACACATTATATATATTTGTGCGCTGAAGGTTCAAGGTTTAGTATCTCAGTTAAGTTTTTCAATCTTATTCAGTCTGGAATCACGAGTTGGTCACTGGGTAATATTCGTCTATCCCGATCCTACTGGAGGGTGTGTTTTCTCTTATGTGTTAGATTCCTCTGTTACAATACTCTCAACTCAGATGGGTACGTCATTTAGAATCTTGGTCAAATGGAATATATCCCAGACCTCTATTAAACTACACAGTCCATTTAAATCTAGGGTGACAACCGTATGAAGAAAGCTCTCTGTTTGACAGAGAAACTAATCAACTTCTCCCATTTTGTTTGTGACTCCGTTTACCTTGTCTCTGGGGTGTGTACAGTTCAGCTACCTCCCCCTTCCAAGAAATTCATATTACTTTCATCTACTAATATACCCTCTATTCATTGACCTGAATCCTACAAATCTACATCTTATAAATTTGAATTTTATCAATCTGAAATTTTGGTTCTTTTACAAATTCCTTCAGAATTCTACTCCCTGTATAACTGCTCTTAATTCTACTGTCCTCAATACAACACTTCTAAAACTCTGACTCATTGGCTCGTTCTGGCGTCTCGTTCGCGGTCCTTATAGTTAACTAATACTTTAAAATCTTATCCTATCATGAAACGAGTTTAAACTCGTTGAAGGTCCTAATAATTACTTATTTTGCCTCTCGAATCGGTCTTATACTCGAATTCATTCCAACAAAACGTATGGCAGGGCGAATCCTTTATTAGAAGAAACTTCCGCTAGCTATGGGGAATCAAACTGGTACCAAAAAAAATTCAGTAGACGGAAACACTTCGTCTAGAATAACTGGGCAATCTCTGCCTACATGCCAATCTTACAGGACCTCCCGTCTAGAACACCCTCGCTCCAGCCACGCTAAAAGCGTCGAAACTACGGTGTCAGATCGGTTACCCAAGGTCGCGCCGTTATACCCCAGGCTATACGGCATGGCAAAACAAATCCCCCATCCTGCATAAAATTCAATCTATACCTCTTCGTTCCCTCTAATGAGGGGAAGTTTTGTGGGTTTCCTGGTCTGATCATAACCTCCCACAACCTTCCAGTCTGAGAATCAAGATATGATCATTATCTACGACTCTTAAAATTCAAGTTGATATAATGAAATAGAGTAACTGATTACCCTAATAAAAGAAATCAATATTTGCACTCCTCTAAAAGGAGACCTAACAAAGTGGAGCGAATATTTTCCTAACAATAGATAGAGTTGTAGTTGTCCTGTTTGAGGCTTCTCGGTCCTAACAAAATTCGAAATAAAAAGTAAAATAAAATTAAAATCGATCCTATTAAAGTCCTTTAACCCTATTCTAATGTATTTTGGGCTCACAATATAATAGTTTTTAACCTTTTTCTACATTCATTGCACCAATTCATTCATACACCCTCCCCCCTATCATTCGCGGTACGCATACAAACTAAGGTTGAAAGCTGCTACAAAGGCCAAAATACTCATTTATCTATATCAATAGATCCTAACAAATGATAACATCTTTCAGGACACAATGTGAAATCAAATAAAATAATAAAATTAAAACAAGTTGGGAACTAAAGCCCTAGGTTACTCAAAAGAAAATGCCTCTGTACAAGCTCTATATATACTAATACTTTATACTCGATAAATGATTGTTAACAATAATTGTTAACAATTCTAAATAATCTGGAAGCTAACCTACCAAAAAAAAATCAGTGTAACTTCAAAAACTGCCCTTGCCTCGACACTAAGCGACTTTTCACGACAATTCTATAAAGACATACACAAATATAAGGGCGAATAAAGAACCATTAAACGTGACACCTCATAAAAGCGGATTGAGTCATTCCCCTAGCCACCGTGGGTGAAGTCACTTTCTTCTTACTTCCTCGTGCGTCTGCCCCCTTTGCAGTAGTCCGACCTCAGCACTCTATTGAAAGATGGATTTATAGGGTTTATGATTCACTACCCAACACTAACATTCTCAAGTGCTTTCCAAGGATCAACTACAGTCTGGGCCTACTTAACTTCTACCCCTGGCTTAGGGTCCCTATACTTCACAACTTTACTCTGAAAGATTGACCTTTCATGTCCTCATTAGAAACCTATTTCAAAGCTACTACCTGAAGGCCAGGGATTATAGGGTTTCTGAATTACCCAACACAAGCCATAGGATGCCTATTAGGTTTGTTGTTTTAGACATAGCCCCCCCTCTAAGTTGTGATTTCCTACACCTTCCTTCACCTATTACTCCTGGTAATAACTAAAATTTCAGATTTACACTAAATAGTTAATTCACAATGGTATACATTATTCTCATTGGTCTTCGAAACTCGGGTTTTAACAAGAAATAGTTTGTATTAAAAAAAAAAAAGGAATCCTAATGAAGCTCTACTTTAAAAAAAAAAGGTTTAAAAAAAAAAAAAAAAAAAAGGCTGAAATCTCTAAACTTCTCATTCTATCGAGCTGATTCTCCGTACACACTCCAAAATCCTAGTTAGAGGCGACAGTCTAAGCAGAATTTACACTGTGTGGGCCTTTTTACCCTTGTAGACCTGCGTAAAGTTAAACTGTTCACACTAACTCTGTCAACTTCCCCTCGTCTCATTACTTCTGAGTTCGCTCTGGTTGTCACCCCTTGTGGAACCACTACATTAACAGACCTATTAGGGAGATAAGCTGGACCTGTAAGATGAATCCAATGATCTTCATCACTGGAACTTTGACTTGAATTACCATCACTAGTCTCCTCCTCCTCTGTGGGGAAAATCCTAATTGGTATATGGTATTGTTTTAACCTATCTATATGGTATTTATCCAAATTCCCAGTTTCTAGATTCTTCAAGAGATATACAGTATCACCAGCTCTTTTTAGTACCTCATATGGACCCCCATACCTTGGCTCAAATTTGTGACGCCCCTTCGTCTCATGCATTCTCTCCACTAGGACTAAGTCCCCGTTATTGAAAGTTCTCAGCCTTTTGTTTTCGAACTTAATCCTAGCTTCTTCCTGTTCATTCAAGTAGGTTTGCCTTACTACCTCTCTTATCTTCTCGACCTCCTCTGTTAGTTCCCGCTCGTAGAAGGCTGCCGTTTGAGCAATCAAATCTTCGCTTACAGGACTTTGTCCCGCTTCCTGAAAGGGTTGTGGGAGCCTCAGCTCATGTCCGAAGACGAGTTTCGCTGGCGTAAATCCTGTACTAGAATGTTCAGTGGTTCTGATAGCTAAAGCTACCATGGGTAAGATGTCATCCCAATTAGAACCTGCCTCACACCTACGCAAAGATTCAATTACTGTTCTGTTGAGCCTTTCTACAGCGCCATTACTTTGAGGTCTCCAAGCAGTGGTGTTCACTGCACTTACCCCCATGGCCTTGCAAATCCCTTTGAAAATACAGCTAATGAATGCCGAACCCCGGTCCGAA
Source organism: Cordylochernes scorpioides (assembly GCA_030710605.1). Classification (NCBI taxonomy): domain Eukaryota; kingdom Metazoa; phylum Arthropoda; class Arachnida; order Pseudoscorpiones; family Chernetidae; genus Cordylochernes; species Cordylochernes scorpioides. Next base: position 69,313,117 of record CP092883.1, on the reverse strand, counting down.
AGTATAGTTTTCGGTACTCCAAAGATAGTAATTACGCTTTCCAACAGCGCTTTAACCACTGTACTGGCACACTGGTCTCTTGTAGGTATTAAAATAGGGAATTTGGTAAATAAATCGACTATGGTCAGGATGCTAGAATGTCCTTTGGAAGTCTTCTCTAAGGGCCCTATGAAGTCTAGAGCAAGATGCTCAAATGGTTTTCCAGGCCTGAAGTGGGGAGCATTACCAGCCTTGGTTACACCTTGATTTGAGAGCTGGCAACCCTCGCATCTGTATATATAGTTTCGGACCTGTGTCCTCATACCCGGCCAATAATAATCGTCCTTCAGCCTTCTCATTACCTTCTTGACCCCAAAATGACCTCCCGTCGGAACGTCGTGGTGATATTTAATCACCATCTCCCTAATGTCTGACGGAACCACCTTCACCCAGATACCCCCACTGTTCTTAGACACGAGGTAACCCTCGTGCATTTTATAATCCTTATTTTTATAAGTTACAGTCTCGGTAGACCGTCTGTCACCTATTAGTTTCAATAAGGGGGCCCATTTCTTGTCCTTAAGCAAACCTTCCCACGTCCGATCACTATCTATCAAGGGGGACCCACGATTTTTAATTACTGCGGCCACAACTCTCTTATCTCGTGATGGTTCAGGATCATCCTCACACGGGAACCTACTGAGGAAGTCGGCTACCGTGTTTTCTTTCCCCGGGACATACACAAATGTCACATTGAAGTCTTGGATGATCTCTGCCCATCTAGACAATCGAGCGTTCTTATAATCAGACCCCTTGTTATAAGTGATCGGTTTGTGATCGGTATGCACCTCAACCTTACTGCCCGCCAGGAGGTGTTTAAAGTGCTGCAGAGACAACACTACGGCATAAGCCTCCTTTTCGATTGTGGAATAGCGAGTTTCGGGGCCTATCAACCGTTTGCTATAGTAAGCTATTGGCTTGACAACCCCGTCTATCTCCTGTTGGAGACAAGCGCCAACCGCTATTCCACTGGCGTCTGTATTGAGGATAAATGGTCGCCCTATCATTGGATGAGCCAGTAAAGGCTCACTGGTTAGTACTTGTTTTATGGTCTCAAAGGCTGTCTGCTCTATTGTACCCCAAGTGAATCTTCGCCCCTTTCTCAATAAGTTACTTAGTGGAGCTAGGAGTTCACCTGCGTTGGGTATGAAGCGCCTGTAGTAGTTTACAGTACCCAAAAGACTTCTGACCCCCCTGATGTTGTGGGGACGTTTCAAATCCCTGAGAGCCGCGACATTATCCCACATGGGTTTTATCCCATCCTGATCAATTACATGACCGAGGTAATCTACAGAGCCCTTGAAGAAATAACTCTTCCCACGCCTAGCCTTTAGATTAAAGCGACTCAGGCGTTCGAGTACAGCGGCAAGGTCCGCCACATGCTGCTCATGAGAGTCGCTGTAGACGATGACATCATCGATGTACAAACGAACGCATTTATACAACAAATCCCCTAGGACCAAATTCATGGCCCATTGGAAGATCTGAGCTGAGTTCTTCGCTCCTTGTGGTAGACGTGTGAAACGATATCTCCCCCAGGGCAGAGAGAAAGTGAAATAATCTCTATCACCCTCCGGGATGCGAATCTGGAAAAATCCAGAGGTCAAGTCTAATGTGCTGAAGACCTTTGCGCCTGCAAAAGCACGCAGGTTGTCTTCAACGCGAGGTATTGGGAACGGGAAGAATTCTGTCACCTCATTAATTAATCGCAGGTCCATTGTAATGCGGACGCTGCCGTCTGTTTTAGCAACAGGGAATAGGGGAGAATTCCATAAGGATGTACTCCCCTCGATAATTCCAGCTTCTTCCAATTCGTCTACTAAGGCCTTCACCTTTGAGACCAGCTTATTTGGGATCGGATACTGACGTCTATAGACTGGCTTTCCAGTCAGTATCTTTAACTTAGGGGCAATGATGGTTGACCCATCGCCCATATCGGAGATGTCGTCACAGAAACAGTGACTATATGCCCTAAGGACGTCTTCCCCTGTCCTGATTTTATGTAGAGGTATACTGGGTGGTCTGACAGGCACCTCACTGGCCTGTAACGAGGACAGGAAGGCCGACTTAGTCGGTTCTTCGACCTGCTCAAAGTCTGATCTGACGCTTCCATCATGGTTGAGAGTGAGTCTTAGAGCCTTGAATCCTGGCATACCTAGGATTCCATCAAAGCCTAGCCCACCTAGATGGCAGTATTCAAATGTTGTTTTTACTTCCCTGATGGGTTTTCCCCTGATATAGGCCCTAACCTCTATTAACTCACTCCCCAGTGACCTTAACTCACTCCCACTAATCCCCTTAAGGAAGGTGGGTTTACCCAAACCTTCAGCGCTAATATCCAAGGAATCTATATTTACAATGTTGGCCTCTGAGCCTGTATCGATAATTAGTCTGATAGTCCTATTACTCAGAGACCAACCTTTATCTACAAATGTACAAGTGATTACAGGTAGGCCGGCTAGAGTTCCCCCATTCCCTGCTTTGAGGCAAGCCGGACCTATTTTTTTGTCATGGCTGTGCAAATTCTTGCCATGTGGCCTGTCTCCCCGCATCTGAAGCACCTGATGGGTGTCCGCGTTGCTTCGGGGCCCTCATACCCCCTTGGCGCTCCTCCCTTGGTTGTTGTTGGAGGGCCTTCCTTGCGCTGTTCTTGTGGGGCTCTACCGTTGGGGTTCTGTCGGGGTCTCTCCTGCCTGGTCCCTTGTATAGTGGGCTGGTTGTTCTGAGCGGAACCTCCTCTCCGCTGGAAACCTCTGGCCTGGTTGGTGTCCCACCTGTTTCCCATATTCATCCTGGGTTGCTCCCTGTGGGTCCTCCTCAGGTCCTGGTTTTCCGTCTCCAGGTTCTTTAACTTGGATTCCAGCCGGGCCATCTGGCTCGTCAACTCCCTCAACTTCCTGGCACTCCCCTCTTCATCTTCCATTTGGCATCTGGAGTACTCGTCATCCCTTTCTTCGATCTGGTGGAGACTGCTCACAACCACCTCCCATGACTCGTTCTGGAGTTGGTGGGCTCTCTGCCACAGGTTTGGACAGAGTCCAGTGAGGAAGATATCAGCGACCTCAGTGATGTCGATCCTCAGGCCATCTGACTCGGCTTCTGAGGCAAGGCTCCGCACTCTGTTCGCGTATTCCTTAACCTTTTCTCCGGGCCTTTGTCTACAGGAGAAGAACTTCTTCCTGGCTTCTCTCTTGGGGGCCCTCCTGGAGAATCTCTGTTCCAGGTTTTCCTTTAATTCGTTGTATCCCAGTTTGATCTGGGAGGCCTGGAGGGCGAACTCTCTCGCAGCTCCTCGAAGGTGATTGTCCAGGAGGATCCTCCTCCTAGAATCATCCAGGGCTTTCACATCGTAGACCAATTCGAAGTCCCGGATGAACTTGTCGAATGGTATGAGCCCATTTCCCTCAAACTTCTCCAAATGGTATAGCGCAGACGGCAACGGCGTCTGGCTGGGTGAGGGGTCATCTCCAGGGTGCATGGTTCTCTCTCAGTCTGCTGTCTGAAATATTCCAGATTAGTAGTGGGGATTGGAGAAGAGAATCTCATGTATTAATGGGGGCAGGGAACCGAGGGGTGAAAGATGGGTTCATGGCCCAAAAGGGAAAGGAAATGGGAGAGGTACATGTTCATCCATGTGGGTGGATAGTAATCTTAGATCAATGCTCTTTCTGGGTGTATTGAAACTAACTAGCCATGATGGTAGGGGCGCTGTTCTCACTGCCTCTATTGTACATCAGAATGAACTATAATTATTACTAGTGTATTATTATTCCAACAGCCTATGACCTTTAAACCTTTATACCTTCATATACACTCGACGGGGTAGTCACCTTGTTAAAAAAAAAATCTATAATGTCATAGATCAGCTAGGGGGAGAACATAACAAAATTGTGCGAATAGTCTGTTTCAACTACTGATTGTAAGCATATTAAACTCGTTCTCTTTAGGTTGGCTCGCTCATTCATCTTCAATCTACTTTCAATAGTCATATTGAGTTCACATGGATGCTAGATGTAAACTGTATCAAAATAGTGTAGTTTTCTAGTTTCCGAATTATATGACAGTTAGAGAAAGAAACAAACATTCTGGAAATATCTCGCACTGGCTACTATTAAAAAAAATTGAATGGGGTACAGCTCTGATCTTACAGGATACCTCATGGCTCATAGAATTGAATCGCTCATTTCTCACTAAAATATTCACACAGGGTATGGAGGTCTCCAGCGGTTCTATAGCTATTGGTCAACTAAATTAATTAATGGCAGGAATTGAAGCAAGTTTAAATGCTCATGTGCTGTTTTGTCATGCGTCTTTATGTCATCTGCACAGGAAAGTGTCGCCTCAAGGACCTAATTCTGGGACTAACATCCGCTGCACATTTCAGGAAGGAGTGGTCGTCCATACAATAGCAAGATATCATTTTGCTGCCAATGTACAATGTTGAGCATTTTCCATGTCGTCATTTTGTCGATCCCCAATCTTCTAGGGTGTTTCTTTAAGCATTTCACGATGTCATTTAATGCTTCATGCGATCCCGCCCGGCATTCAATAAGTAAGTATTTGATCGTACCACCTCCAGGAGACCATCCCATTGCGGCCGAATCATTTCCACCCAACTTATAACGCCGTCCATATCGCGTAATTGAAATTAGTGTAAAACTCAAAGAATAAGACCTTAATCTCTTAATTCTTTACTAATTTCAGTTGGCTCAACATAAATCTTCTCAATTATTAATTTAGTACAGTGGCGTGACATGTCACACTTCTTCTAGTTCTTTCGCAAGCTCGATTAATCCCAGTGGAAACCCGTCCAGGCGTCAATCCCGTGCTAACCCGTCATGCATGACTTCAAATTTGGAAATTATTAGACCTGAATATTTGCAGTGGCATCTGCTTCCACTGAAAGTATTTAAGACACAAGGCTGCCTCTTTAAATCACTGTCTTTACTCCCACATGCCTGTGTAAACTTTAACCATGACTTTATCAATTCTCAAAATTCTGCCTATCGAGTATCCTGAGAATCAATGTTCTTCTTGTCTACGGCGGATTATCACAGTAATTGTTCCCTAGAGTTATCTGCGTCGAGTGGTCAGTCTGTACTACTAATTCTCCACTCTAACTCTAGGACTCTTCTATCTACTCGGGCTGTTCAAAAATTTTCAAGACAGTTGTTCAAATCCCCAATGATAATCTGCTAAATTTCGATAATTATTGGAATTCTCATTAAACAGAATAACTACACCTTTCTGACACAGAAATATCCAGCATCAAGATATAGCGCACCGTCCAATTTCTTTATTTCAAGACGGTGTCAAATTACAACTGAAGGAACATACTAAGCATATAACTGGTTTAAATTTCATGTAATCTCATCATGCCTTCTGCTGGCAAATATTTACTGTAAAATTCAATACTATCAAGATGGTTTTATTTGTCTTCATCCAAAAAAAAATGTTTCAGAAATAGAATCTTGGAAATCTCCACTTGAGGCAAAAAAAATGCACATTTATCAATTTAAGATAACCTTCCCTTGTCAGAGTGTATACAGCTGCCAAGCCAAAATACGCAGGGGAGACAGGAAGGAGAGTCAGCAATAGAATATATGAACATAGACGCAACGTTATTAATCAAGACAATAGGTCTCTAATTTTCCAATACTGCAAAGGAACAGGTCACACTTTCGCATTAGGAGAACCTAGAATACATTACAATAACATAAACAGCAAATATCAAAGGCTTATAATTGATTCTCTATTATTCAGAAAATACAATAGCATTAATAGAAATAGATTTGCCCGAAACATATAACACAATATATCCTAGTACCAGCTAATAATATCAACAATAATATAAGTAACTTATATGTAATAGCCAATAACTATTATAAAACTACTTAAATAATAGAATTTCTAACCTATAAGATAATTCATAGAATATAGCAAACAATAGTAGAATATGTGTAGTACCTTAATCAAAAAAATATGTCTTAAGAAAACAAATAATATGCAAAACTTTCTAATGTATATATATATGTACATAGAATCATAATAGTTTTAGCATCAGGCGACGTTATATTTTCTTGATATATTGTATATGTTTCTCCTGTAGAAGGGCGGACAAGCTCGAAAGCTCGAGAAGACCAGAATAAAAGATACTCATCCCCATAGACGTTTTACTTTGATATCAGAAATCAATGATAATATTAAGGTTTTGCCACAAACAATGTGAATCGTAAAAGACAGCGGCGAGAGATGCGGTATACACCGCCTCAACATAACTTTCATTGCCTGATAAAATGCCCGTGAAACGGAAAGCATAAATTAAAATTCACGATTTATAATAGACTGTTAATCTCAGGATGCGTGGACTACTTCACCAATACTTAAAAATAGTATGGCTTTTCATTAGGTATATATTTCTAAAGTATAGGGGATGAAACATATACTAAATTCGAGCCCCGCGGCGGGCGACATTGATGTGTTCCCTGGTTTGGATAGATGAAAAGGGAGGATACACGATGTGACTTATTAAAGTTTCCTTACTTAAGTATATATATATATAGCAATTTAGGCCAACAACCCCATGTATATAACCCGCAGCAAGACCTTAATGTTGTATAATGGTAAATATGATGGAATAACGCACTGAAACACATAAAAGTACAAACATCACTAAAACCTGACAGATAATTACCCTCAAAGTAGCCCTAATAAAGTCGTAATTTTGTAACTGTTGCTGTGTCAATATATCACAGCAAAGATATAGTACACAACTCTATTTCAACAGAGTCGGTTGTTCTATAATTTGTACACTTTGTGAAATTAAGGTGTGGGGGGTAGTACCATAAGGCAAATTATGTATGAAATAGGTAACAGAGGAAACAAGAAAATTTTTCTAGATATTTATTTAAATATCTTAAAATTTGGGAACATGTCTATACTGACGAGATATGCTATTTACATAGTAAAATTTTAGATAGAGGTGACCTGAAGTTACTTTATAGCCCTTTAGGGCCCATGCGAAATCTAGGTTGTCTACTACACAAAAGGGGGGGGGAACCTAGATCTCCATCTATTCTAGCGGGACAAAATATACGAACCCTAACACTCCTTTTAAGTCACTTAAAGCCCTTTAGGGCCCATTCAGAATCTAAATAGATTAGCTTCTGTTCGAAAAAAAAAAAAAAAAAGAGGGGGGGGGGGGGCTAAGCCATAATGGCAAGGGGCTTACCTTCTCTCGAAAGCGGCGGCAAGGTCTGGTCTCCTCTACGTCTCAGGCCCGTCTAAAAATCGTCCTTCTCACTGAGCGACTCCGATCGAATCCCGCCTTTTGGCAAAGAACCTTCTTTTATATCATCTCATTCTCCATTTTCATTCGCCGAAAGAAACACCAATCAAAATGGCCAACGGCTCCAGTATCAATTTCATAGACGCCCCAGGCCTCTCCCCTTCAAAATAGAACATATAGTATTACCAAAACAAAAAAAATCTAAAGAGAGAAACAACCCCTGCGGTAGTGTAAGATTTCAGACTCCAGCCCCCCGTCTTTCCACATGGGTTGAAATACAATCCTCCCTTTTTCTCGGGATGGTATATATATCGCCCCCCGTCTTGGCTAAAATTGACCCAGGCCCTTTTTACCTGGACTGTAATGTGATGCTTTCCTTTCTCTGGAAGGATATTTTATAAGTTTCAGTCTTTAGAGATCTTCCTTCTCCATTTTTCTCCTTTTTTTTTTTTTTCTGGTCACCTTTACCTAAATTTTTGGTGAGGGGAATATATGTACATATGAAACAACAGTTTCCAGCTCGGATGTCTCTGGATGTCTTCTTCTTTACCAGGCATCAGCTTTCGGCATGGAAGTCTGGTGTCACCAAGTGTCTAAGTTTCTGGGCAAAAAAAAAATGGTCTGTAAGTCTATGTGGGAGGGAAGCCATGTATCCATTTGATTTGATCATACATACGCCTTCTGTTGGGGTATGGTTACAAAAAAACGTGCCCCAACATATCGAAATTTTAATTTTACATTAATGTAGTTTTATTAATTTAAACAGATTTACACTGGCGCGCAAAATTAAAGGAACAACATATTTTTTTAATCTCAAATATCTCAAAAGATCATTGCTTGACCGGCTGATTTGCATAAAATACGTGTTATATTTTTTGACTTCGGGTATTTTAATCAATAATGGAATAATAAATTTGTGTATAAAATTTCATTGATAAATGTTCAATAAAATTTGAGATAAATGAAAAAATATGTTGTTCCTTTAATTTTGCGGGCCAGTGTATTATTCAAATACAATGAGAGAGTTTAAAACAAACTAAATAAAAATGCGAGAAAAGTTTAGCCTTTATTTTAAGCCATTGCCCTTTTAAAAACAAACAAATACTTGGTCAAAACATAACATATTACACAGATTTGTTTACTATAATCTCAACAAAAAATAAAGAAAATTTTGGTATATAGATTGCTATATATAGTTCAGTATCTTTGGAGGAGATTGCTTAAAACTTTACAACTGAAAACTCTGTTAGTGTGTTATCTATATGGATATACACTCTATAACAAAAAGCGAGTTGTCCGATTGGAACAAAATTTGGGTGTATGTGAAGAACGTGAAGAGAGGGGAAATGATTAAAATTTCAGAACAATTTGTTGTTTTATTCCAGAGTTTGATCGTCACAAATTGAGAAAGTCAATATGTCGTTGGACCCCCACTGACCTAGATGTAGGCTGTCATCCGGCGTGTCATGGACTGATAGAGATACCGGATGGTGTGCTGCGGGATTTCTTGTCAGATTGTCTCCAACTGTCGGGCTAAATAGTCAACATTCCGGGATGGTTGCAATCTCCTTCCCATCATGTCCCAGATGTGTTCTATTGGTGAGAGATCAGGCGATCTTGCTGGTCACGGAAGAGTTCGGCAAGATTGAAGACAATGCATAGTAACACGTGCCATGTATGGGCGGGCATTATCTTATTGAAAAGTAAGCCCAGGGTGATATGAGAGGAACGGCAACAAAACAGAGCGTAGAATGTCATCTACGTACCATTGTGCTGTCAGGGTGCCAGGAAGGAATGACTACCAATGGGGTTCTGCTATCAAATAACTGAGTCGGTGGACGATTGGGTAACACCCTCGATTCCCGACAGCCATGAACCGGTATCGAATCCCGCGTTAACATTTTGTTTAATATGTGAATAACCTTCACATTCATTGTTGTAAATATCATAAACAAGGTTGTTCTTTTTTGAGTAGTACCTAATAAAGTGATTTTGAACCGAACAAACTGCTATCAAAGTAGCCCATTTTATTAATGAAGAAAGGACAGGGAAGAATTACTGTATTGTTTTGTTGTTGTGTGGCGAATCCATACAGGGCAATGGTGCCTAATAAAAGCCTTTTTGTTGTTGTTGAAAGGACAAAGTAAAAGCAAAGAAACAAAGAGAATGAAATTTTATTTCCTTCACTAACAGTTCATCTTGCTAGCGTCCAAATCATCCAGGCTCGTGCCATCTTCACAGGCTAAATGGTCCAAGGTCGGGCGGTACTTCTGTTTGTTCTCTACGATCCACTTGATGTCGCGGCATTTCGTCTTGCACTGGAAGCTGTTTCCTGCAAACACAACACTGTATCTTCAACTGCCGCTACAGTGAAATCCACACAGCTTTCAAAAGGTCAACGTCACCCTCATCAAGTCCATATAAAACGAAATTATGACATCTTTACAGGAAATCAAAATCTGTGCTACCTTTGTGTGATATATATATATAAAACAAAAGAGGCATATCCTGACCAGGCTCACATGAGCTTTTCTAGATGGCAGAGTGCTCCTTTGTTTTTAATATCAACACCTGACCTATTTTTTTTATTGTTTTTTAATATACAGTTAAACCTGTCTATAGCGCCCCCCCCCCCCCCCTTGGGACTCACCAAAATAGGGTGCTATAGACAGGTCACTTTTAATGTAAGATTTTTACATTTTAATGTGTTTAAAATCGAGCGCTATAGAGAGGAAGGCGCTATTTAGAGGGGGAGCTATAGACAGGTTTAACTGTATATATAATCATGAAGAATAGAAGAAAGAACCTTAAACTGCCGCTACAGTGAAATCCACACAGCCTTCAAAAGGTCAACGTCACCCTCATAAAGTCTCTATCAAACGAAATTATGAAATCCATACAGGAATTCTAAATTCTGGGAGTTACCTTTCTGCTAATCATAGAACAAAGAACTTTCAACTGCCGCTACAGTGAAATCAACACAACCTTCAGAAGGTCAACGTCACCCTCATAAAGTCCCTATCAAACAAAATATTAAATCCATTCGGAAAATCTAAATTCTTGAACCTGTCTTTCTGCTAATCATAGAAGAAAGAACACAAATTGAATTCTAATTCTCGTTCAAATGATATAATAAATAAAAACATTAAAAACTTACTTTCTCTGGAACATATTATGCTCAGAACTGACAAAAGAGAACCCCCAGGCCTATACCAAACTTCAAAAACTCAATAGAAATCAAAACACAGCTTTAGTAAGACAAAGAAGTGACCATATAAAAACCTTAAAATTTCAAAATGGACAAAAAACCTTCAATAACTGCTTGAAATGCAATAATGTGGAAGCTTTCCCGGAACATATCAAGCTCAGAACTGACAATAGAAGACCCCAGGCCTATAACTACCATCGCAAATTTGAAGAGGAGTGGACTTCAGGAATTGGTTTAACCATGGAGGTAAGCACCACCACCTCCACCAAAATTTACTCTTTATTTTATGTAGCAATTATATGGATTTTTAAGAACTCGAAAAGATTTGATTATACAAATCTATCTTTAGATCCATACTTACATACGGAGAGAGACATTTGAGATTTAAAAATATTTTATTGACCTCATACACAAGTCAATAGTAGTAGTATATAATAATTATAAAAAGAGGGATAAAATAAAAGAGGGATAAAGTAAAAGAGTAAAATATGTACAGTCGAGGAGATTCCCCCAACGACGGAGAGTCCTCCTCCAGACAGTAAGTCACGTTCTCCCCTCATCTCAAGGCTCAGAAAGAACCTGTGTAGGAGAGAGAGAGATATTGAGATTAAAACTGATTTATTAAAACGTTCATATAGAGAAAGCTGAGAAATTTGGTTTAACAAAAAAAAATGCCTATTTTGAATGAATTCACGGTACTATCCTATATTACTATGGGTATACATGTTGATTGCATGGAAACAACGTCTAAATATGGAGCGTATTATTCAATAAATTTTTGTAAATTTGTAAATTCTGGAAAACACCAATCTCTCTACTCTGCGGTACCATCGCTTCTCGGCCTTTTGGCTAAGATCAAAGTGTAGTGTACTCTGGGGCACCAACTTAACTGTCAAGTTCACCTGCTGATTATGCCTTTTTTACATATACCTCTCTTTATCTCTCCACCTCTGACAATCTAGATAGAAATTCTGCACAATGAACGTACCAGAGATAAGCACCATTCCTCTGGTCTGGGACAAGTTCTCCAGTATGTGACCAAAGGTAGACTTGGGCAGGGATGTCATCTTGTTGTTCTGCAGACCGAAGAGTGCAGGGGCGAAGTTAGACAGTGTAGCGTTCTCGTGGACCTCGGAGATCTGGTTGTCCAGGAAGTTGGCCTGTGCACACGACACCATCTTCCCTATAGGGCCTTCTACGGATAGAATCACAGTAAGTAGATCATATTCCCTGAAAGATACACTCATGGACAAAACTTAAGGAAGTTGTATCTTTTAGCATGTATATCGGGATTCAGATAATAACTCTGAAAGATACACTCATGGACAAAACTTAAGAAAGTTGTACCTTTTAGCATGTATATCGTGATTCAGACAATAACTCTGAAAGATACACTCATGGACAAAACTTAAGGAAGTTGTATCTTTTAGCATGTATATCGTGATTCAGACAATAACTCTGAAAGATACACTCATGGACAAAACTTAAGAAAGTTGTACCTTTCAGCATGTATATCGGGATTCAGACAATAACTTTGAAAGATATTACAGTGACCTTTATTAAAGACACACGAAATAATCAAGTGTGAACAAAATTGCCTTTGTCTCCTTCAATAAAAAACAGACGACCGGCGACTTTTCACTTCCTTAAGTTTTGTCCATGAGTGTATATCAATCTGACTCAAGGAGAAAGACAAAAATGTCAGTTTGATATACCTATCAATGTTACGAGGCAAAAATTTTAAGATTTTCTTTGATTCATTGGCCGATGAGAACTTTGTCTACTAAATCACTGAGACGTCAAAAGACAATAAACTTTTGTAGAAATAAAAAAAAATAATAATAATAAAAAGGTATCTCCTGATCGTGTAACTAAAAGTTTCTGATGGCTTGCGCCATCTATCGGAATAAATATTAATTATTTGTTGATTTTTTTATATATTCCAGAATTGGTCAAATACTCATTCATTTATTAATCAACAATATGTATTTGGTCGATTCTGTCATATTTTTAAAAATCAACAAATGGTTGATATTTATTCTGACAGATGGCGCAAGTCATTAGCAATTTTTAGTTACACGGTATTTCTCTATTGTTAGCATCATTGTCGATAGATAGAGAGAGTTGTTTTGTATGATTTCAATTCTCTCTCACACACACACAAAGCCTTTATTAAGACATTAGTCTTATACAGATTCTCCGTACAAGGTGCAGTAACAGGAAAAGAGCAGCACAGGAAACCAGTAGTTCCGCAACTATATACAATTATTAGTAATAACACGATGGCCCCTCGATGTTTCATCATCATTCTGAGGTGTAAGAACAATAGCTTCCAAGTTCTCTTTTCTCCCTCTTTACACCTACTGCCTTGTAAAAATTATATAGGGCCTGAGCAACTAGTCTGCTTGTTTGGGCACTGGTTAACATCATTTGGATTGACCTAAGTTGGCTGGTGTCTACCATTGAAAAGAATGTCCTTCTCTCCTCACTAATATCTTGGCATTCATAGATGTAATGAGATAGTTCAGTTTCCATATTTCAATTCTCTCAAATTTTGTACATATTGGGGAAGTATTAACTTACCACGAGCCTCATAGAATGCTCAGTCATGTAGAGGGACTCGGGTCCGAGAGACTGAAGTTTGTTGTTGTAGAGCATCAGAGCCTCTAGGTCATTGATGTTATCAAAGGCTCTGGATCCAATGCTGGCGATCTGGTTATCAGACAGGTCGATGAGTCTAAGGTAGGTAGCGCCATAGAAAGCTTTCTCCGGGATAGCAGTGAAGCGGTTGTTAGCTCCATTGAAGGTGTTGAGGTATCCCATACCATGGAGATCGAAGAATGGGAAGCTGGTTAGCTTATTACCGAAGACGCTGATTACCCAAGCAGAATCCTTGAAAGCGGCCATCGCTCCATCTTCAATGGTTTCAAGTTCATTCTTCTCAATGAAGATATGCAAGAACAAGAATCCCTTAGTCATATCTTTACTGATATGTTTGACATTGGTCCTCTGCAAGTAGAATCCTCTATAACGACCGCCGTTGATTCCAGTCATGATTCTCTTCAGCTCATCTCCATCCTTCACCCTGTTGCACATGATACCGTCTCCATCGCAGGTGCAAGGAGCGATGTCCTTAGGACAGTAGGGCTCAACGTAGCACAAGGCTGCTCCCACCAGTCCGAGAAACACCAAAACGGCCGTCCAACTCTCTAGAACAACAAACAAAAGTCTTAAAGAACATCTACAGACAAGAGAATGAATGATCGTAAAGATAGAGGTTGCCTGATTGGAATTCATAGTTCCTCAAATTAAAGATGCACACACTTCGGCCAGTAAATATTTTTCATTAAAAAAAATATTTAAAATACAATATAACGCGGCTGATGATTGTAAAACGAAAATTGCAATTATACCGCGAATGTTTCTTTTAAACGAAAAATCGAAATTTATTTTAAAGAGAAATAGCGATTATTTCTAACTTTAAGGATGAAGTATGATAGGATGAATTGTGAATTGTGTGTCACAATTCATCCTATCATACTTCATCCTTAAAGTTAGAAATAATCGCTATTTCTCTTTAAAATAAATTTCGATTTTTCGTTTAAAAGAAACATTCGCGGTATAATTGCAATTTTCGTTTTCATAAAAGATTTACTGGCCGAAGTATCTTTAATCTTAAGAATGAATGAATGATATTCAAACTGTTTTTTGACGTGTATGATTCTTTTTGAAATAAAATAAATTTATATTTCCCTTATTGATATTATAAATTCTTACGTGTTTGCATAATAGCCTGTTGAATGACGCTATTGTCCGAAAGCTCGCAGCCTTTTAAATAAAGAAACAGGTCACGTCTACCTATGGTCCTTTCCAACAATGAAATCCCGCAATTCCTTCTATTGTAATTATAAATTAATGGGAGGTCCTGACTCTTATTAGTGATGGGTTCTGTTATTTAATTAAAGTAAATTAGAAGGATGAATCCGTAACCAATTTAACATTGCATATTATTTATTATTAATAGTAATTATATGAAACAAATCTTGGTATATATGTCTACATGAAAACAACAAAAGCAATACTAAAACATTATATACATACAAGTTCCTTTTTAAACTCAGTCTCATCTATAGCCATTGTTACTCTGTGTAATATTCCAACAGGTTCATCACTCCCATTAATTTATCATTGTAGTAAGGACAGTAGAAATTTGTTTTATTTCAAAAAGAATTGTATGCGTCTAAATAGTTTGAATTTATCATAACAGATGGCGCACTAATACATAATAGATTACAATATAATATAATGCGACCTATGATTGCAGAAGAACGTTTGACAAATTTACCGCAAATGTTTCTTTTGAACGAAAAAATCGTAATTTATTATAAGGAGAAATAACGATTATTCCTATCTTTAATAGATTATCGACTAAAATAATATATTTAATGATATTTGACCATATATGTTGTCGCCAAGAGTCAACTTGATTGACGCTAACAACAGAAACAGATGGATTAAAGGAGGAAAGAAAGCGATTGGAGGGTTCGCCACTGATAAGCCAAATCCTCAAAATATATTTTTATCATTGCAGTAAGGGCAGTGAAAAATTGTTTTTGAAAAGAAACATTTGCGGTAAAATATCTTATTTTCAGTAAATATTATATATAAGTATTATATGGTTTTAAATAAAGAGAAATCATATTTAATTCATTAGACAATAAAAAGGCATATATTGGATTTAATAAAAGATTAATTTTGCCGATATTTCTGCTGGCTGAACGCCAACCTTTATCGAGGCATTACATTTTTGTATGCCTTTATATGCCTTTTTATTATCTAATAAGTATTATATATAAGTATATGAAATATATTGAAGTTGTATTTAAATTATATTGTCTTGCAGCCTAGTAACACAGATGACTTCTGTGAAAGAACAACCCTAGAAGCTAAATAAACCATTTCACAAATTGAGTGGGTACTTAATTATTGCAGCTATGTTCTGGGACTTTTTTTCTTAAAAAAATTGGTGTTTTGTTTAATTTTCTATAATGAAACTAATTCTCTTTTTTTCATATAATGAAAATACGTACTAAATATTATATACATATTGGCCATATTAATTTCTACTACTTTGAGAAAAATTGGAATGCAGCACAATCATTTTACAATCTCAACGAACCTTTTGGCGAAGAAATAGCCAAGTTGAGATAAATCAGACGATATAAACTTCATCGATAAAGAAAGAAGAGTTCAACCATCCTATTTGAACAACCAGATAGTTTTGATAGCCATGGAAGAGGACGAAAGCTTGGCAACAACAATATTGGCCGAAGACTTTAATATGGAACATTCGTTCATTATTCGTCGGCTCAAAAATCTCAAAAGCAGTAATTGAAGTTGATGGTGAATATGTTCCAGATTAACTATTAAAAGATGTTCTCACAGTCCAATAAAAGAATCCTTTGTTTCATTATTAAGGTGAGAAAAAGAGCACCTTACACATATTTGATTATACATTTATATATTGTCCTATTGTCGATTTATTGTAGCGTGTTTTTTTCTGTAGATGGGCTTTCATGTCCCAAAAGCTAGAGAGATTTGTGGATTAATTTTTTTTAATTATCCCTGGAAGCCTGATATTTTCACCTTAATAAACGATATTCTGTTGTAATAATTAACCACCGAACTAATACACACATTCCAGTATTGCTAATCCACCTTAAGACATCAGAAGTATCAACTTACCCATCCTGATACACCAGCAAGAATGCTCCCACGCAAGGAATCTTACGTTATATGCAGGGTACGCTGTGTGAATCCCACATCTGTGGTGACAGATAACAACGTCAATTATCAAAAGATAGCGGTGTCCTTCATGTAGGAACTGTCGCCTACACATTGTGGAATTGAGGATAGATGCCAGAAATATTCCATTCTACACCTTCTCCTATAATAAATAAAACAAGAATAATAATTAAAATCGGAAAAAATGTTTTGACACCAATAAATATTAAATTAATTTTAATATACTATTTATACAAACTTTTAACCAAATATTATCAATCAATCAATACCTTTATTGAGACCTTTTAGTCATATAGAGTTTCTCCTGAGAAATGCACAAAATGAGTAGGAAAAAAGGGAGAAATAAATTAGAATTTCTCCTCCAAGTGTAATAATATACACTCATGTACAAAAATTAAGGAAGTTGTACCTTTTAGCATGTATATCGGGATTCAGATTTTACAGTACCTTTTATTGAAGACACACAAGATAACCAAGTGTGAACAAAATTGCCTCTGTCTCCTTCAAAAATAAAAAAGACGACCGCAGCTACATCAAAGATTATCCTCTTTCAGGTCCAAAAAATATTTAAAATGAATGGAACAAAATATTTAAAGTTTAAAATATTTAAGAGCGTTTATAAAAATGGACAAATTTATCATTTCGTTTCATTATGTATTGTTACGACGCTTCTCAGCCGTCGATGTTTGCGTTCAAGGTTTACTGAGAACAATGTGGATTCTTTAGGATACAGCTTAGTGTGGTATATTTATTGTAAGAGATTTAAAGAGTAGATAAGTAACTATACAGTAGAAGATTGACTTGCCTTCAATGCCCGCCACTAGAGGGATCCTTCTCCGCTACCGCCTTCCCGGTCAGTCCATACGGCCACACGTTCGGAGCCCACTTCTCAGACAGACTTCTCTCCCCAGACTGCCATGTCTTCTCGGCACACACAAATCCTCGGCAGGCCGGCCAGCTTCCTTCCACTGCGGCACCAGCTGGGCTCGGCTGATCCCTTCCCCACCGCGACGCCAGCTGGACTCCCCCGACTGTCTGCCACCCCCTCCCCTGGAATTTCGTCAATCAACACTTCCGGGAAGGGGCCCTTCTTCTCTTGGCGTTCCCACTTCTTCCCTACTACTTCTCTGCTGCATCGTTTCACTGCCCCCTTCTCAATCCTTTTCGTCCCGAAAAGGCTGATTTCACCAGAGGCGCTGATCGGCGGCCCTTTGATCTCCCTGACGTCTCTGGCCACATGAGGGTCGTCAGCCTCCCGGAAGCGTAGCGGCAGGGTTAACACCAACCCTTGTTTGCAGAACCACATCTCAACTCGGGCTTTCTTTCCACTCTCAACCAGTGCCGACGCCATTGATTGGTCTCGCTGTCTAGCACAGGGCGGTGGTTCTCCACAAGATGGCGGCCATATTTCACTGCCTACGATGCTTCCATCTGATATTTTGAATTCTCCTTGTGAACACTCTGTAGCCGCAATGTACAAAGGGTTGTGATCGCTTGTATTGCGCTTTCGCCGCTTCCTTCCACGACGGGGCTGTAGATCGCCGATCTTTACAGTGGATTCGTCCACCTGATCCACGCTGTCCATATCGTGGCCTCCCTTTTCTTCTTTAGGTTTCCCATTCTCTTGCTCTAGAGGCTCTCTCTTTCCTAACCCTTCAAACCTGGGCTCCTTAGTGCCGACCACGCACAGGGCTGTGAATTTCTTAAACCTTCTGGAGGTGTCGGATCCCGTGACAGTCTCAAGATCGGGAGAACTTTTCCTAGGCGATGGCTGCTTGATCTGCACCTTGTCGGGCGAAGGAACGAAGATGAATGGTACACATTCTTGGCACATCTTTTCAGCTTGCATTGCAGACGACGGCGCTGACACATTGCGCGCGACTTCCGCGTCACAGACATTGTCGTCGGACTTCCACAGAGCGTCCAATGCTCTATCCCGTTCAGTCGGGTTGCCGGCTCCAACTTCAGGGTGCTTCGACCATCTAGCCTTGTCGCACTTCCACGGAGCATCCAGCTCCGTCCCGTCCAGTTGGATTGCCGCTGTAGTCCCTGACAGTCTGACACTGTCGCTGAAGTCAGCCACGCTGTCGCACTGCAGCTCGCCAAGATCGTTGCTGTTCTCATGGAGTATTTCAGAAATAATCCCAGGGGTTGAATTTTCGCTCTGTATATCACCTTGAGGGCATTCTCCTTCCGTCCGCTTGATTTTATACAAGACACTCGTGCCACAGCCGTTGTCGGAGGCGATCAGCTCACCCTCCTCCGCTACACAACCAGTCTGGATCATTTCCTGCTGTCGACACTCTTCGGACTTCTGGATCACGGGAGAATCTTCTAGCGTAGATTCTGACAGTTCACTTACAACGTCTCCTGACGTGATGATCTTTGTTGTGATGGTCTTGTCGGGATCTTCATCACCTGGGATCGTCTTTTGTCCCCTCAGACATTGAATACGTGGGCTATTGGTTGCTGTGATTGTTTTTGAAAAGCCTTCAGGATTTTCTGGCGGTAGTACATTGAACTTAACTTCGCAAGACATGGGTGTGGCAGAACGTTTGACATTCCGAATATGCTCCAGTCGGCTCAATCGAGTATCCAAGTTTTCTCCGAGCTCATCTACTTTCTGGCTTATTAGTCTGAGCAATTTTGTGAATTTTTCAATTTCGAGGTCGGTTAGTTTTTCCATTGTCCTTTTTAAATTAGCGCAAAATAAAATCTTCAATTAAAATTAACTAAGCTGTATCCCACTTCTGACACCAAATGTTACGACGCTTCTCAGCCGTCGATGTTTGCGTTCAAGGTTTACTGAGAAGACAATGTGGATTCTTTAGGATACAGCTTAGTGTGGTATATTTATTGTAAGAGATTTAAAGAGTAGATAAGTAACTATACAGTAGAAGATTTACTTGCCTTCAATGCCCGCCACTAGAGGGATCCTTCTCCGCTACCGCCTTCCCGGTCAGTCCATACGGCCACACGTTCGGAGCCCACTTCTCAGACAGACTTCTCTCCCCAGACTGCCATGTCTTCTCGGCACACACAAATCCTCGGCAGGCCGGCCAGCTTCCTTCCACTGCGGCACCAGCTGGGCTCGGCTGATCCCTTCCCCACCGCGACGCCAGCTGGACTCCCCCGACTGTCTGCCACCCCCTCCCCTGGAATTTCGTCAATCAACACTTCCGGGAAGGGGCCCTTCTTCTCTTGGCGTTCCCACTTCTTCCCTACTACTTCTCTGCTGCATCGTTTCAGTATATAGGTTTTGCCATTTTAAGACAACA
>CP092883.1:69106760-69293399 GCA_030710605.1 Cordylochernes scorpioides | reverse complement strand
TTTTAATGACAACTTTTACTCTCTAATAACAATATTTTACACTTTAATAACATTTTTACTTTTATAACAGCATTTTACGCTTTAATAGAAATATTTTAATTTTTAATAACAACTTTTTAACTTTTAATAACAACATTTATATTTTTATCGCTATTTTCCGTTTTTTTTTTTATCTTAACAATTTTGCTATAAATTATTTCATGCTTATTATAAATATTTTACCTTAATTCAAATTGGTCTATTCTAAACATTTTTAGACTAATTTTTATCAAGTAATAAAATAATGCATTTGAAATTTCATACAAATAAAGTCAATCGCTGTTTAATATTATGGCGCGAAATGTTTCCTATATTCTCCCTACAAGGTGCCTACCAGCTTAACCATTAGCCATTTTTATAACTGTGTGTTTTTTAAATAGATTTGTATAAGTTAAAAAAAAGTAAACATCACCAAAGGTAGCGCTTCCCCCGAGTTCTTATATATTCATACAGGAGAGAATATTAACTATAATATCTAAATAATATTATATTAACTATAGAACAGTAGCTTGTGTCTCACATGCGATGGAGACATATCTAACCAAAATGCTCAACTTCGACGAGATGTTTTCATTCGAAATAGAAAATTTTATTAAAACGGAAAATGTTGTCAAAGTAAAAAATGTTGTCAATTTATATAATGTGTAAAATATCTTGTGAAACTGCAAAAAAAAAAAAAAATCTTTATATCTCCCTCCCCTAATAAAATATAATTATATTTACTTTTTTAAAAAGGGTTTCGAATGTTATCATTTATATTTTATTTTAAAATTGACCATAAAAAGTATTTTTAAAGTCGAAATAAAAATGGCAAGCCGAGGTATCCGAGATTTTTCGAATATTTTCAAACGAATATTTGGGAGAAGTAAGTTCAAATTTATTTTACATGCGTTTAATTAATATGGAAGTTAGTTTAACATTAAGGATATTTTTATTCTTTTTTTTTTATTATTAAGGCTAACCCTATTTTATGTATATTATATTATATAAATTGAATATTTATTTTTAAAAAGCCCACACATTAATTTTAAAAACTATATTTAAGATAAAATACACAATGTCATATTTATAATATACTAGCCGAATGACCCGGGCAACACCCGTGTTTTACCCGATTGAATGTTTTTATTCAAATACTATTTGTTACAATTATAAATTGGCGCCTTAAATAAATGCATATATTAGTTAATAACTATAGCCTATGTGCTTTATCTGTCTATGTACTGTTGGCTTCCGTAGGCGTCTCTTACTGGGAAAAAGAAAGAGAGGATTCCATTTAGTTATTAACTAATATATGCATTTATTTAAGGAGCGACCCGCTCCAACACAATAGTTACAAAAACGAAAAGGCGAGTGGGGGGGGGGGGGGGGGGGGCAAAGGTGGCGTGATCGTAGCCAACCAATAGGAGAGCGCCATTCCAAAAAAAAAAAGCAAACGGTGACAGAGATGAAAACTGAGGAATTAAGAGATGAAGAATGCATGACGCTCGTAACTGTATATAGAATGAGCATTAAAGAGTTTATTTTTGTTTTTAGCCTTGAGTTTATTTCAGTTATAAGGTTACTATGTACAATTTTATTATATTATAAACGTTGATTTAGCCTGTTCCCTGATATTTGGCCAAACCATTTTCTTTATAAATCAAGAAAAGCCAACCACGAACGTGTTTCGGGCTGTTGGCCCTCGTCAGCGTGGTGTAAGCTGTACCTCTACGACCAAAAATATTTTGGTTCCAGAGGCTTCCTGAGAATTCAAGAAATGGGAATTTAAGGCCTAATTTACGTAAATGCGCTAAACATGTGAAAAAATAATTTTAAAAAGGCCAGGTGTTGGTATTAAAATCAAAGATTATTAAGAAGCCTCTGGGACTAAAGCATTTCTTTTCTTAATTCTGCAAAAAAAAAAAAAATTCAAATCATTTAAACCATAAGAGTTATGCGCTTTTAAAAATATATCAAATTTCTGGCCCACCCTCTATTTATCTAAAGAGAAACGCCTGTCACAAGGTAAATAATAATCTGCGCTTAAATTAGAGGAGAGAAATGACTGCATTGAGGACAGTTCCAGCTAGAGGTATGTTCTGCGACCTTTCCGTAATCTACCACAGAACATCTCCACCAAAAAATCACGCACAAAATGTATATTAGTGAAGTGTGTCACTATATCAAGGCAATTTATTTTTTATAAATAAAAAAAATCCCTCTTTTTAAACTTAGAACGACTAATTGCAATGTTTCTTTATGAAACTAAAAGTCACCTCTCCCGTTAAAATAAACGCGAAAACTAATCGCCATCTATTGCCCATATCCGCAAACTGGCGGACTCAGGTCGGTAACAAAGCCACAACACCAGCTTTGGTAAACTGAGAAGCGTCCACCTTGGGACCATGGTTTCGGGATAATGACCGTCTTCAGTCCAGGGCGGACTTCATGAGATCCACACACAAAGGATTAAAAATAAAATCTTCACAATCTGTCAAAGAGGTGTTTAGCTGGTAAAGTTACACCAGGCCAAAATAAAGATTAAATATATTTATAGATCAATTTCCTCCCGGCAAAATTTCCATGTTTTTTCTTCTTAAAAATAAAGATACTTAGACCAGTATCTTTAGAGATAATAAAAATATTTACTAGCCTAAGTATCTTTATTTTCAAGAAATATGAATGCTGGCCAGGCAGCCTTTATCTGTTGGGGCCGAGAGACTTCCTTCCAGCCTGCTGGAATGACAGACCACGGCAAACATACAAGCGGGGGGCATGAAATAGGAGATGACCACCGCTGCGTCGCGCGGCAGATCAGCGGAAGTCAATGAGAACCCAATAGACATTCTAGGGTGTTGTCCTTTTGTCTTTCTATAAAAATGTAGCTAATAAGTAATACCAATAACTTTGAAATACTTTTCTGGGACATCGCTGGACTAATAAATCGACACACCACATATCTTTACGATGATTTAAAAAAGCGACACGAGCGCTACTCTACTTCGGGCCTGAACGGTTGCAGAGGCCAGCACGGCGGTGACCCCGCAGGTGTACCCGCGGCCCGCACAGATGAGCAAGTTGTGCTACTGCGCCACGAGGAGACATCTCTACTTCATCTGTTTCTACGTCATCTTCGCGCAGCCCACCCTCCTGTATTACACCTACTACCTGCCCCGCCGCGAGAGGCAGCGTGCCTTCCGTGAGTAAGTACTTCGCTCTCTCTCTCTACTTTGTGAACTCCGGGGGATGTGGGAGTCAACTTGAGAGATTAACATTATTGCCTCAAATCAAAAACCTATTGATATAATCATACATCACAACTCCCCCCTACATTACCCGAGGTGCAGCGCCAGCTTTCCCCAAGGATTTCTGCTCCCAATTTATTTGTAACAACAGATTTCCTCCTTCCCAAAGAAATGTCTGTTCTCAAGTTAGAGACAGAGCAAGTTTGCCCCAAAGATGTTTTATTTTAGAGTTATACAGCTATCCCCAAAGATATCTGTCACCACGTTAAGTACAGCACCCGTATTCCCCAAAAGATGTGCTCAAGTTCGGGACAGCGTTAATTTGTCCCAAGTTAGATACAGCACCAATGGTGCAACAACACATGTTTAATAGCAGTGTAACGACCCAGGAACTACGATGGCAAGTCGGAGTGGGAGAGGATGAAGAACCTGGGACTGTTCCAAGCGGTGGCCCCCGTTAGTGAAGTGGAGTGGGATCCTGAGATTGTAAGTCCTTCCTGGATTTACACACGCTTGCATAACCCATGATGCTTACTAAGTTAATACACGAAAGAACAATTATCCTATTTTTGAATGAAAGACTCTTGGATGAGAGTGGCTCGGATTTAAGTGAGAATCAACAACCTGGCCAGCTCGAGTGAGGCCGATTAGTTCTTATCAAGTGACTCTGCTGGATGGCAGTGCAACCTGAACGGTCGACAGAGCTATCTCTCATCAGACCATGTGAAACCTTACCTCTTTTTTCCTTTTATCCTCTTTGGCCCTTCAGACCAAATCCTGGACATCGTTCTTTTTAAGCCAGTTAAGTACTCTTCAAGTTATTTTTATACACATTCTTTATATGTAGAATGCTCTTGTCCATCCAAGTACATTCAGTATACGATGGGGACTCTTCATTTTTGCATGCTGTTGTATTTTATCTTCTTTATAGTTCAATGGATGCAGGTGACCTGACTTTCATCTAGCTAATTATGCGGATTATTTTCTATTAAATTGGAAGGTTTGCTTGCTTGGCGTTTCTATTCACTACAATGTATTTGCCTCCTTAGTTGCAGTTTCTGTTGGTCTCTTGCTGAAAGGTTGGCTTAATATTCTATGGAGTGTCTTGATGCTTCTTTCTTCAACTCAAGTTCTGTGCACAATTCAATGGAGTTGCCAACAAAATGATGTGGTTGCAGGACGGCCCCAACTGTATCTAAAGATGGGCTTCTTCCAACTTCAAAGTTGGATTTCTTCCAGAATGCTCCATATAGAGCTCAGATTCTAAATCTTCTCTCCTTAATAAAGTATGTCTTCATTTGGCATCATATTACAGCCACATGTCTTAATGAATTTGTTTTTAAATTACCGTAAAACTTGTATCAACCTTTTTTCAAAGTCATAATACACAGTGGAACACTCTTCTATTAAGATCTTCAATCGTCTTCTTTCTTATCTCCACACTGGGTGAAGTAGAATGTCTTTGTCATTAAGACTGGGAGCACTACTCAGTGGCAGGCCGACTTAGCTCCAAAATAAATGGCCACCTCTGACATGAGGAACAGACACCATGTGCAGCCGTTCTTAACGTGGAGTATACAGACTCATCCTGTATCCCTGGAGCTCTTACAGGGTACTATCAGCCGGGCCAGCTGAGCCCAGGTTTTTTAGTGAGCTTGTTACTGCTTCCCCTCCTCCTTTTTCATCCGGGTTTGGGACCGGCAAAGGCGGAGTCATCTTCAATCGTGATCTGAGACAGCAATACCCAGGTAACTTGAATAGGTTTTCAGAATAAGCCGGCTGACCGCTCAACTGAGATAGTGCCATCTATTGAAGCAAATATCAGCTCAGCGTTGATTTATTCCAGGATATTGAGCTACCCATTTTCTCTTGATAAATAAAGAAGTCAACCACATACGCGTTTCAGGCTGTCGGCCCTGGTCAACATGGTGTAGACTGTACCTCTCTTAACGATCAAAAGTTTATTTTTAGTGAGAATCATTTGTTCTTCCATTAATATAGTTTTCTTAGCCACCCTGTCGTTTAAATTTTATAACCATAAAAGAGCTAAATGTGTTGACTATCATATATTAAGAGCATCGTGGAATATGAATGATTAGCTTTAGGGGTATATTGCAACTAAATTTATTCAACCTGTCTTGGACAATTGAAACAAATTTTATTGACTTCTTGTCAATAATTTACATTAAAAATGGAAATAAAACTAAAAGATAGTTGATCATGCGGGGGATGTGACCCAGCGAGTGAGCCTTCTTTCCCAGGTGATGAGCGGGTGGTCAGCCCAACCTGTACCAAGTACCGGTAGATGATGGATTTGGCTGACGCCAGGATGGCCAGGTTGTCATCTTCGAGGCCAGACCCAAAAATCCAGGCCCGCAAGTCAGGGGGTCGCCTGAGGACACTGAAGGCTTCGATGATGAGGGGCCTGATACGCCTGCAGCTCCAGTAAAAAACCTGTCTTGAGAGTGCAGTTTTACTTGGAACCAAACTTCCAAGACAGGTTTTAATGTATTGTTGCGTCGTGCCCAGAAACATTTTTGTACTTATTTTGATTAGGATGGCTCAAAGTACACAATGAGTTCATGAAGAGATGCAGCTAGAGATTTATTAGAATGGTACAAAATGGAAGGAATACAGAAAGTGGGACTTTCCTCCAGCCTCTGTCATCAGAAGGATCCTTTGCGCCGTGGTTGTGAAGCATCCCGCTCCACACATACTCCATGTCCAGCCTGGATGACATCGACTTGTATGCTGATCCGCTGCCGACCAACGTTCTGGTGTCCACTTCCACAAAGCAATCTGCTCCGTACAGTCCAGTCTCCAACCTGGCCTGACCAGCTTCAAGGCATCGCTGTGGTCAGATTAACAGCTGTTCTCTACTGTCCAGTGCTTACTTTCAGACTCTTCTCTGTCTAACTCCTAACACCAGACTATGGTTTTCCTTTGTCCCGTACAGTCATTCCCCAGCACTCTAGGTTCCCCAGTCTTCTTGTTCTGTCGCCAGATTTTTCCATCCTACCGCGAATGTCCACTAAGAGAAGTTCAACTGTATTTATGAAGGAGGAGGATTAACAGAGTTCCTTATGAAGTAATCACCAAAAAAGAGGAAGGCAGTTCATTTCTGAAGTGTTTAAAACCTTGACAAACATGCGTGGAGCAATACAAGAAAATAAGACCTTCTCCAAATAATTTAAGTGTGTGACGTTTTGGTAACAGCATTGTCACACACTAATAAATTATTTGGTTTAGGTCTTATTTTCTTGTATTATAATCTATAATCCAAATTGTGCTTTATCATGAGTGGAGAAAGTATAGCACCGCCTTTCCATCTACAGATCAATTGGAAATAAAGGCCACAGAAGGGGTGCACAACCACAATAACCGGACAGTCAAACCCTACATACAAGAATGAGAAATTAAAATAGATGCAGAAATCTATCAGTTACTCTTCTTTGGAAAATTCTGAAGACTCCATAAACTCCTTGTTGATCTCATTAGATCAAAGCTAACTCTGGAGTGAACCATCTTCCAAACCATTTTGTCCTCTCAGCTGATAAGGCACAATTTGGATTATAGATTATAAACACAAGGTAATAAGACCAAATCTAAATAATGTGTGATGTCGTGTTTTGTTACCAAAACATCACACACTATTTATTTGGATTTGCTACCTAGTTGTTCTATCAGCATTTCTTTAAAAAGGTTTATTAACACTTTAAAATTGCAGTAGAACTACCTCTGTAGAAAAACAACACTTATTTGCAGAGCTAAAGTGTCCTTTAGAAAGAGCGGTCCTCTTAGCTGAGTTGTAATTAGTAATTTTGGCGATAATATTTGTCCTTTGTAGACAAGTGTCCCCTCATAGAAATTTTACTGTCTTCTTTTTTTTTAGAAACATTATATAATAATACCAATTCATGATAAAATTGTGGAAAATGTTTAAAAATACAAAAATATTTTCACACAATGAATTTCTTTTTATTTTAAAATGCTAGCTTTTGAGCGATCATTTTATAATAAGACTAAATTCATATCAATGAAAGGTTTGTGACATTTCGGTAACTGCATGTGTGTTGGTTACCATTAAAGAGATTCCGTTCAATTATTTAATAAGACTAAATCTGTTGTTGTTGTTTCTTATCTCCTTATGTAAAGATTACACGAATTTCACAAGTTCATGATCTTATGGAATGGGGTATAGGGGTGCAGCTTTCGTTGATCATGGCACACTTTGGTGAAAGTCTGACTTTGCCTGTAATATAAGGCTGTTCCTAACATGGAAGCCTTTGCTGCCGACTCTAACATGAGTACAGACACAGCTCTTCTGTATCCCTGGAGTGGGACCATTGCTGAGGTCCATCAACAGGGTCAGTTATCATAAATATCACAAATATTTTGTTAATTTGGTCTTGTTACAACATGTTTGTGCAATTCCTAACCTGCAACAACCTCAAACAACATCATTAGACCTATCCTGGAATATGGATATCAAATCTATGGTACAGCATCTGAAACAAATCTAAAATCACTGGAAAGGATACAACTAAGTGCAGCTAGAATTATTACAGGTCTTCGAAATACCTGCCCTAACGATATTGTACTTTACGAGGCAGACATTATGCCCTTAAAGGATAGAAGAAGCTACAATCTGCCAAAATATATAAACAAAATCAAGAGTTATGGAAACAAACACAGAACTTCCAATTACATACTTAATTGGGAATCCAATCTAAGACTCAAAAAAGAAGGTCCTCTCCACCTGGCCAAAAGAAATGGATTTTTAAAATATAAAGTAGAAAAAAATTATTTAGCAGAAAAAATTTCTCCATGCGAACCACTACAAAATGTTATTTTTAATGACACTTTAAATGAACCCACCAACAAACAATACCAAAATCCAGAATACTTAAAACAATTATCATTAGAAATAATTAATAACATTCCTAAAAATGCAATAACTATTTATACCGATGGTAGCAGAGATGAGTTGGGACACACTGGCAGTGGTTGTCTCATCAAAACTACAAATGGCATTGAGAAAATGAACAGAAGAAACCCAGATTTTTGCTCAGTCTTCAGATCAGAACTTATAGCCATCTATGAAGCCTTAAAATCCATCAGAAATACTAATTATCAAGATATCTGGATTCTTACTGATAGTAGAAGTGCCATACAACACTTGAGTCACACAGGGGAACTCAGAGACAAAGTAAGCAGGAACATAATTGGTTATCTCCAAAAACTCTCAAAAACCTCAAAAATTCACCTTCAATGGATACCCTCACATGTTGGAATTGAAGGCAATGAAGCTGCTGATGTTCTAGCGAAAAAAGGCACAAAAGAACCCTTGCCACAGAAAAATAAACTTACTTTTAAAGAAATAGAAACAGTAGCCAAAACAAAAATAAACAAGAACTGGAGGATCCCACCTAAGCACAGTTGGTACAGTGGAGTGAACCCAGGAGGAGCTCTAAACATCAGAAATAGACAGCATCAAACAACACTAACAAGATTTAGAACAGGCCATCTCAAGCCATTGAAGATAGAAAATAATAACAAAATCTACCCCACTTGCCCAAAATGTAGCTTGTCACCTGCAGCTCCAGAACACATTTTGGCTTGCATTAGATGCACTAAACAGGACCTTTGGGAGAGGCCGCTGCTCATCATAAAACAGCTCGAGGAGCATGAACTCATGGAATTCGTGTAATCTTTACACAAGGGGATAAGAAACAACAACAACAACAACAACATCATTGACTGTATTGATTCATCCATTGATGAGCTCTACTCATCCCCAGCAGACACCATCTACAAGCTCTACAAGCTTGATACATCAATACGATTAAGTGGGGATAAAAAAGAAGACTTTCTAATCAAGAATCCACACAAATTGTACCTTATAATGATATTTCAAATAGAAAAGCTTAGATCACTTTGCATATTTTGAACAGATTCAATGATAACACAAGGTAATAAGACCAAATAAATTGTGTGGGGTCTGTAACAATGTTGTTACCGTCATCAGACATAAGTACTGAATGATAAGGCACAATTTGGATTATAGATTAGAATCACAAGGTAATAAGACCAAATCCAAAAAAATAGTGTGTGACATTTCAGTAACAGCGTTGTTACCATCATCAGACAAAAGTATTGAATCGTTACTGATGGCTGTTACTGAAACATCACTCACTATTCATTTGGTGTTATTACATTGCATTTCTTGTGTTCTAAAGTATATAACATAGATTAGGGGGTCATTGGAAGGATGGTCTAAACTCTTGGTTTTCAACCGCCATGACCCAAGATCAAATCCTGCATTGTGCACTTTTTCTAATAAAAAAATAAATAAAATAAAAAAGTTACGATGGCCCCCGATTATTGCAAAAGTCCAAACAGGGCTCTGGCACATTTGTAAATGCAAAAGTTGAACTGCTTTTCATCTGTGAAGACATGTGGTGAACCTAGAGTAAAAGGAATTGCCAACTTTTACCCACCATAATTTTCATGGCCTGTACCACGTGTGTAGTAGGGATGATTAAAAAATATATATTTAACTGAAGGTATATATTTTGACTTTTACACGGTTTTCCAAATAAGTTTTTTTTTTGTTTTTATCGCACTATACTAAATGCTACTATGATTGAACACATGCGCTGTGTACACATCTCACGAGGAATCCCGAGCTTATGTGCTGACTACATATTTTAACCTCTCAATGCATTTTATTTTTATTTCTGTGTACACCTAACCCCCGATTTACACGTTTTTCTCAGGAACGTATCTACCATGTAAATCGGGGGATAGGTGTATATTAATTAAAAAACAAAATTCGATATTTTGACGAAGCTGTTCGCCTATCTTCTTCTAGAACACCAAACTCCTTGTAAGTTAATCATACATGTGATGCATATGAAGGGATTATAAAATAATATATTCAAATCAAATTATTTGGTCTCACACCAACCTATGTTATACAAACATCCCTTCTCGTGCATCACGGGGAATAATTAACTTACAAGGAGTTTGATTTCCTAGAAGATAGGCGAACAGCCTTGTCAAAATATCTAATTTGGATCAAAGTATCAAAAATGGATTGCTTGATATTCAACATACAGTAGAACTACCTCTCTGTAAAGGACAACACCTAGTTGCAAAGCCAAAGTGTCCTTTAGGGAGAGATGTCCTCTTACCGAAGAGTTGTTAATTAGGAAAAATGGTAATTTTGTAAATGAAAACTGTCCTTTGTAGAGAGGTGTCCTCTCATGGAGGTTGTTCTACTGTATATATATATATAGATAGATAGAAATATAGATGGCATCTAGCTTTGACGTTGAATTTGACAGGAGAGTAGCCCTATATATATATGTGAAAAAGCAATAGAAAAAAAATAAGTGGGTCAGGTGTTGATATTAAAAATAAAGAAAGAATATCCTGACCAGGAGCACATGTGCTTTATAGAAGGCAGAGCGCCATCTGGTGGAATATAAATCAACTAAACATTGATTTATATTGTTGAAACAATAATCCCTTCACTAATATTTACTAAGAGAACAATTTGATGAGGGAAGAGTATCTTTAATATAATCAAATCACAAGCTTTCGGGCATAACCGCCCATCGACAGGTGTAAAAACGAGACAAAATCACTATGGCAATCAGCTATATATATATACAAAAAAAGTAAGAAAATGAGACAAATATGTAAAATTTGTGCCAGAGAATTAACATAATAACGAAGGATCATTCATAGAAGTTAGGCAAAGCATGCAATCAACATATAATACATACAATACAAGGCTATTACAGAGACTAAGTATGAACAACGACTATAAAATAAAAATAAAATAAAAATAAACTAAAAACTGCTATTGATGTGCAAAGGTATAAGTAGGTTATGAAAACTAAATCTTTCAGATAGGAGGTTCCAGTATTAAATTATCATATATCTCAGGAAGGTCTATTGCTCTATTGATGCTTTTAAATTTTTTGGTGAGTATAGCTTCCAGGACCAACCGCTGGTGCTTGTTCTTAATCTCATGATAGTGGGCCGAGGGGTTGTAAACGTTGAATGTGTGGCCTGTGTCCCGTATGTGTTGGTAAACTAGAGAGCGGGGATCTTTCCTTTTTACCGATCTATCATGCTCCACCATTCTGGTCTTCACCATTCTCCCAGTCTCTCCGACATACTTGGCATCACATTGCTCACATGATATGGAGTAAATGGCATTGTGGGTACTGAGGGAATCAAAGGTTACACTATTTTTAACTATTGTCTGTTTTAGTTTAGTTGCCAAACTGAGTGTGTTGGAGAAATATGAGTTGATATCTTTTGTATCTGTGATCAGAACTCATATGAAACCATATTAGCGTCCCTTAATAGTTATAATAAAGATATGTCGTTTACTATAGAAATAGCTCAAGGGGGTGTAATACCATTCCTTGATGTTCTAATAATTCAAACTCCAAATTCTTACCATACTACCGTATATTACAAGAAAAATTTCCTTCCCAATTACACGCATTACACTTCCTGTTGTCCCGTTTCCCAAAAAATCAGTATTGTAAAAACTTTATCTAAGCGCGTACGCACCCATTGTTCCCTTCCATCTTTTCAGGCAATAGAGAAACAGAACATAATCAAGAATCTAAACTCTGCAGGCTATCCGACATCCTTTGTTTGCAAACATTTTTATGATTCCTCAGGAATAAGAAACACTGCTCATTACCTGTCCACCTGTTTCATTCCATATTCTCACAAATCGGCGGCCATAGCACGAGTTCTGAATAGATATGGTATAAACTCATATTTCTCCAACACACTCAGTTTGGCAACTAAACTAAAACAGACAATAGTTAAAAATAGTGTAACCTTTGATTCCCTCAGTACCCACAATGCCATTTACTCCATATCATGTGAGCAATGTGATGCCAAGTATGTCGGAGAGACTGGGAGAATGGTGAAGACCAGAATGGTGGAGCATGATAGATCGGTAAAAAGGAAAGATCCCCGCTCTCTAGTTTACCAACACATACGGGACACAGGCCACACATTCAACGTTTACAACCCCTCGGCCCACTATCATGAGATTAAGAACAAGCACCAGCGGTTGGTCCTGGAAGCTATACTCACCAAAAAATTTAAAAGCATCAATAGAGCAATAGACCTTCCTGAGATATATGATAATTTAATACTGGAACCTCCTATCTGAAAGATTTAGTTTTCATAACCTACTTATACCTTTGCACATCAATAGCAGTTTTTAGTTTATTTTTATTTTGTTTTATTTTATAGTCGTTGTTCATACTTAGTCTCTGTAATAGCCTTGTATTGTATGTATTATATGTTGATTGCATGCTTTGCCTAACTTCTATGAATGATCCTTCGTTATTATGTTAATTCTCTGGCACAAATTTTACATATTTGTCTCATTTTCTTACTTTTTTGTATATATATATAGCTGATTGCCATAGTGATTTTGTCTCGTTTTTACACCTGTCGATGGGCGGTTATGCCCGAAAGCTTGTGATTTGATTATATTAAAGATACTCTTCCCTCATCAAGTTGTTCTCTTAGTAAATTGATTTATATATTTATCAAGAAATTGGGTTGACCAAATATCAGGGAACAGGCTAAATCAATTTTTAGTTGATTTCTGTTTCACCAGCTCTTTCACCGCTCTGCACATGTGCTCCTGGTCAGGAGATATGCTTTCTTTATTTTTAATACATATATATATAACATAGATAAACCACCCAGGGGGTCGGTGTAAGGATGGTCTAAACTGTTGGTTTTCAACCGCTATGACCCGGGTTTGATTCTCACATTGGGCACTTTTTGATAAAAAAAAAAAATGCTTTAATGGTTTCCGATTCTTACAAAGTCCAACCCCACCAGCGAGTACAAGTAACCAAACAAGGCTCTGGCATATTTGTAAGTGCAAAAGTCAAACTGCTTCTCACATGTGTAGACATGTGGTGCACTTACAGTAAAAGCAGTCGCCTACTTCTACCCACCATGATTACCTTGGCCTGTACCACGTGTACTAGGGATAAGCAAGAAAAATAAAGATAAAACACCTAATGTTTGGCTTGAAAGAATCCATCATAACTTGGCATAGACCAAGTTTAGCCATGTTTATGGACAGCCCCATGACTTTCCAGAATGGTTGCAAGGTTTTCCCACTATCTACAAGTATCAACCTGCAACCCTAAAACACATTATTGACTGTATTGACTCATCCATTGATGAACTCTACTCTTCCCCAGCAGACACCATCTACAAGCTTTACAAGTTTGATACCTTAGTGTGATTGAGTGGCGATAAGAAAAAGGAAGATGGACAGTCTCTCATAGAAAAGCCACTAGTATACTAAACCACCAGTAAACTTTATCACAAGATAAATAAAATATATAAAACCTGGGCTGTAGAATTCCTTTTTATTTATTTCAATGATTAAAAAAAAAAGTATTCTTAAAATATCAATTTCAATTATTTTAAAAACTATTTTACAATCATATAAGAAACAATTCATAAAGAAGGGGAGAGGCCAAAAAGCTTTTTGTATTTGAAATATGAAGTTTATAAAAATAAAACTAGAGGATCCTAGAGGTAGGAAGGGAACTCTACTAGTACATGGTTTCTGTATTGGAACTGCGGGGCTTCTTGATCTTCTCCATGTTCTTGGTGATGAGGTCATGTAGGGCTGCCTGTAACACATACACATTTGGTGAACCTGAGCAGCACAGTTGGTACAGTGGAGTGGACCCAGGAAGAGCTCTAAACCTCAGACAGCATCAAACTACACTAACAAGATTTACAACAGGCCATCTCAAACCATTGAAGATAGAAAATAACAACAAAATCTACCCCACTTTTCCCAAAATGTTGCTTGGCACCTGCAGCTCCAGAATACATCTTGGCTTGTATTAGATGTACTAAACAGGACCTTTGGGAGAGGCCGCTGCTTATCATAAAACAGCTCGAGGAGCATGAACTCATGAAATTTGTGTAATCTTTACACAAGGGGATAAGAAACAACAACAGCTCGAGGAGCATGAACTTATGGAATTTGTGTAATCTTTACACAAGGGGATAAGAAACAACACACATTTGGTGACAACATGTAGAGACAAATAAGGGAAGAAGTTGAGGAGAAGAGCTTCCTTTATAAGAGGACGATCCTACAACAGAGGTCGGCAAACTTTTGTGTCTGAAGAGTCAAAAATTACAATTTACAAATTTTCTAAGTTTTTTAAAGAGCCGCAACATTTTTTCTTGCAAGCAATAACTAGTACTCGCCTAACTACGTATGGAACTATATAAAGAGCCACAGCTTCACACCCAAAGATCTGCAGTTTGCTGATCCCTGTTCTACAGGCTTTTGAGCAAGATGCCCTTCTACAGGTATATGGACAAATAGTGACTATCACTGGGAACTCCCAGTCTTGTTGTTTTCTTATCCCCTTGTGTAAAGATTGTGAACAGATAAACCATGTTGTCTATCAACTTTTGGTGACATATGGACAAATAGAAGGTGAAACACAAGTCGGGGAGATAAGCTTCTTTTATTAGAGGACGATCGTAAAGTTTTCGGGTAAGACGCCCTTCTACAGGTTATGGACAAATAGATATGTTAGTGACCATCACTTGGAGCCCCCAGTCTTGTTTGTTTCTTATCCCCTTGTGTAGAGATTACACAAATCCATAAGTTCATGCTCCTTGAGCTATTTTATGATAAGCAGTGACTGCTTCCAAATTTCCTGTTTAGTACATCTAATGTAAGACAAATGTGTTCTGGAGCTGCAGGTGCCAAGCTACATCCTCCCAGTCTTAATGACAAAAGACAAACGCATTCTACTTCACCCAATCATTATGGTTGTCAAATCTCATCATCAGCAGACATGTTTGAGTGGAGATAAGAAAGAAGACCTCCCCCCCTGTAAACACCCTATGTACTTATCCCCAGTAGTTGGTATTTTCACCTTGAAATTAATCTAATAAAAAAAAGAATTATGTTTCTAGTGTGATTCAAGATATATGCCTCTTTCAATCAAAGTACATTATACTCAATAGAGGTGAACCCTCCCCCACCATTTCAGTTTTCTAAACTGGGCTGTACTCACATAGTGGTTCCTGAGCTCACAGACCATCAGCCACAAGCTGATGTATTCCTTCTCATCCAGCTCCTGAACTGTCCTGCGGAAGTCATCGATGTAAGGGTACTTGGCCACCCTAGCTACGATCTTGCCGCGGGTGAGGAAGTAGCGTGAGATTTGGTCGTAGAAGGTGGCTGCCTCACTCTCCACAGTCCTGATCTCTCCCAGGGTGTCTTCCTGCACCGCGCATACAGGCGTTGTTCAGCGATGCTGTTGTACAACAAAGTGGCATGTACTTACCTGGATGGAAACTCCAAAGTTGTTACCATCCTCAATCCTGGGGATGAGGAACTGAATCCACATCTTGAGCTGCAGAGACCACACCAGGGGACTTTAAACACAATATTTATTAATGTGGAAATACAGTCTACTCTCGTTATAACGCCACCTTCGCCTTACGCCGCTTTTTGTTTTGCACCACATGTCTACACATGTGAAAAGCAGTATGGTATCCTAACTCAATTCAATTGTACATCAATGACAATGGGGGAAACTCACCAGATTGGCATCTTCCACCAACTGCTTGATCTTGGGTTTGACAATGTCGACAATCTCCAGGATCTTCTTGTTGGAGGGGATCTTGCCACCATTGGGGAGGGACATCACCTTGAGTCCAGCCACATCTGCAATCACACAGTGTTTCAATGTCTTCAATACTACTTCCACAGGGGAAATATCACCAATCCATCAGTATACGTCCTAATTATTAGCAGTCCCAATGTGCATTTATGCTCACCTAAATTTGCACAAGGAGAAAAAA
The DNA here is from genome assembly GCA_030710605.1 of Cordylochernes scorpioides. Classification (NCBI taxonomy): domain Eukaryota; kingdom Metazoa; phylum Arthropoda; class Arachnida; order Pseudoscorpiones; family Chernetidae; genus Cordylochernes; species Cordylochernes scorpioides. The sequence goes on along the minus strand of CP092883.1, from coordinate 69,277,212 downwards.
AAAACTTTAATAACTTTAAGGGGAAGGCCTGGCATAGATTAAATTTAATAGTACATATACCATCAATTTGTTATCGTGATACTACTGTGGAAGGACTGACAGATCCGAAAGCTAGAGAAAAAATTTTGAACAAGAAACTTAACCCTGGAATTTTATTTTCTTTATAATAGATTAAACTGGCGAAACTGCTGAGAGGGTTAACCACTGATGAGCCAGGTCTTTCCATTAATTTTATAAGTGAAGTAAAAGCACTAGAAAGTTGTTTTAATTAATTAAAAAAAATAAATAACCATAAAAAGTGTCTAAAATAGTTTGAATTTGCTTATAACATATGGATCACTAATGCATCATGTTAATATGGTTTGTTATATTAGTAGTGATATAGAAAGAATTAATCATTCAATCATTATCGTAATGATTATGCAACTTAAAAATACTCTATACTTAAGAAAGAAAAGACATCTTATTGTGCAAGTGAAAGTTTTTGATGACTTGCGCAATCTATCGGAATAAATACCAACTATTCATTTGATTATCAATGATTCCAGAATTGGCCAAATACCCATTCTTGATTAATCAAGGAAAGCCAACTATGTATGCGTAATAACTTTGTTCTTAACTAAAAAAACACTTCGGCCAGTGAAGGTTCCTATTTCCACGATGTTTCCATAAAAATCTTTTGTCCTCCTCGTCAGGAGAAATAAAAGTATTTGGTAAGGTGTTAAAAATTATTCTGATGTTACAAGGGCGTTCTCAGGCAATCTTTTAAATTTAGTAAAACATCTAAAACGTGCAAGTAGAAAAATATATATATGTAACGTTTCTATAATGATCTGTACACGCCAATATGCAGATGATATTGTTTTGCGTAAAGAAAAGAGAACCCGTCTGACTAACTAACTTTATTTCAATCCTTTTATTTATAGTCACAAATATTTATATAATTCCTGACAGCGTATAAATTAACATCTATTAATAATTTATAAGCAGAATGTGACATACAGTAAACTCTCCTATAACACGATTAATGTGTTCCGTGTTATATTAAATAACGTTATAGGAATTCGCGTTGTACGAAATAAAACTTGTATAACGCAAATGTTGTTAGGGTAAATTGTTAGTGACAAATATCATGTAAAAATGTATTGTATAAAATGATGTATATAGGAAAAATAATTATATACTAAAACAAAACTAAATGATATATTATTTTATATGCAAATGTATTGTACAGTTGTCAATAAGGAAATTTCCGCATTTTATTTTATAATGCGTTATACAAAAATTCGCGTTGTATGAATAAATTTGTCGCAATTTTTTTATCGCGTTGTACGAAATCGCATTGTAAAAACTCGCGTTATAGGAGTCTACTGTATACAGTGTACTCCGCTTATAACGAAGTCGCATTATCCATGACAATCACTTTGTTATATCCGAAGTTTGTTATATCCGCAGTTGGAAAAAAAAATGTTTTGTACCAATAATTTTATTTACTATTCAACTCAAAAGAGCAACACAAAGATCAATAACAACCTCATCAGGTGTTTTTGGAGAAGTAGTTTGTGATTTTCTTTTGACATTTAGAAGTCAGTAACAAGTGCTGAACACTCTTTTCGATGTTGTCCAAGTCTGACAGATGCCTATGAAGAGACTTGGACTCATCCTGACATTGAAGAAACAATCGCAGAGTTTGAATGCTCTCCAAGACCTCTTTTGGATGCGGAATGTGGACAAATGGGTCTACTTCTTCATCAACTTGGTCCGTTTCTTCTTCTTCTTTTGCTTGAAGAATGCTCTCGACAATTTCTACATCGGATAACATGGCATTTGTAACGACGTCATTGTCAGCGTCAGCATAAGAATCGAAATCCATCTCTAACGATATTTTTAAAACTTCTTTCATGCGATCGAAGAGGCGTTTATTAAACAATTTAATTTTGTTTAAATAATGTAAAAAAAATGCTTATAATATGTTTGCATATTTTAAAATTGTATATTATTAACTTATTTGTTGTGTATCATTAAATTTGTGTCATTCACACGTTGTAATTTGATATATATTATGCATAATATATTAGTCAATTATAATGGTAAATGAGAAAACTTCGTTATAAACGGATAAAATAAAAATTTATACATGCAAATCACTTCGTTATAAGCGAAAATTCTTTATATCCGACTTCGCAATATCCAGAGTTCTTTTAATGGTTTAAGCCCTTCTTTTCTTTCGTGCAGACAATTTCATTCGCTATATGCGGAATTTCGCTATAACCGACTTTGTTATAAGCGGAGTACACTGTATATATACTAGCCGAATGACCCGGGCAACGCCCGGGTTTTACCCGATTAAATGCTTTTATTCAAAAACTATTTGTTACAATTATAAATTGGCGCAGTGGATGTCATTCTTGTGAAACGTCCCGCTCAAAACTTTGTGTCTGAGAAGCGATATTTTTATAAAGAGATGATCTGGCTTTGTTTCTTCTGCTCGAATGAATGTTTTTCTGTTATAATTTTGTTCCTGCATACTAAAAATGAACTGGCTTCACCCGTGGTCTATGCTTTTTGGAATTTTTCCGGATATAATTTTGTATCTGATAATCAAATATGATAGAGCAATATTGTCATTTTCTGACTAAAAAAAAAACAACTATTTTTGCCCAGAACCCGTCAAATGCTTATTAAAAAAATGGCCATATTTGGGTATTTATTCCATTCACAAAAGCAAACGGTGACAGAATTGTTGATACTCTGAAGACTGATACTTGTATATTTTAATTAAAGTCACCAGAGACTGATATAATAATAAATTAAAATAAAGAATAAATGAAATAAGATGACACAATATTACACAGTAGAACTTCTCTGTAAAGGACAACAATACCTAAGAGCCACCAAAGTATTCTTTAGAGAGAGATGTCTTCTTACTGGAGAGTTGCTGAATAGTAAAAATGGTAAAAACAAGGTAATAAGACCAAATCCAAATAAATAAATAGTGTGTATAGACACTATTATACAGTATACACACTTTATTTGGAGTTGGTGAACACACTATTTATTTATTTGAATTTGGTCTTATTACCTTGTTTTCATAATCTATAATCCAAATTGTGCCTTATCAGTAAAAATGGTAATTTTGCAAATGAAAAGAGATGTCCTCTAGCATAAGTGTCCTATCATGGAGATAGTTCTACTGTATATAAATATTATAAGTGTCTCTCATTTGTACTCCACTAGCCGAATGACCCGGGCAACGCCCGTGTTTTACCCGATTGAATGTTTTGATTCAAATACTATTTGTTACAATTATAATTTGGCGCCTTAAATAAATGCATATGTTAGTTAATAACTATAGCCTATGTGCTTTATCTGTCTATGTACTGTTGGCTTCCGTAGGCGTCTCTTACTGGGAAAAAGAAAGAGAGGATTCCATTTAGTTATTAATATATGCATTTATTTAAGGAGCGACCCGCTCCAACACAATAGTTACAAAAACCAAAAAGCGAGTGGGGGGGGCAAAGTCAAAAACAAAGTGTCTCGCATAGTGGCGGCGCCATTGTAGCCACGTGATCGTAGCCAACCAATAGGAGAGCGCCATTCCAAAAAAAAAGCAAACGGTGACAGAGATGATGACGCTCGTAACTGTATATAGAATGTTAGGAGCGGCTGCACATGGCGTCTGTTCCTCATGTCAGAGGCGGCCATTTCTTTTGGAGCTAAGTCGGCCTGCCACTGAGTAATACCTCCAGTCTTAATGACAAAGACAGATGCATTCTACTTCACCCAGTGTGGAGATAAGAAAGAAGAAGTGTCTCTTAGTTAAGAATAATGAATGCCGGCCAGGCACAACCTTTAATAACCTTGTTGGAGATAAATCCTAAAACAAAAAGATTCCTCTCAAAAGAGATTAAAAACATCACATCATCTATTAGCAGTCTGTAGATGGCTAGGGGTTGGTGGAACTTTCCACTACGCCAGCCATGGGTTGGTGGAAGTTATATCAAACCAATAGTTTACTTGAATACCATTTCTAAGATTCCATCCTTCAGTGTTGTTGTTGTTTCTTATCCCCTTGTGTAAATATTACACAAATTCCATGGGTGATCTCATGGAATGGGGTGCAGCTTTCGTTGATCATGGCACCATGATCTAGACACACTTTGATGAAAGTCTGACTTTGCCTGTAATTTGAGGCTGTTCCTAACATGGAAACCTTTGCTGCTGACTCTAACATGAGTACAGAGGCAGCTCCTCTGTATCCCTGGAATGGGACCATTGCTGAGGTCTATCAACCGGGTCAGTTGAACTCAGGATTTTTAAAGAAGTCTTCAGTGTGGCATGTATAAGCAGAACTGTAACAACATGCTGCTTCCAAGGATAAGTTGTACACTCCTGTAGATAGGTTTACAATACCGGAAAGCTTGAGAGATGGTTTAAATAAAGCAAGAAGCTTATCCACAGTGTGTTCTTCTGATAAGCAGAACTGTCCTCCTGAGACCTCCTCTGTACCATCAAAACCCAATGTCTGCAGGAATGGAAATCTAATGCTGCACATGACAGAGCAGGAGGGACAAGTTCTGTGTCCTCCCAAGAGAAAATCAGTCTTTGATTTCCAGACTTAAGTCTGGTCATCTACGGACAATGACTTTCCAGAATGGTTGCAAGGTTTTCCCACTATGTACTAAGTACAATTTTCAATTGACTGTATTGACTCATCCATTGATGAGCTCTACTCTTCCCCCGCAGACACCATCAACAAGCTTTACAAGCTTGATACCCTAATATGTTGTTGTTGTTGTTTCTTATCCCCTTGTGTAAAGATTACACAAATTCCATGAGTTCATGCTCCTCGAGCTGTTTTATGATAAGCAGCGGCCTCTCCCAAAGGTCCTGTTTAGTGCATCTAATGCAAGCCAAAATGTGTTCTGGAGCTGCAGGTACCAAACTAAATTTTGGGCAAGTGGGATAAATTTTGTTATTATTTTCTATCTTCAATGACACCCTAATATGATTGAGTGAAGATAAGAATGAAGAGAACTGTCCAATACAGTATTTAAGCTCAAAGAAACAGTCAGGTAGATTAAACCGCTGGTATATTTTATTCACAGTAAGGACAGTAGAAGTTTGTCTGTAAAAGAAATATTTGTACTTGAATGCTTTCCTCTCCATTTAGTTACTTTACAGCATTACAATGAATCCTAAGGGGGTCAGTGGAAGGCTGGTTAAACCCTTCGGTTTTCAACCACTACGACCCGGGTTCGATTCCCGTATTGGACACTTTTTTCTGTTAAAAAAAAATGCTCCAATGGCCCCCGATTCTTGCAAAAGTCCAATCCCACCAGCAAGTGCAAGTAACCAAATGGGGCTCTGGCACATTTGTAAGTGCAAAGTCGAACTGCTTTCACATGTGTAGACATGTGGTGCGCTTACAGTAAAAGCAGTCGCTAACTACCCACCATGATTATCATGGCCTGTACCACGTGTACTAGGGAGAAGCAAAAAAAAAAAAAACAATGAATCCTTTCACATTTCTTAGGGGTATATGGGTAGCAATTTTTTGGCAAAGTCAATCCCTTGTAGTTTTGTCATCAATACAAATAACTCAGGGGAAGAAATTATAATCTGCGATTAGACATAGCTATTCAACACATTTTAAATCAAGTACAGTAGAACCTCTCTGTAAAGGGCACCTATTAGCAAAAACAAAGTGTCCTTTAGAGAGAGGTGTCCTCTTACCGGAGAGTTGCTAAATAGTAAAAATGGTAATCTTGTCAATGAAAACTGTCCTTTTTAGAGAGGTGTTCTCTAGAGGGAGTGTCTTCTCATGGAGGTTTAACTCTACTAGCTTTTGTCTAGGTAGCACCACCTGTGAACTATTTATTTTCATGACTCCAAGAAAGTAAATAATTCCCAATAAAGCTTCAATTCTTTCAAAGTTTGCCAAATTAGCATACCTTTCTGTTATAATAGGTTTGCCAAATATTTTCCTTTAATCAATTCCTAATGTATTTAAGTATTTTGTCATTAAAAAAAAAAGGAAAAAAGGTTCCAACAAAATAATCTAGATTTGACAAATAAAAAATGCTCCAATGGCTCCTGATTCTTGCAAAAGTCCAACCCCACCAGCGAGTGCAAGTAACCAAACAGGGCACATTTGTAAGTTCAAAGTCTAACTGCTTTTCACATGTGTAGACATGTGGTGCACTTACAGTAAAACAGTCGCCTGTTTCTGCCCACCATGATTATCATGTCCTGTACCACATGTACTAGGGATAAGCAAAAAAAAAAAAATTTGACCAATTGTTCTCTTTACCCTTTAATTCCTGGTATATTCCCACACACACTACAAGTTTGAACATTTCTTGGGGAAAACAGCATTCTCTTCCACTTATTCCATTGTCTTTTTGGTCCTGTCCTATATAATAATTGGTCTTGTTTCTTGTGCAAATCTTGTGGATAAAACTTAAGTCAAAAGTCTTTGATATCACTGGTTGTCTTTTTTTAAGGAGACAGAGGCAAATTTGTTCACAATTCGTTATCTTGTATGTCTTCAATAAAGGTCACTGTGTATCAAATATCTTTCAGAGTTACAAGGTAATAAGACTGAATCCAAATAAATAAATGACACACTATTTATTTAATATGGATTTTTGGTCTTATTACTCCGTGTTTCTAATCTATAATCCAAATTGTGCTTTATTGTCTGAATGTGAGTTATTGCCTGAATCCCGATATAAATGCTAAAAGGTACAAGTTAATAAGTTTGAAATACAAGTTAATAAGACTAAATCCAAATAAATAAATTGTGTTATTATGTAATTAACTTTTGGCTTTTACCTTCAGGCTTGCTTGGTTCTGCTGCCAAGAGTGTCATAATACATTCTATTCTGTAGGATTTATATTTACTCTTCCCTTCTATATATGAAAGTTTGCAGGGTTAGAGCACAAATAAAAAGTCTTTACACCAATCAATCTTATTTACTATGCACATTTACTCATGGACAAAACTTAAGGAAGTTGTACCTTTTAACATGTATATCGGGATTCAGACAATAACTCTGAAAGATACACTCATTGACAAAACTTATGGAAGTTGTACCTTTTAGCATGTATATATCGGGATTCAGACAATAACTCTGAAAGATACACTCATGGACAAAACTTAAGGAATTTGTATCTTTTACCATGTATATCGGGAATCAGACAATAACTCTGAAAGATACACTCATGGACAAAACTTAAGTTGTACCTTACAACATGTATATCTGGATTCAGACAATAAATATGAAAGATATTACAGAGACCTTTATTGAAGATGCACGAAATAACCAAGTGTGATCAACCTGTTTCCTGCAAAAAAAAAAAAATTAGATGACCAGTTGACATCAAAGACTCTCCACTTATTTAAGTTTTGTCCATAAGTGTGTATATATATATATATTATATATACTGCGTTCCCCAACCATTTTTTGAAAATTTAAACTATAGCTAAGCGTATGTTTCTTTTAAAAATATAACTCATGGACAAAACTTGAGGAAATTGTACCTTTTAACATATATATTGGTATTCAGACAATAACTCCGAAAGATATTTGATACACAGTGGCCTATATTAAAGACAAACAAGATATTATGATTCACTAGCGCGCCATCTGTTATCAAAATTTGAAACTGTTTTAAACGCATAAGATTCTTTTTGAAATTAAACAATTTCTACTGCCCTTACTGCAATATGGAAATCCCTTTAATTTTTCCATTGCAGTAAGGTCAGTATTTAATTTCAAAAAGAATCTTACGTGTTTAAAACAGTTTCGAATTTTGACAAACAAGATAACCCAAGTGTGAACAGCCTCTGTCTTATGCAAAAAAAAAAAAAGACAACTAGCAGATTTTTCACTTTCCTAAATGTCTGTAAGTATAGATATTGCCAATTATTAGTCCCTCAATTCCTGTCCACATCGCAATGCTGAGCAGACACAAACAAGGAAGGAGAGGGGAAAATGTCAACAATAAAGATGATCCCCAGGCCCAAAGTTCAGCAAACAAACAAAGGCTTACCTTTCAACCCCATAAGAATCCCTAGACAATTAGGGTCGTCCGGAACATCATCGCTATTTTCATCTTGAGATGATATACCATCATCAAGCAGTTCCCCGCAAAGGTCTTCCTCATCATCACTTGAGTCGCTCGAATAATCGGTTCTTACTCCTAAAGAAAAGTGTAGATTACCCAAAATAAAACTTTTGTGGGGAAGTGGAAAGCAGAGAGAGAGTGTTAGCAAAAAAAATAAAAATTAATTAAAAAAGCGAGATATTTAGAGGATGAAGTTAGGGGGAAGAGAGATAAGAAAAAAACAAATTTCGAGAAAAAATTATAATTTTAAAAAGGTTGGTATCTTTAATCAGGTACAATTCAGATTATAGATTAGAAACACATGGTAACAAGACCAAATACAAATAAATAAGTGTGTGTGATATTTCCCTAACAGCGTTGTTAACATTAGACAAAATTACTGAACTGTTACTGAACGTTGTTACAGAAACATCAAACACTATTTATTTATTTGGTCTTGTTACCTTATGGTTAGAATCTTTGTTAGAAAAAAAAAAATGTTGGCGAGCACTGAGAGAAAAAGTAGTGGATCAATAGAGAAAGAAAGATTCATATTTAAGCCTCCTTTGTCCACATTGGCTGATACAACACTTCTTGCTTCTTTGGAAAGAACTTAGCCCCTGGAAATTCTTGGAACCCAGATTCATTACTATCCATAAAGGATAAAAGAAAATAAGAGCTAATCCAAATAATTTATTAGTGTGTGATGTTTCAGCAACAGCATTGTCACCATCATCAGAAAAAAGAATTTAAAAAATTTTTCATTTTTAAAAAGTTTTTTATTATTCTTTTGTCTGATGATGGTGACAATGCTGTTGCTGAAACGTCACACACTAATAAATTATTTGGATTAGGTCTTTTATTTTCTTTTATTATAATCTATAATCCAAATTGTGCTTTATCGTGTCCAAAAAGGATTATAAAATTGAAAAAATTGTTGGCAGAATGCTTCAACGCTGGCTCTAAGCCACTCATGAGCCTGTATGTCTCCAATTACAGATAGAATCTCGTGGAACCAGACATTTGTTGCCAAGAGAAGAGGAATATATTCTTTAACAGTACTATTTAGTCTGACTTCTCTCCAACTGGAGAGTCCTTTCTCCGGACTCACTTTGCACCTCGACTGGACTTCAAATCACCACACAAATAGTTTCAGACTCAGATCTGGCTATTTTATTCCCAGTATAGTAGAACCTTCCTGTAAAGGTCAACATCTAATTGCAGAGACATGGTGTCCTTTAGAGAGAGATGTCCTCTTACCAATAAGTAAAAAATGATTTTTTTTTTTTACTTATCCCTAGTACACGTGGTACAGGCCATGATAATCATGGTGGGTAGTTTAGCGACTGCTTTTACTGTAAGTACACCACATGTCTACATTACTTGCATTCGCTGGTGGGGTTGGACTTTTGCAATAATTAGGGGGCCATTGGAGCATTTTTTTTTTAATCAGAAAAAAATGCCCAATGCAGGAATCGAACCCGGGTCATAGCGGTCGAAAACAAACGGTTTAACCATCCTTCCACCGACCCCCTACTATATAATACTAATGATAGAAATGAAAATATTAAGACGCGAAGGTTTCTTTCACACAAAAATCTAATTTCTAGTGTCCTTCTACTGTTCACCACTGATGAGCAGGCCCTCAAATATTTTTTCATCGCAGTAAGGACAGTAGCAGTTTTTGTAAAAAAATGATAATTTTGAAAATGAAAACTGTCCTTTGTAGAGAGATGTCCTCTAGTGCTGGTGTCTTCTCATGAAGGTTGTTCTACTCTATTGGTGATGGAAACTGTCCTTTGTAGAGAGATGTCCTCTAGTGCTGGTGTCTTCTCATGAAGGTTGTTCTACTCTATTGGTGATGGAAACTGTCCTTTGTAGAGAGATGTCCTCTAGTGCTGGTGTCTTCTCATGAAGGTTGTTCTACTCTATTGGTGATGGAAACTGTCCTTTGTAGAGAGATGTCCTCTAGTGCTGGTGTCTTCTCATGAAGGTTGTTCTACTCTATTGGTGATGGAAACTGTCCTTTGTAGAGAGATGTCCTCTAGTGCTGGTGTCTTCTCATGAAGGTTGTTCTACTCTATTGGTGATGGAAACTGTCCTTTGTAGAGAGATGTCCTCTAGTGCTGGTGTCTTCTCATGAAGGTTGTTCTACTCTATTGGTGATGGAAACTGTCCTTTATAGAGAGATGTCCTCTAGTGCTGGTGTCTTCTCATGAAGGTTGTTCTACTCTATTGGTGATGGAAACTGTCTTTTGTATAGAGATGTCCTCTAGTGCTGGTGTCTTCTCATGAAGGTTGTTCTACTCTATTGGTGATGGAAACTGTCCTTTGTAGAGAGATGTCCTCTAGTGCTGGTGTCTTCTCATGAAGGTTGTTCTACTCTATTGGTGATGAAAACTGTCCTTTGTAGAGAGATGTCCTCTAGTGCTGGTGTCTTCTCATGAAGGTTGTTCTACTCTATTGGTGATGGAAACTGTCCTTTGTAGAGAGATGTCCTCTAGTGCTGGTGTCTTCTCATGAAGGTTGTTCTACTCTATTGGTGATGGAAACTGTCCTTTGTAGAGAGATGTCCTCTAGTGCTGGTGTCTTCTCATGAAGGTTGTTCTACTCTATTGGTGATGAAAACTGTCCTTTGTAGAGAGATGTCCTCTAGTGCTGGTGTCTTCTCATGAAGGTTGTTCTACTCTATTGGTGATGGAAACTGTCCTTTGTAGAGAGATGTCCTCTAGTGCTGGTGTCTTCTCATGAAGGTTGTTCTACTGTATTGGTGATGGAAACTGTCCTTTGTAGAGAGATGTCCTCTAGTGCTGGTGTCTTCTCATGAAGGTTGTTCTACTCTATTGGTGATGGAAACTGTCCTTTGTAGAGAGATGTCCTCTAGCACGGGTGTCCTTTCATGGAGGTTGTTCTACTGCAGTAAGAAATTTATTAAAAAAATCCTTAGTGAGAAATAACTTCAGGAAGTAAGGTAGGATGTCACCCTAGTTAGGGAAGAACCTCACAGCAGTCAACTTTCTGTTAGAATTGACGGAGGAAGCAAGATTCCAATTACATCATCATTATATATATATATATATAACAGCAACAGGACAATTACACCCCATAATTCTAAAATCCCGATGATTCTGACACACTTCTAGCCTTAACTACCCTTTTCATGATTTTTCAGGATGCCTGAAAGACCAGGTTGTTGAGGTATAGCTTGAAAAAAAGTCGGTGGACGAGTGGGTAACACCCTCGGTTCCCGACAGTCAAGAACCGGGATTGAATCCCGCGTTAAAAATTGTTTAATATGTGAATAACCTTCATATATTATTCATTGTTCAATTTTCATGAACTAGGTTGCTCTTGCTGAGCGGTACCTATTAATGTGATTTGAACCAGGTACAGCTTGCATCAGGCTGATGAGGGCCAACAGCCCAAAACGCGTACATGATTAGCTTTTCTTTGATTAATCAAGAAAGGGTATTTGGCCAATTCTGGAATAATTAAAATTCAACAATTAGTTGATATTTATTCCGACAAATGGCGCAAGCCATCTGCAACTTTCAGTTTCAACAATAAGAAGATGCCTTTTTCTTAATTTATCCACATAATTCCCAGTAGAATATGACCTTTGTGCTATTTTTATATGGTTTTAATTGTGGTTCTAACAACATCAAATATATTCTTGGTGCCAAGGATAATGTTATATAGAAGTTCAACTGTAGCAACAAACGTACATTTCCTAATTACACAATCTCACAAATTCTATAGGAATTGAAGCAATTTCCGGCAAGTTCCACCAAGTACTGAAGAGAGTCGACTATCTTTATCTGTGTAATCACAGAGTTTACATTTTATAAATGGGGGCGGAGCTTGTGGAAACCCCGCCTCCTAATTAGAGATTCCAATCTTAGTGAGCGGGGCAAAGTCTAACCACCAATGGGAATAGAGACCTTTACTAAATCTTACTTTAGCTAAGATACAAAATCCATCGAGAGAGAGATAGAAAAAAGTTACCATCATTTTAAGATATACAAGCCATTTATATAGATTCACAAACCACTAAAAAAAGTTGCATATATATCCCCTTAAAACATATTTGCATAGTCCTTAAGATAAAGGCTGCTTGGCCGGCATTCATTTTTTTAAAACCTTTCCTAAGCATATTTGCATAGTGGCAAAAAAATTTTGAGAGTAGGAAAAAAATGATTTGCGTAAAGAAAAGTCGGAAGTAGGAGTAGGTAAGAGGACGGCAACAGTTGGTATTTTGAAGTGAAGGGGAAAGAGAATCAGGGAAAGAAAGGGGTTAGAAACGTAAGGAGAACGAACCTACAACTAGCTTATTTGTCAACAGTGAGAGAGCCACACACCAGGGTTAACAGAGTTATGGTGTTAGAAGGTATGGATGGATGGAATATACTAACCGTTGGTGCAGTCGTTGTTGGAAAGCTTCCTCTTCTTGGTGGCGGGTTGCTGGCCGCAGAAACCAACAGGTTTAGCTCACACCGAGGCTGTTTACACACCGTAGTAACTCACCTCTCCTTCATGGTTCTGGTTGGCTTCTGGGCAGGGCAGAGGAATGTTGAGGTCACTGTGGATGGAGGAGAGGTTCTTCTGGTTGAACTTCTCGGTCTGTCGCAGAACCCAACATACTCATTCACATTGTGTAGGATTGATGGCTAGAAATGTTGGTTTGTAATGTTGCGTTTCTTGTTTCTTATCCCCTTGTGTAAAGATTACACGAATTCCATGAGTTCATGATGCTCATGGAATGGGGTATAAGGGTGCAGCTTTCGTTGATCATGGCACTATGATCCAGGCACACTTTGGTGCAAGTCTGACTTTGCCTGTAATTTGAGGCTGTTCCTAAACTGGAATCCTAACCTGAGGACTCTAACATGAGTACAGACACAGCTTCTCTGTTTTCCTGGAGTGGGACCATTGCTGAGGTCCATCAACAGGGTCAGTTGAACTGAGGATTTTTAAAGAGGAAGTGTCCCTCCTGGTTACAGCATCAAGTCTACCAGAACAAGACTTGATTGTGTAGAGGGTTTACTCTACCTCCCAACAATGTCCACTGTACCACAGGCCAGGTACAATGTTGCATTTCTTAGTGGTACTTATCCCAAGTACACAATGGTAGGTAGTTAAGCAAATTCTTTTACTGTGACTGCCACCACCACCAAATGATTTTTATTCTTTTGTCTGATGATGGTGACAATGCTGTTGCCGAAACATCACACACTAATAAATTATTTGGATTAGGTTTTATTTTCTTGTATTATAATCTATAATCCAAATTGTGCTTTATCATTCAAGATATTACAATTTGAGCATTGTGACTTTCCAGAATGGTTGCAAGGTTTCCCTCTATGTACTAAATGTCAACCTGCAACCCCAAAACACATTATTGACTGTATTGACTCATCTATTGATGAGCTCTACTCATCCCCAGCAGACATCAACAAGCTCTACAAGCTTGATACCTTAATAGGATTGAGTGGATATAAGAAAAAAAGAAGGCACATAAGGTAATAAGACCAAATCCACTTTCCAGAATGGTTGCAAGGTTTTCCTACTATGTACAGAGTTCAGTTCTCAACTTGCAACAACCCCAAACCACATCATTGACTGTATTGGCTCATCCATTGATGAGCTCTACACATCCCCAGCACAGACACCAAAAGTCTAAAGCTCTACAGGCTTGATACCTTAATATGATTGAGTGGAGATAAGAAAAAAGAAGACACAAGGTAATGAGACCAAATCCAAATAAATAGTGTGTATTTTGTTTACTTATATTTGGTCTTATTACCTTGTGTTTCTAATCTATAATCAAAACTGTGCCTTATATTATGAAGAAGAAGACAGGTTGAGCAAAAAAAAAAAAACTAGAAGGCCATCTCTTCCAATTGGGGGGTCGATGGAAGGATGGTCTAAACCAGGGGTGGCGAACCTTTTTATATTAGAAGGCCAATTTTCATTTTGCCATTTTTGAGAAGGCCGCATATTTATATATATATTAGATAATAAAAAGGCATATATTGGATTTAATAAAATATTTATTTTGCCAATATTTCGGCTGGCTGAACGCCAACCTTTATCGAGGCATTACATTTTTGTATACACAAACTCAGCGCCGCATAGTGTTATAATATCACAGTTGAAATCAATTAAAATACAGAGTAGGTGGGAAAAATTTGTGAATGAAAAAATTATTATAAAAATTGCAATCAAATATGTAAAATATATAAAAATATTAAAGGAAAAAAAATGAGTTCTATCTTTATATTTTAAAAAATTTGTAATAAGTACGTAAAAATAATTCAATAATAATTCAATAAGAGATAAATGTAAAAATATATGTATCTATTAAAACATTTGAAATTAAATATAAAATGATTTAAACAATAAACTGTATGAACTTTTTTAAAACGTTTAACAAAAAAATGTGGGTATTTAAAAAATTCATTTCAAAATTTAAGGAGATCGATTTATATGTAAGTAAAAAATAAATTATAAAAATGCATTGAAATGGAAGTTAAAACAATTTAGGATGAATAAATGAGAAAAAATAAATTAAAAAGTGGAAACTAAAAAAGTTTAAAGTATTGCATGTAATATGTTATATATTTAATGTATCAATACTTTTGGGTTTTGAAGCGATAAATGTAAAAATATTTTAAACAAGTGGTATGTATTACTTTTACAGGTTATTACTAATGTGTGAAAATATAATTTAAGAAATCGCGTGTATTACAACAAAATTTAAAAATTCATTAAAGCAAAAAAATTAAATAAAACAAAGTTATGTAATTTTGAAAAACGGCACCTCTCCCTTTAAAATAGTATAAAATAAGTCAATTTAAAATAAAAATTAACTAATTGAAATTAAAATAATTAGACAAAAAATTAAGAAGATCTAAATGGTGTGTAGATGTCTGGTAAATCAATTTTTCTATTTATGCTTTCTGTGTCTTCTGCAGAGGCCCAGCTTTCTAAGAACAATCGGCAGTGTTTTTCTTTAATGTTCTGGTATAAAACAGCTGTATTTTCGAAATCCGGAGTGTGGTTGTTTTTCAGTGCATGATCTACAAGGAGAGACAGTGGGTTGTAATTCCTTAGTCCTGATTTGTGTTGATTTAAACGATCTTTAAGTGGTTTGCTGGTTTCACCTATATAATTAGCTTGGCAATTGTTACAAGGTATTTTGTAAATTACGTTGATTTTGTTTTCCATTTTGTTGATTTGTTTAGTGTCTGGATGGCGTAGGGCCTTTTTTAAATTTAAAGATGATTGATAGGTAGTTATGATGTTGTATCTCTTTAGGACTCTGGCGATGCGTTCAGAGCCGTAGCTGTAGGGGAGGGAGCAGTAAAGTTTTTTTGATTGATCAGGGGTGTTATTTAAAGGTGGAGATTGGTGAATATGGGAGAAAGGTGGATATATATATATTTATTTATATATATTTATATATATTATATAATATATGACATTTGTATTAGATATTTTCAATAAAATAATGAAGTAATTGAAAACTGCAAAACAAAAATTATAGTTTTGATTTTAAGAAAAGGCCACAACTTGGGCAAGAAAAGGCCACATGCGGCCTTAAGGCCGCACGTTCGCCACCCCTGGTCTAAACCATTGGTTGTCGACCGCTACGACCTGGCTTTGATTACTGCATTGGGCACTTTTTTCTGGTTAATAAAATGCTCCAATGACCCCCGATTCTTGCAAAAGTCCAACCCCACCAACAAGTGCAAGTAACCAAATGGGGCTCTGGCACATTTGTAAGTGCAAAGTCGAACTGCTTTACACATGTGTAGACATGTGATGCACTTACAGTAAAAGCAGTTGCTAATTACCCACCATGATTATCATGGCTTGTACCATGTGTACAAGGGATAAGCAAAAAAAAAATTTCTTCCAATACTTTGAAGAACACCAAGGAATAACAACAGGGACAGAAATGATGGCAAGGGTAAAAAAACGGTCAACAAAATCAATACAAATTGATGAAACCCCCAATTAGACACAAGCAGCTTGTTAATTGTAAGTTGTTTACCTCTGGAAGAAAGTAAAATAATGAGTTCCAGATTAACGAATGGACATTCACAAAATACTCTGCGGCGTGTGTTTTTGAGTGAATATTACAAGCCTTCATTACTTCAAAGAACTCCGTCTTTGCCGGTCCCAAGCCCGGATGAAAAAGGAAAGAGGGGGAGCAGTAACAAGCTCACTAAAAAACCTGGGCTCAGCTGGCCATGCGGATAGTACCCTGTAAGGTCTCCAGGGATACAGGGTGAGTCTGTACTCCATGTTAGGAGCAGCTGTACATGGTGTCTGTTGCTCATGTCAGAGGCGGCCATTTATTTTGGAGCTAAGTCAGCCTGCTACTGAGTAGTGCTTCCAGTCTTAATGACAAAGGCAGACGCATTCTACTTCACCCAGTCATGATGGTTGTCAAACAGACATCATCAAGGGTCACAACTTGATACCTTGATATGATTGAGTGGTATTAAGGAAGAAGATTACTCTCAAGTAATTGAGACAACTTGTAGAGAATAAAACCTCCCATCGTTCCATACAGGATTCTTCTAGTTGGGTAACCAGAACATAATATGTATCTACAAAGATTTTTTTTAAAACACGCCCAGGTAAAAAATTTCAATATTTTACCACGGACTTGAGAGTTGAGAATCAATCTTACCTTTAGTAGATTTTCTAGCTCCAGAATCTTCTGAGGAAATTCTTTTAGGATAAGATCTTCAGCCTGTTTAAAATATTATCAGTCAGTGAGTAAGAATAAATAAAATAATATGGAAAAATAAACTTACCTGACTCTTGACCTTCTCTTTATAGTTATCCACCTAGAGAAGTCACACACAGCAAGCAGTTAGGACAGCCGGAGGACAATCTATAGCTGTAGGGGAACAAAGCAAGCCTTATGGATGAAGAAAGACAAGTCGGGGAGAAGACCTTCTTTTATGAGGATGTTTGTACAAGCTTTCAACAATAACAAAAAGCTTTAAGACCTTTTATAGTCTTATACAGATTCTCCAAGTAGAAGAGGGGGTATATAAAGAAATAACAGTAATAGTAACAATCAACAATGTATCAAATAGGGGGGGAAGAAGAAAGAAAGGGATTGGCATAACAAGCTTTTGGGCAAGATGCCCTTCTACGGGCACAAAATGACACAAGTGGCAATGACGCAGGCAACGCCCGGGTTTTACCCGATTAAATGTTTTTATTCAAATACTATTCGTTACAATTATAAATTAGCGCCGTGGATGTCACTCTTGTGAAAGGTCCCACTCCAAACTTTGTGTCAGAAAAGCGATATTTTTATAGAGAGATGATCTGGCTTTGTGTCTTCTGCTCGAATGAATGTTTTTCTGTTAGAATTTTGTCCCTGCATACTAAAAATGAACTGGCTTCACCCGTGGTCTCTGCTTTTTGGAATTTTTCCCCGATATGATTTTGTATCTGATAATCAAATATTATACAGAAATATTGTCATCATCATTTTTTAACTAAAAAACAACTATTTATGCCCAGAACCTGTCAATTTCAATTTTTCTTGGCTAAAAATCCGATAAATATTTCTTCCAAATTTTTCTCTAAGTCCTGTTAATACACGTTTTACATGTACATTAGGTCAACTGATATTATCTCCCATCTTCACCGCTAGAGGCGCTGCTTGTGAGCGAAAGGACAAATTTGCAACGCAATTTGCAAATAACTCTAAGAATATTCGGGATAGAGACCTGAAATTTTCATTATAAGTTTTTCCAGATTCTACTCTATATACTGTTAAAATTTCAGTCAGATTATTTACGTATTGTGGACGTGTATAGCCGACATAAGAACAAACACACATACATACACTGACTTTTATATATATAGGGATGTTAAATTGAAATATTATTTTATTTTAAATTATATTTCATAGATTCAAATACTCTGTTAAATCGACCGCCAGAGGTCATGCTTCCTCTATAAAAACTTATTGTTGTTGTTTTCCTATGGGCGGCTCAAACCTTTTGTACATTATGTAAATAAGTTTATTTTTTTTATTCTTACGCCTTAAGCCGGGCAGTACTTTTATCAAATTATGTTGTTTTTTTTTTTAATTCGTTTAGCTCAATTAAAGCAATTTCTGGTCAAAACTATTTTTTTTTATTTTTGCCACGAGTGCATCACCAATACCCATTTAGTACTAAAAAGAACCAGCAAATAACTCCATAGCATAATCCTCAATTATACAAAATCAACAGAAATCTCTTTTTTTTATATAACATATATATATTTATATACACTGTGTACCCATAGAAGAGTGCCTTGTCCAAAAGCTTGTACGATTCTCCTTTTATAAAAGAAGCTCTTCTCCCTGACTTGGGTTTGTTCTATAGGGAATAGGGAGGTTGTCTTAAAGCAATCCTTGATTTCCAGACATCTAGGAACAATGAAATTTCAGAGTAGTTGCAAGGTGTTTCCCCCCAGTAGGTATACCAGCTCACAACCACATCATTGACTCATCCATCGACAAGTTCTACTCATCCTCCCCCAGCAGACATCATCAAAAAGCTCAAGATCCACAGACAATCCGTTTAATATGATATGAACAGATGATTAGGTACAATTTTTGGATTATCAGTACTTTTGTTTGATGATGGTAACAATGTTGTTACTGAGATGTCACACACTATTCTCTGCCTTTGCCGGTCCCAAGCCCGGATAAAAAAGGAGGAGGGGGAGCAGTAACAAGCTCACTAAAAAAACCTGGGCTCAGCTGGCCCGGCTGATAGTACCCTGTAAGATCTCCTAATCCAGGGATACAGGATGAGCAGCGTTTGTACTCCATGTTAGGAGCGGCTGCACATGGCATCTGTTCCTCATGTCAGAGGCGGCCATTTCTTTTGGAGCTAAGTCGGCCTGCCACTGAGTAGTGCTCCCAGTCTTAATGACCAAAGGCAGACACATTCTACTTCACCCAGTCATGATGGTTGTCAAACAGACACCATCAAGGGTCACAACTTGATACCCTAATATGATTGAGTGGTATTAAGAAAGAAGAAGCAGACATCATCAAAAAGCTCAAGATTCACAGACATGTTAATATGACAGTAACAATGCTGTTACTGAGATGTCACACACTATTTGGATTTGGTCTTAATACCACCTTATGAGCAGCATCTGTACTCCATGTTAAGAGCGGTTGAACATAGCATTTGTTCCTCATGTCAGAGGCGGCCATTTCATATTGGAGCTAAGTCAGTGGCCTGCTACTGAGTAGTTCTCTCAGTCTTAATGACAAAGGTAGAAGCATTCTACTTCATAAAGTCATGATTGTTTTCAAAACACCAATAAAAGTCTCAAGCCCTACAAGCTTGATACCCTGATATGATTGAGTGGAGATGAGAAAGAAGACCACCTTATGATTAATTGAAATTAAGAAATAATATTTCAAGCTGGAGGCTAAGTGTGGGGACATGATGTGTGGACCACTGCTGCATCTCTTCCCTTCATTAAGCCCAAACCATTATATAAAAAACAGTTATTATTCCTCCGACCTTCTGTAATAATAATATAATGGAATCTCTTAGTACAAGAGCTTCTTTTATAAACAGTTAACTTGATTATAATAATTAACATCCCAATTTGTTGTTGTTTCTTATCCCCTTGTGCAAAGATTACACAAATTCCATGAGTTTATGATCTCATGAAATTGGGTGTATGGGGTTCAGCTTTCGTTAATCATGGCACACTTTGGTAAAAGTCAGACTTTGCCTGTAATTTGAGGCCGTTCCTAACATGGAAGCCTTTGCTGCCAACTCTAACATGAGTACAGACCTCCGTATCCCTCATTCAAAGATAAATGATAGTATTGCCACCAACATCACCTGAGTTTGTTGACGATGTTAGGAATGCTGCCACTACACACATTTACATAATTTACCCCAGAAATGGTTCAACATCCTAATTTAAAATGCAGTAGTCTCTCCTCAAACTTCTTTATAATTCAACACCTCTAAGAAAAACACCATTTTACTGTATTTAATAGCAAGTGCAGGGTCTATAGGAACTCAGTCTAATACAAAAATGGTCGGTTGACAAGTAGGTAACACCCTCGATTCCCGACAGTGATGAACCGGGATTGAATCCCGCGTTTAAATTTTGTTTAATATGTGAATACCCTTCACATATTATTCAATGTTCAATTATCATGAACTAGGTTGCTCTTGCTGAGCGGTACCTATTTATGTGAATTTGAACCAGTCCAATACAAAAATGGTCGGTTGACAAGTAGGTAACACCCTCGATTCCCGACAGTCATGAACTGGGATTGAATCCCGCTTTAACATTTTGTTTAATATGTGAATAACCTTCACATATTATTTACTGTTTCAATTATCATAAACTAGGTTGCTCTTGTTGAGCGGTACCTAATAAAGTGATTTTGAAATAAGAAAAAAAAAAAAAAAACTCGGCCTAATACAATATTGAGGCTGTCTGGAGATTAAAATGGTGAAACCATTTGGAGGGTTCACCATTGATGAGCCATGCCCTCCATCTTTCAATTTTTAATCATCGCAGGATAAGGGCTATATAGGAAAAAAAATTATATATTTTTTTAAAAGAAAAATAGCAGTTAAAAATGTATTTATGTTTATATAATAATAAGTATTATTCAAATGATAAGGCACAATTTGGATTATCTCTATATATATAAAAATGAATGTTTGTATGTTTGTTTGTCTGTCTGTATGTCCGGTATACAAATTCGCAGTAGTTCACTAATTCAAACCAAAATTTCCATACATAGGTAAAAAAATACGGGGAAGATGATAGGCTATTTAAATCTACTTATATATTTGCCTTATTCTGTCTGTTTGAAGCTCACGGATGGGATTTTTCATAACCATCGGTGGTTCAGTGGTAGAATGCTCGCCTGCCACGCGGGCGGCCCGGGTTCGATTCCCGGCCGATGCATTTTTTTTTTTTTTTTTACAATTTTTAAAACTCATTTATATATTATACAAGAATGACATCCACGGCGCCAATTTATAATTGTAACGAATAGTATTTGAATAAAAGCATTTAATCGGGTAAAACCCGGGCGTTGCCCGGGTCATTCGTATATAATAATTGTATAAACGAATGCAAGACAAAATCACCGCGAATGTTTCTTTTTTTTTTAAGGCAATTTCTTTTTAAGGCAATTGTCGTTATTTATCGTTAATTTTTGTTTCGATTTTATTGAAAAAAAAAACGATATGGTGCCTTTAAAAAATGATCTTTATTACTATGCAGTTTTCTATTTAGTCAATATACCTAAGTTCATGTTGCAAATGTAATTATCTCTATCGATTTAGTAGGTGAAATGCAAAAAGAAAATCAACATGATGAAATATTTATGAAAATTCACATTTTTATTTTTATATTTTCAAGACACACACAGTTTGGGGCGGGACGTTTCACAAGAGAGACATCCACGGCGCCAATTTATAATTGTAACGAATAGTATTTTAATTAAAACATTTTAAAAACACACAGTTTGGAACGGGACGTTTCACAAGAGTGACATCCATGGCGCCAATTTATAATTGTAACGAATAATATTTGAATTAAAACGTTTTTAAAATATATGCGCACTCGGGTAAAACCCGGGCGTTGCCCGGGCCATTCGTCTAGTATATATATAAATCAATTATTAAAACTATATTTTTTTAGTCAGAAAATGATGATGATGATATTGCTGTATCATGTTTGATTATCAGATACAAAATTATATCGGGAAAAATTCCAAAAAGCAGAGACCACGGGTGAAACCAGTTCATTATTTTGTACGCAGGAACAAAATTCTAACAGAAAAACGTTCATTCGAGCAGAAAACAAAAGCCAGATCATCTTTCTATAAAAATATCGCTTCTCAGACACAAAGTTTGGAGCGGGACGTTTCACAAGAGTGACATCCACGACGCCAATTTATAATTGTAACGAATAGTATTTGAATAAAAACATTTAATCGGGTAAAACCCGGGCGTTGCCCGGGTCATTCGGCTAGTAGATTATAAACACAAGGTAATAAGACCAAATCTAAATATATATATGGTGTGTGACTTTCAATAACAGCATTGTTAACATCTTCAGACAAAAGTGCACTTCAGCACTTTTGTCAGAAGATGTTAACAACACTGTTACCGAAACGTCACACATGATATATTTGGTCTTATTACCTTGTGTATATTATTATTTAAATAACACCTTATTCTACAGGGTCTCCAGGTTTCTCAGTTTGTCAAAGCTGGTGTTGTGGCTTTGTTACCGACCTGAGGCTGCTAGTTTGTGGTGACAGTCAATAGATGACATCTGGTTTTGACATCAATTTTGACTGAGAATTGACATTTATTTTTATAGACCACTTTCTACACACATTTTACAGCGATTATAACATTATTTTTAAAAAGGAAGGGGCGTGGCTCATCATTTATGAACCCTTCTGGTAGTTTCACTAGTTATATTTTAGGTTAATACATCTGGAAGCATCTTCCATTTTGGAACATTGAACGAGCGACAGCAGTATTCTGACCCACAGTTGAGGGTAGAAATTCTTCAACGGGAGATACAACAGATAAAGAGGTAGGTTTTTTTTTGCTTATCCCTAGTACACATGGTACAGGCCATGATAACCATGGTGTTCCCACCATGATTATGAAGTATGCGACTGTTTTTACTGTAAATACACTACATATTGAACATGAAAAGCAGTTCGACTATGAAGAGAAGTATGGGGGATGGGGACACAACGAGAAGTAAAAAAAAAAAAAACTAATCTGGTTGCTTTTTTTTTTTCAAAAAGTTTCAAATAAATGAGAAGAATGGCAACTATATGGATCAGAGTTTTAAAAAGTTGTTGACAACAAGTTATCTTTATTTTTTATTTTAAAAGACAAAATTATTATATAACTATCAGAAATATATCAGGATTTTTTTTTATATAAAGTAAAAGAGAGATGGAAACACAAAATCTAAGTTTTTTTTTTCAACGTAAAGATAAAAAAGTTAAGTTTTACCTCTTTTCCCTTTTTTCTTATTTTTCTTGAGCCTAGCATCTATAACAAATAATAAAAAGTTTTTTTCTTCAAATCTTAAAAGTTGTAATGGGAAATGAAAATAACAAGGTGCTAAAAGAAATGGAATGGAAGAATATAATGGAGGGAAGCATTAAAAAAAAAAAAAGTGGGGTCGGTGGAAGGCTGGTTAAACCGTTTGGTTTTCGACAGCTATGACCCGGGTTCGATTCCCGCATTGGACACTTTTTTCTCTTAAAAAAAAAAAATATATATATATATATATGCTCCAATGGCTCCTGATTCTTGCAAAAGTCCAACCCCACCAGCGAGTGCAAGTAACCAAACGGAGCTCTGGCACATTTGTAAGTGCAAAGTCGAACTTCTTTTCACATGTGTAGACATGTGGTGCGCGTACAGTAAAAAAAGCAGTCACTAAATACCAACCTTGATTATCATGGCCTGTACCACGTGTACTTGGAATAAGCAAAAAAATAAAAAAATCAATTTGCATCAACAATCATTGCTAGTGGACATTTTATTGTCAACATTTGATGAGATATTGATTTTAAAAAAGTCTGTTTTGAATTATAGCTGGTTAAAAACACAAGGTAATAAGACCAAATCCAAATAAATAAATAGTGTGTGACGTTTCGGTAACAGCATTGTTACCATCTTCAGACAAAAGTACTACTGAATGAGATTGATAAGGCACAATTTGGATTATAGATTATAAACACAAGGTAATAAGACCAAATACAAATATATAAAGTGTGTGACATTTCGGTAACAGCGTTGTTACCATCTTCAGACAAAAGTACTGAATAGTTAAAAAGAGCTTCAGATCCTGAACTCTTTAAAATAGAATCTTCAAGTGATGGCATCAACATTGAAATTCACTTTGGAATTCTTCAGCTCATAGGAAGAATAACTTATTAGGTCCATCGAAGTCAATAAAATTGACTTCGATGAATCGATTCAGTACTTTTGTCTGAAGATGGTAACAACGCTGTTACCGAAACGTCGCACACTATTTATTTATTTGGTCTTATTACCTTGTGTTTATAATCTATAATCCAAATTGTGCCTTATCATTATAGCTGGTTTAAATTAACATAAAAAGGCTGAATTCAAAAATTTGGTTGATGATTGCAAGGTTTTTCCCACTATGTACTAAGTGTCAACCTGCAACCCCAAAACACATTATTGACTGTATTGACTCATCCATTGATGAGATCTACTCTTCTCCGGCAGACACCATCAAAAGTCTTAAGCTTTACAAGCTTGATACCCTGATATGATTGAGTGGAGATTAGAAATAAGAAGAAAAACTTATTGAATTACAGTTGGTTGAATTAAAGATTGAAAAATTGGTAATTTTTTTGCTTATCCCTAGTACACGTGGTACAGGCCATGATAATCATGGTGGGTAGAAGTTGGCGACTGCTTTTACTGTAAGTGCACCACATGTCTACACATGTGAAAAGCAGTTCAACTTTGCACTTACAAATGTGCCAGAGCCCCGTTTGGTTACTTGCATTCGCTGGTGAGGTTGGACTTTGGCAAGAAACGGGGACCATTGGAGCATTTTTTTTTAACAGAAAAAAGTGTCCAATGCAGGATTCGATCCTGGGTCGTAGCGGTCGAAAACTAACAGTTTAGACCATCCTTCCACCGACCCCCTAAAAATTGGTATGAATATATTAAATGTTGAAATAGAGTGGTTGAATTAAAAGTAGGTAATTTGGAAGAGGAAATAAATGGTTTGGATTTTAAAATATGGGAGATGGGATTATTTCTGACAAAACACTACGCGAAGGTGGTTCACAAAATTCTACGCCAGCGATGAAAAAGTCTTGGACGGCTATCACAGGTTGATAATTGTCACAACCAAGGAAACGAAAGAGACCTCCTCCGTACCATCAAAACCCAATGTCTGCAGAAATGGAAATCTAATGCTGCACATGACTGGTACAGAGCAGGAGAGACAAGCACCAATTCTGTCCTCCCAAAAGAACAGCAGTCTTTGATTTCCAGACTTAAGTCTGGTCATCTACAGACAATGACTTTCCAGAATGGTTGCAAGGTTTTCCCACTATGTACTAAGTGTCAACCTGCAACCCCAAGACATATTATTGACTGTATTGACTCATCCATTGATGAGCTCTACTCTTCCCCGGCCACAGACACCATCTCTACAGGCTTGAGTGATCAGAAAAAGGATATTCAAGGAAGACCCACACAGCTGTTGTTTCTTATCCCCTTGTGTAAAGATTACACAAATTCCATGAGTTTATGCTCCTCGAGCTGTTAAATGAAAGGCAGCAGCCTCTCCCAAAGGTCCTGTTGAGTGCATCTAATGTAAGTCAAAATGTGTAGGGGAGCTGCAGATGACAGGCTACAATTTGGACAAGTGGAAGTAGCTCTGAAACATGAAACCAAAATTGCACCATGTGAAGGTATTGGTGACTGGTCTCATCCTTCACATTGTCAGCAAATTGAAGAAATGGCCCAAAAACTTGAATCTACCCGATATACATCAATTGAAAAGGGCTAATCAATCACCACATTGCCAGATCATATCTCAATAATAATAATGACAAAAGCTCCAAAAGTCTTCTTTCTTATCTCCACTCAAACATATTAGGGTATCAAGTCTATAGAGCTTGACAATCATGGTGGAAGGATGGTCTAAACCACTGGTTTTCGACAGCTACAACCCGGGTTCGATTCCCGCATTGGGTACTTTTTTCTGATTAAAAAAAAAAAAAAAATGCTCCAATGGCCCCTTCTTCTTTCTTATCTCAACCATCATGACTGGGAGAAGTAGAATGCGTCTGCCTTTGTCATTAAGACTGGGAGCACTACTCAGTGGCAGGCTGACTTAGCTCCAAAAGAAATGGCCGCCTCTGACATGAGGAACAGACGCCATGTACAGCCGCTCCTAACATGGAGTACAAATGCTGCTCATCCTGTATCCCTGGATTAGGAGTCCTTACAGGGTACTATCAGCAGGGCCAGCTGAACCCAGGTTTTTTAGTGAGCTTGTTACTGCTCCCCTTCCTCCCTGATTCTTGTAAAAGTTCAACCCCACCAGCGAGTGCAAATAACCAAACGGGGCTCTGGCACATTTGTAAGTGTAAAGTTGAACTGCTTTTCACATGTGTAGACATGTAATGCACTTACAGTAAAAGCAGTCATTTACCTCTACCCACCATGATTATCATGGCCTGTACCACGTGTACTAGGGATGAGCAAACAAAAAAATGACTGGGTGAAAGTAGAATACATCTGCCTACAAGAGTTACCCTATGAAACTCAAAGCTTCCAATCACCCATCACAATCTTCTAATGAAAAATATTATTTTGTGGGTAACTCCGCCTTTGCTGGTCCCAAGCCCGGATGAAAAAGGAGGAGGGGGAGCAGTAACAAGCTCACTAAAAAACCTGGGCTCAGCTGGCCTGGCTGATAGTACCCTGTAAGGACTCCTAATCCAGGGATACAGGATGAGCAGCGTTTGTACTCCATGTTAGGAGCCGCTGCACATGGCGTCTGTTCCTCATGTCAGAGGCGGCCATTTCTTTTGGAGCTAAGTCGGCCTGCCACTGAGTAGTGCTCCCAGTCTTAATGAAAAAGGCAGATGCATTCTACTTCACCCAGTCATGGTGGTTGCAAACAGACACCATCAAGGGTCATAACTTGACACCCTAATATGATTGGGTGGAGATAAGAAAGAAGAAGAAGACAATCTTCTAATGACTTCTTCAAACAACTCAAAACATTTCCTACGCAAGAAATGTTTTAAAACCCAACATCAAAATAACAATCAATCTCTTCCAAAACTTGATGTAACAGCAATAAAGGTAATAAGACCAAATCCAAATAAATAAATAGTGTATGACATTTCGGTAACCTTGTTGTTACCATCTTCAGAGAAAAAATGCTCAATGAGAAAAAATGTTTTCTTAGTATTTTTTCTCAGTCAGCACTTTTGTCTGAAGATGGTAACAACTCTGAAACATCACAAATTATTTATTTGGTCTTATTACCTTGTGTTTATAATCTATAATCCAAATTGTGCCTTGACATTTCGATAACAGTATTGTTACCATCTTCAGACAAAAGTTTTGTCTGCTAAAATGTATTACACCACTACTCAATATATATGAAAAATAAAGTCAATTCTTAATCTAAATTGTCATTTGTGGTAGCTTGTTGAAAACAGTTTTTTGGAAACTGTTTTAATAGTCACCGACAAAAAGTTTCAAGATGGTTATTTGTAAAATGAAACTTTATAAAGGAAATATTTGACTTTTAAAATGTTGAGAGAAATTATCTATTTAAATGATCTCAACTTAAAAATTACTACAATTAGATGCAATTTCATGATAGGTGCAGAATATTTTGTAATTTCAATGTTATTTGCTTAAACCAAGTTTCACTTTGCCACAACTTTCATATAATTGCACAAGATCATTTAATAAATAGTAACAAAAGATCCTAGTTGTACAAATACTCTTATTACCATAAAAAAATTACTATGTAAAAAATGTCCAATGATTAAGGCACTAAATTTAACAATATTTATAAAAGCAGTTTTTTTTTTTTAAATATCTATTGCTACTCCACAAGCTTCATTTCAATGTTATCTGCTTCCCAATTACTTTTGGAATACATATAAACGAGTTTTCTAATAAAAGGTACCAAGGGATAAAATGGTGATTTGTCACACACACAAATGTCAACTAATTAAATTAAAATAATTGGTTTACACATAATCGGAACCTATGTAAATATTTCTCGCTATGATAAGTAACATTGAAATTGTGTTTTAAAGTTTAAAACAAACATTAAGGAGAAAACATGTTTTCAAATATCTTCAAAAATATGAAATATTAGATGTCATTATTAAAGATCTCTTACTTTGGGTAATTGACTTTCATCCATTTTTACTATTTTCGCCTAAATAGTATAATTGAAAAACTAAAAAATTAAATTTCTTAAAACATGCCACAAGGGTAAAGCAAGCGCATGCGTTAGGGCAAGAGCATCAACCTAAAATGAAGGCTGTCCAATTTGTTTTTATGGAGCGTAATTTATTATTCATAGAAAATATTAGTTTTATATATTCATTTTTTAAATTATTTAGCTCCAGTTAAATGAACTCGAATAAATACCTATTGATTAATGCTAACATTATATATTTTTAAAATTATTATTAATATAATTAATTTTTGATTGGAATTATATTTTAAATATATTAATATACTCTCTTTTTATAAAATAAATAGAGCTTCCAGGGTTAAGTTTCTTGTTCAAATTTTTAAGTTCAAGCTTTAGGACAAAAATAAAAATTTGAACAAGAAACTTAACCCTGGAAGCTCTAATTATTTTATAATATTATAAATCAGGGAAGAAAGTTTATTTATACTCTCTTTTTAAAAGAAATAAAAGTTTCAAATGAAGTTGTAAAAGTTTTATTTAAAGTTGAACTTCTATATATATTTTGGGTGTGTGCAATTTTAAGACAATATTTTACTCTTTAATAATGTTGGGACACCTCGTGACCATAATATGCCAAAGTAACCCAGAACCCCACCTAACCTAATCATATCCCACCTATGTCCATCTAAGCCACAAACCTCTGGTGATTGCGAGGTGTCGAGATGGAGCCTGAAGCCACCTTTAGCCTTGGCAGCACTGAGCCAGAGACCGAGATCCCCTTCCTGTAGTCAAGCCACCTGACCTGTGGTGGATGACCTGGCCCCACCAACACCAAGTTAGTCTGAGATGGACTCAGACACCCCTTCCTGGTGATCAAGCCACCTGACCTGTGGTGGATGACCTGGCCCCACCAACATCAAGCTAGTCTGAGATGGACTCAAACACCCCTTCCTGGTGATCGAGCCACATGTCTGATGGTGGCTGACTTGACCACAAGCCAGTCCAAGATGGACTCAGACGCCCCTTCCCTGTAGTCAAGCCACCGACCTATGGTGCTTGACCTGACTCCACCATCTTCATGCAGAGCAACAGCTCCACCACGAGCCCTGAACCTTTCCCAAGCTGACCCCAAGATGCCCAGATCCTACAATATTAATTATTTTTTTAATTCAATATTTTCGTATTTTTATTTTATTTTTTGTGAATATTTCTTTAATAATTTTTTATATTTAATTTATTTTTATAATTTTTTTTAAGACGCCTTTTTTATTTTTTTATTTTCATAGAGAGAAGAGGGATAATAGCCTTGGGGGGAGTTCAGCAACACTGGGACAAGGAAGCGGGATATTTACATTCTTAAAGATTGACAATTTTTGATATTGACATTGGATTTTTACATTTTTTTTCTTAACAAAAATTAGATCTTTTTTCTGAGAAGCAAAAAAGACTTGGAGTTGCGGAGGGCCGCTGGCTGCGGCCTTTGCCTGCCCCTTTTGAATGGTGGACATGGGTGGATGAAGAGGTAGGTCGGGGATATCTGGCTTTGGCATAATAGGCCTTTTGTAAAAAGTGTATATATATAGTTTTAAAACTCCTCCCTTTTAACCTTATCTACAGTTTTTTTTATATATATATGTGCGTGATTTCATTAATTGATATAATAAAAAAATGTTGTACATTGAAGGATTTTATTAGTCGAAATAAAAATTTGTCTAACCAAAAAAAATTGATTGGTTAATTTCCCCATCAACATAATTGCTAGCCGGCACAGCTTTAGGTCTCTACATGTGCCATAGATGAATAAATTTGTGGTCTGCTTTTCTGCAGCCACTGGCGCCCTAATATTTGGACATGTAGAGATCTGGAAATAGTAAAAGTATAAAATCATCATTGTTTTTAACAATGACTTTCTTCTTCCATTATACCTAAAAAAAATAAATATAAATGCTCTCGAACTCATCAATAACAACATGCGATGGAAATATTTCTAAACCAAAAAGCTATCTTGTGTAATGTCTTGATTTGATTTGAAAAAAGCTATTTAAATCAATATTTTTTTTTAAATAGAGGAAGTGTAAGCTTGAAAGAAACTCGAAGCGGAAATACTGGAAAATATTTATGTCATTGTGTAGTTTTTTGTGGCCGAAGTCATTAATCTTTACTAATAATGATTCAATATATTGCTTTATTATAATAGACTTTATATATATATATATGTGGTCAGAATAGGCCTAATATTATATATATTTAATTTTAAATAAGGAAATTTTATGGATTTCTCTATTTTAAATATATATGTGTGTGTGAGAAATAATAAAAATGAATAAAATAATTTAAAGGTCAGGTGTTGGTATTAAAATAATTTTAAAAAAGGCATATAATCGATTCGCTCTCGATGTGGTGCAGGCTCTACTTCTATGAGCAAAAATATTTTGGTCCCAGAGGCTTCTTGAATAATCAAGAATTGGGTATTTAAGGCCAAACTTGCTGAATAAACTAAAAATGGGATAAAAAATATAAAAATATTAATAAAAAAAGGTCAGATGTTGGTATTAAAATCAAAAAGGCATATCCTGACCACGTTCACATGAACTTTTTAAATGACAGAATACAATTAGACTTAGGAACCTGATTTTTGAAAAATTTTTCCAATCTTTTCTCTTCTCAATTTTAAAAATCATTCATTTTGCGAGATTAAAATTTTAGGCATTTCTATAAATATGGAGGTTCTCTTGTTTTGAATGTTAATGTTGTAGTGTTGTATCTATATTGCTGTGTTCTGAATGCTATCATCAATAAATGTCATCAATCTGAAAAATAATAATCTTGTATATTGTCATGGTAGCGATGACATGTATTACAAACGTTTAAGTAAAAATAATTTATATATATATTAATTTATTGATTATAATGCAAAACTATTTTAAATTAATTTTACAAGTGATAAGAGAGAGAGAGAGAAAATAGAGGTAACCTGGGCTCCTGGAGCATAAATCGCCAACTACCCAGGCTGTACAGCAGTCTAGAAGAGAGGTCAAGTCATGGGGGGGGGGGGGGGGGCAGATTGCTGAGGTGAACCAGGTAACCAGGTAGTTCCAGGCCGGCAGGGAGTCAAGAAGTAGGGGCAGGGCTGTTGGGCTGAAGTCTTGTACTCCAAGCAGAAGGGCTGTCTGTAGCCTGTGTAGCATAAACGCTGGACAGGAGAAGAGGAGGTGATCCACAGTCTGTGGCTCTTCCCAGCAGTGAAAACATGTTGGATCTAGATCCCTATGCCAGAGCGCTAGATCCGCCATAACGTGGCCGTGACTGGTAAGGATGGTAGTGGTGGCCATCCCAAGATGTATTTTGAACAGGAATGACCTAAGTGGGATTGAGGAGGTCGCAAATCTTTTAAGTTTTCTGTTATGGTAATCCTGGGTGTGGACTAAGGACTGTTGCGTTCCCGGTTTGGATAGATGAAAAGGGAGGATACACGATGTGACTTATTAAAGTTTCCTTACTTAAGTATATATATATGGCAATTTAGGCCAACAACCCCATGTATATAACCCGCAGCAAGACCTTAATGTTGTATAATGGTAAATATGATGGAATAACGCACTGAAACACATAAAAGTACAAACATTACTAAAACCTGACAGATAATTACCCTCAAAGTAGCCCTAATAAAGTCGTAATTTTGCAACTGTTGCTGTGTCAATATATCACAACAAAGATATAGTACACAACTCTATTTCAACAGAGTCGGTTGTTCTATAATTTGTACACTTTGTAAAATTAAGGTGTAGAGGGTAGTACCATAAAGCAAAAGGAATGAAATATGTATGAGAGAAAACAAGAAAATTTCTCTAGATATTTATTTAAATAAATTAAAATTTGGGAACATGTCTATACTGACGAGATATGCTATTTACATAGTAAAAATTTAGATAGAGGTGACCTGAAGTTACTTTATAGCCCTTTAGGGCCCATGCGAAATCTAGGTTGGTTACTACACAAAAAGGGGGGGCGCTAAGTCATAATGACAAATGGCTTACCTTTTCTCGAAAGTGCCGGCAAAGGTCTGGTCTCTCGTCTGAAAACTGTCCTCTCACTGAGCGACTCCGATTCAAATCTGCCTTTTGGCCAAGAAACCCTCTTTTATTCATGTCTCTCTCCGTTTTCATTCGCCGAAAGAAACACCAATCAAAATGGCCAACGGCTCCAGTATACAATTTCACAGACGCCCCAGGCCTCTCCCATCAAAATAGAACATATAGTATTACCAAAACAAAAAAATCTAAAGAGAGAAACAGCTACGGCGATAGTGTAAAATTTCAGACCCCAGGCCCCCCTCCTCCACATGGATTGAAATACGATCCTCCCTTTTTCTCGGGACGGTATATATATCGCCCCCCCCCCCCCCCCCCCCCGTCTTGGCTAAAAATCGACCCAGGCCCCTTTTACCTGGACTGTAATGTGATGCTTCCTTTCTCGGGAAGGATATTTTATAAGGTTCAGTCTTTTAGAGATCTTCCTTCTCCATTTTTTTTTCTGGTCACCTTTACCTAAATTTTTGGTGAGGGGAATATATGTACATATGAAACAACAGCTTCCAGCGCGGATGTCTCTGGGTGTCACTGGTGTCTTCTTCACCAGGCATCAGCTTTCGGCATGGAAGTCTGGTGTCATCAATTGTCTAGGTTTCTGGGCAAAAAGTGGTCTGTAAGTCTATGTGGGAGGGAAGCCATGTATCCATTTGATTTGATTATACATACGCCTTCTGTTGGGGTATGGTTACAAAAACGTGCCCCAACAGGACCAAGCTTCCATTGTAGATGAGTGGGCACGGCTGCGCGCAAGGCTTTGAGGAAGGATGGAGTAGGAGATTGCTGCAATCTTTGCTGCCTGGTCAGCCAGTTCATTGCCTATAACTCCACTGTGGCCCTTTACCCAACAGAGGCTGACCTGAGGTGCTTGGTCTAGCGCTAGAATTATCTCCGCAATTAGAGCCGTTTGGGCTGGACCAGGAGTACATATAGCGGCCAGTGCAGATCTGCAAGGATTTTCATCTTTGAAGGGGAAGTTGGGTTAGGTTAAATGGAGTTTTAGGTGAATTGGGCCACATTATTGCACAAAGGTCACAAGGTGTCCTAACATATAGAAGGAAATATGTCAAAGCCTCGACCTTTAAATATGAAAATTTTCTAAAGAATGAACTAATTCGCCTATTTTGGAGTCAGAAAACGACTTTGAAATTGTTGCATTATATTTATGGGCAAAAACAAAAATTTTTTTGAAGAACATTCCCTTGAGCAGAAGGCGGCGAAGACAGGTCATATTGGATCATATATAAGACAAGCTCAGAAGCCATGTTCAAACATTTTCCCATTAAAACAACATAGGGACTTAATAAAAATAAAGGGGTAAGTAAATGAAGAGGAATTTTATAGCATATAGGCTATTAAAAATCTATTCGAAGTAACCCTATAACCAATTTACCTGCTTTTGATAAAAAAATAAAGATGATGCTCATTAGGCAAACTTCAATTGTGATAATTTGGTTTTGCCCTCTTGTTTATTATTTAATGATTAATTAAAACTTTGAAGAACGTGTTTATCAAACTGTGTTAAAAATAATGTAAATATTTTAGCTACCATCATTGAGAAATTCGGTTTATATGAGTAGAAATGACATGCACTTCTGCAGACCTTTAAGTTTATGTCCCTAGGTTCCCTAAACACCCCTGAGCGGTGCCTTTTTCAAAAGTAAATTTCCTTATATAAGAAAAGAAATCTAATAGTAGAGTGGTCTGGAAATTAATTTTGCGAAACCGTTAAGAGGGTTAAGCACTGAGCCAAGCCCTCTCGTTCAATAATCTTAATCATTACAATAAGGTATGTAGAGTTAATATTTGATAATATATATAATAAGATACACATATTGCCAAAAATAATATTACAAATTTTATTAACTTGAAGATAAAAGTTGCCTGACTAGCATTCATAGTTTTTCAAAATAAGAGACACTTTTCAGTCAGAAAATATTTTTATTTTCTTGACGTTTCGACAAAAATATTTTGTCCTCTTCAGAAAAAAAAATATTTATTTTTATTTTTTAGTACAATTTAAATAAAATTTTATTAAAAATGTTTATTAGTTTTATTTATTTAATTTTTTAAACATTTTTCAAAAATATGGGTTAATAAAGGAAAATAGAGATGTTCAATAGAAATGTTTTTTTTTTGCACGTCTTGGAATTATATAAATTAAGTTTGTTTTGACCATTAAATGAAACTTTGTTTATATTTTGTATTTTTATTAAATTCAAAATGGTTTTTCGCCTGCTAGAATCGTCGGTAATAGAAGATTTAAAAGAAAATGAAGAATACATTAGCTTTACTGCCGAATTGTCTCACATGCTTAACGCACTCAATGTATACATTCAATTCAAATCACCTTCCGATATAAAGGACATAGATCTTAAAGTACAGAAAAAACAAATTTTAATTTCACTTTTGATAAATAATGGCGAGCCACTAAATTTAACCTATGAAATGCCACAAAATGTTATTTTGGTACCCCATTCTTTGCAAGGACTTGGAGGTTCTAAATTCAAAATCGAAAATGAAAATTCATCAAAAGATCAACGCATATATATCCAATTTAGAATTGCTTGCGATGTCGAAGAACAACCTAATCTGCATATTAAGAATAAAAGTAAAATAAGTAAGAACTCAAGAAATCCATCAAATGCTACAGTGAACAGTTTGAAATGCAAGCAATGTAAAATTAAATTAAATAAAAATGAATTAACATTTGATAAAATAATCGAGTTGCCATCAAATGATTGGTCTGAAATTGAAATGAGTTCATTTTGCCATAAACATAATCATGAGGAAACAACTAGTGGTGATATAAGTTATAATTCAAATAACTTGTATATTTCTGAAAAAGCAATTGTCATTCATGAGTCCCATATAGAAAAGCAGACGATCCAGGAAGGTAGTGTTAGATGTCCCAGATGTCTAGCTGTGATTGGCTCCCAGTTAAAGGAGATGTTTCAATTGTTTCACAGTGAAGTTGATTATGATTCTTCTGACAATTCTCTTATTAATTCCTACAGAGATAAGAATGGAAGTCCAAGAAATAAGCTGCTTTCTTTAATTGAAAAACAGCTTAATGAGACTCTAACTTCTAAAATGTGTCTGGAATCATCAGTAAGTACATTTCTATGGAATTTTTAATAGGATAATTAATAATATAATTAATAATAACTTTATTTTTCAAAAATGTTACAAATTTTCTCTAAAAAGTGTAACGAATGGTCAGTCTATTTACAAATTTTTATTTACAACTTCAATAAATGACAACAGTAAAAGTAAACAAAGATATTTACATTTGCTATCTTGACTCCTGGTCAGTGCTGTGGACAGATATGGTCCCCTGATGTCCTGCAGCTCTCCAGCAGTCTTTCTATGGCCTCTCCTAATTAATAATAATAATAATAATTAATAAATATATAGATTATTTAGAGATTGTACATAGGTGTGTAAAGCTGCTGTTCTGGGTCCATGTCAATTTTCTGTTATTGTTGTTGTCGTGTTCAATGAACAGATGTCTCTATCACAGCAATGTCCTCTATCTTGGATGTGTATACTGTATTGTTGTTGTCGTGTCCAATGAAGAGCCTCAGATGTCTCCGTACATCTCTATCACAGCAATGTCCTCTATCTTGGGTGTGTATACTGTATTGTTGTTGTCGTGTCCAATGAAGAGCCTCAGATGTCTCCGTACATCTCTATCACAGCAATGTCCTCTATCTTGGGTGTGTATACTGTATTGTTGTTGTTGTCGTGTCCAATGAAGAGCCTCAGATGTCTCCATACATCTCTATCACAGCAATGTCCTCTATCTTGGGTGTGTATACTGTATTGTTGTTGTAGTGTCCAATGAAGAGCCTCAGTTGTCTCCATACATCTCTATCACAGCAATGTCCTCTATCTTGGGTGTGTATACTGTATTGTTGTTGTTGTCGTGTCCAATGAAGAGCCTCAGATGTCTCCATACATCTCTATCACAGCAATGTCCTCTATCTTGGGTGTGTATACTGTATTGTTGTTGTTGTTGTGTCCAATGAAGAGCCTCAGATGTCTCCATACATCTCTATCACAGCAATGTCCTCTATCTTGGGTGTGTATACTGTATTGTTGTTGTCGTGTCCAATGAAGAGCCTCAGTTGTCTCCATACATCTCTATCACAGCAATGTCCTCTATCTTGGGTGTGTATACTGTATTGTTGTTGTTGTCGTGTCCAATGAAGAGCCTCAGATGTCTCCATACATCTCTATCACAGCAATGTCCTCTATCTTGGGTGTGTATACTGTATTGTTGTTGTCGTGTCCAATGAAGAGCCTCAGATGTCTCCGTACATCTCTATCACAGCAATGTCCTCTATCTTGGGTGTGTATACTGTATTGTTGTTGTAGTGTCCAATGAAGAGCCTCAGTTGTCTCCATACATCTCTATCACAGCAATGTCCTCTATCTTGGGTGTGTATACTGTATTGTTGTTGTTGTCGTGTCCAATGAAGAGCCTCAGATGTCTCCATACATCTCTATCACAGCAATGTCCTCTATCTTGGGTGTGTATACTGTATTGTTGTTGTCGTGTCCAATTAAGAGCCTCAGACGTCCCCATACATCTCTATCACAGCAATGTCCTCTATCTTGGGTGTGTATACTGTATTGTTGTTGTTGTCGTGTCCAATGAAGAGCCTCAGATGTCTCCATACATCTCTATCACAGCAATGTCCTCTATCTTGGGTGTGTATACTGTATTGTTGTTGTCGTGTCCAATGAAGAGCCTCAGATGTCTCCATACATCTCTATCACAGCAATGTCCTCTATCTTGGGTGTGTATACCGTATTGTTGTTGTTGTCGTGTCCAATGAAGAGCCTCAGATGTCTCCATACATCTCTATCACAGCAGCAGCAATGTCATACATCTTGGGTGGGTAAGGCTGCTGCTCTGTGTCCATGTCAATTTTCTGCGGCCATTGCTGGGCATGAGAATATGTGGGTAGGTGTTAGTTCCACACCAGGACAGTTCTTAGAAAATGGGTGCCATTGCCACGTTAGTCACCTAAGACCAGAATTTGGTCAAATATTCCAAGGGTCTAGGGGGACCGCCGAGAGGTATGGTCAGACTTCTCCCCCTCCATGTTGGTACTTTAAATATACAATCAAATATAGGCAAAAATATATATATACAAAAAAATTCTCTGTCTTCTTCTTTCTTATCTCCACTCAATTATATTAATGGTGTCTGCCGGGGAAAGTAGAGCTCATCAATGGATGAATCAATACAGTCAATAATGTGGTTTGGGGTTGCAGGCTGAGAATTGCTTAGTACATAGTGGGAAAACCTTACAGCCATTCTGGAAAGTCATTGTCCGTAGATGACCAGACTTAAGTCTGAAAATCAGAGACGGTTGTTCTCTTGGGAGGACAGAACTTGTCCCTCCTGCCTTGTACCAGTCATGTGCAGCATTAGATCTTCTCTATAAAGGACATGCATTTCTCTGTAAAGTGTCCTTTAAAGAGAGGTGTCCTCTTACCAAAGAGTTTCTTAATAGTAAAAATGGTAATTTAGCAAATGGAGTGTCCTCTCATGGAGGTTTTACTGTATTATATATTTTTAAACTTAATTCTATTGACGTTATGTGGCACTGTTATATAAATATGGTATAATCCCTATATATATAAAAGTCAGTGTATGTATGTATGTGTGTTTGTTCCTATGTCGGCTATACACATACACAATACGTAACTAATCTGACTGAAATTTTATCAGTATATAGAGTTAACTATTGAAAAACTTATAGTGAATATATATATATATATAAAAAGGTCTCTATATAGAATATTTTTCGAGTTATTTGCAAATTTGCGTGGAAATTTGCCCTTTATCTTGAAAGTAGTGCCTCTAGCGGGGAAAATGCGAAGTAATGGTCTGATGACCTAAGTCGTGGCACCATCTATGTACGATATATATAACTATTCTTTAAATTCAATATATTTATATAGCCTCTTTTTTAAATTCACATTTTGTTTAAAAAATATTATATTTAGTTATTCATTCAATTTTTTATTTTAATATCAAATTTTTTATAACTTATATGCGGAGTATTCTTCTTTTGCAGAAATTTTACATATTCTTTTAAAGACTACCATTTTCATGCCTAACCTTTTCCTTTTATGAAGTTCTTATCTCAATTTCTAGGCAACATATATATATTTCAGATTGTGTTGTATCATTGCTTTAGTTTTTTTTTTTTCAGAAAGCTGAATGCCTCCTAAAAAACGCAAGGCTTTTGGCCACTGCCAAGCAGAGGCTAAAAAAAGGAAACAACAACGTGCTAACGAAACGCCTATATAAAGAGAGGGTAGACTTGCTAATCTGCGAGAGAGATTCAGTGTTTCGCATGCTTCAGAGACAGAACAGCAGCGTGAGGCCCGGCTAAAGGCTAAGCGAGAGAGAGCTACAACCTCCAGGGCTTCAGAGACTGCAGAGCAGCGGGGGGACAGGCTGAGTGGTTTGCGCGACAGAGCTACAACCTCCAGGGCTTCAGATCATCTCTTTATAAAAATATCGCTTCTCAGACACAAAGTTTGGAGCTGGACGTTTCACAAGAATGACATCCACGGCGCCAATTTATAATTGTAACGAATAGTATTTGAATAAAAGCATTTAATCGGGTAAAACCTGGGCGTTGCCCGGGTCATTCGGCTAGTACCTTGATAAAGGTTGACGTTCAACCAACTGAAATATTGGTAAATAAATTATACTTTGATCCAATATATGACTTTTTAATTGAACAATCAAATACAGTAGAACCTCCCTTTAAAGGACACCTAATTGCAGAGCCAAAGTGTCCTTTAGAGAGAGGTGTCCTCTTACTGGAGAGTTGCTAAATTATAAAAATGATAATTTGTCAAATGAAAACTGTCCTTTGTGGAGAGATGTCCGCTAGCAGGGTGTCCGCTAAAAAGAGGTTCTACTGTATTTATAAAAAAAATAATAATCTGAGATATTTTTTTATTTATTTCATCTCAATTTGCAGGTGTTACATTCGAGCACAGCTCGCGAGTCACCTTGTCCAGATTATTTACACATGGCGAGTTGTAATGCTGGAGTGGTCCCCCGAACCTTACAGGAGGGCAGATCTGAGATATATTTTCAAACACACTATATATACAATCAAACACACACACGTGACCAGGCACTCCTGGTCAAATATAAAAAAAAGCATTTACAGAGTAATAAAATAATAAAATAATCTCTAACATCAGGAGATGCCTTATTTATTTTTAATATCAACACCTGACCCACTTATCTTTTATTTTTTTCTATTATTTTTTCATATATTTTGATCCAATATATGCCTTTTTAATTAAAAAAAAAAAATTCAATAATGTAAAAATGAAAGTGAAGGTTTTCTAAAGCCATTTTAAAAGATATGCTATTAATTCTCATATTGAATTAAAAATTAAAGGTGAATATATCACCTTGGTGGGTCTTTAACATACAGCTTTTACCATGCCGACAAGAGCCAACAGCCATAAACTTTTACATGGTTGGCTTTACCTTGATATTTTAAGAGAGGGTATTGCCCAATTATCTGTGAAAAAATAAAGAAAATCAAATTTGTTATTTCTGGCCATATAATGAGATAGATTTCCCCAGTATCTGTGTGGTGATGTTGCAGGCCATGGAGCAGTGTGGCCTGGTGTGGGTGATGGACACCAACCTCGAGTGTTTCCACCACCAGCAGTCGCTCACCGCCACCCACAAAGTTCCCGTCATGCTAGAGCACCAGATGAAGGTCCTTTATGCCCTCGCTGACCCCAAGTCCCAGCAAGCTCTCTCCTGGAAGCATGACTTCACCACGGAGTTCTACACCGTGGAGATGTCGGAGTTCTGGGACATCATGACCCGGTTGTTACAGTCATCTACCCATCTCCCTCCCAGTTGTCGCCAGTCTGATGGCCTCATGGTTGGGTACATCCCTGTAAGACCATCTACATCCCTCTGACTCCATCAGTTTTCCTGTCACGCCATCAAGATCCCTGTCACGCCATCAGTATCCCTGTCACACCCTCAGTATCCCCCTGACTCCATCAGTTTTCCTGTCACGCCATCAAGATCCTTGTCACGCCATCAGTATCCCTGTCAAACCATCAGTATCCCTCTGACTCCATCAGTTTTCCTGTCACGCCATCAAGATCCCTGTCACGCCATCAGTATCCCTGTCACACCATCAGTATCCACTGACTCCATCAGTTTTCCTGTCACGCCATCAAGATCCCTGTCACACCATCAGTATCCCTTTGTATCCCCTGTCACACCATCAGTATCCCTTTGTATCCCTGTCACACCATCAGTATCCCTTTGTATCCCTGTCACACCATCAAGATCCCCCTGACACCATCAAGATCCCTGTGACACTGTCATTAACCCAGTGACACATTATCCATTGAATTCTCGCCTGCATGTCAGATTCCCCCCCCCCCACCTTGTGAGTAGAATCCTGTAAATAAAGCATTAAAATCTATATTGAAGAAACCCCCATCTGTGAATGACTTCTGTTTTAACGATCGTAATTGATTCTACAGTCACAAGAGTGTTGCTAACTGGAAACTCAAAAGACTGTCAGGAGTGGCCCACTGATGGAAACCTTTGAATCAAAGATGGCACTTGAGGACGACTTATATCCTCATCCATAGAAGCATAGGGCACCTCTCCCGTCAAAATAAATGTCAAAACTTGACTCCATCTATGTAGTACAGCCATCTCTGATACAGAGGTCAGCCAAACTGGGGAACATTGCCATTTCCCTACCTCCCCTTGTTCTGAGAAATTCTCTTTTAATTCCAGACCAATGTTTTTAATTTGATAAATTTCTCAGCACAATTTTACCTATTAATTCTGTATATATGAAATTTACGTTTTCACTTTAATTTATAATTATAAATACTATATTTCTCTCATATGCAAAAATATCTTGTTCTATTTATCCTCATCTCATATTTCTTTCTTTTTGTCATAGTAAAATCTGTAGAAGGACGTCCGAAAGCTTGCGAATAAAGTTCTTATAAGATACTACTCTTCAATCATTGTTATATTTTACTAATTCCAGACCATATTCTAATAGATTACCAAACCAATCCTTCCTTGGTCTTCCTCTCTCCTCATTCTTCAAGGTATATCCACCTTCCATTTTGTTGTTGTTTCTTGTCCCCTTGTGTAAAGATTACAAGAATTCCATGAGTTCATGCTCCTCGAGCTGTTTTATGATAAGCAGCGGCCTCTCCCAAAGGTTCTGTTTAGTGCATCTAATGCAAGCCAAAATGTGTTCTGGAGCTGCAGGTGCCAAGCTACATTTTGGGCAAGTGGGGTAGATTTTGTTATTATTTTATATC
Organism: Cordylochernes scorpioides; assembly: GCA_030710605.1. Classification (NCBI taxonomy): domain Eukaryota; kingdom Metazoa; phylum Arthropoda; class Arachnida; order Pseudoscorpiones; family Chernetidae; genus Cordylochernes; species Cordylochernes scorpioides. The sequence goes on along the minus strand of CP092883.1, from coordinate 69,235,624 downwards.
TTCAATGGCTTGAGATGGCCTGTTCTAAATCTTGTTAGTGTTGCTTGATGCTGTCTGAGGTTCAGAGCTCCTCCTGGGTTCACTCCATTGTACCAAATGTGCTTAGATGGGATCCTCCAGTTCTTGTTTATTTTTGTTTTGGCTACTGTTTCTATTTCTTTAAAAGTAAGTTTATTTTTCTGTGGCAAGGTTTCTTTTGTGCCTTTTTTCGCTAGCACATTAGCAGCTTGGTCAATAGATAATCATCTGAGGAGTCTTCAAGCAATCTAACTTTCAAAACTTTCTTCTCTGCTACAGATCTTTCTTTAGTCATTGTCTTAAATATTCATATCTCCCTACAGGAAAAATGGCCAAACAAAATAAGGCTCTTTCAATACTTTTGTCTGATGATGGTAATAATGCTGAAATATCACACACATTTTTTTTTATACATGTGGAAACAAAAAGTATCAAAACATATTTAAATGTTTAGATGAGTTTACAATAATTAATAAATTGATGCACTAGCACGCCATCTGTTATCAAAATTCGAAACTATTTTAAAGGCGTAAGATTATTTTTGAAATTGAACAATTTCTACTGCCCTTACTGCAATAGAAAAATTAATGGGAGGGCCTTGCTCATCAGTGGTGAACCCTCTCAGCGGTTTCGCCAGTTTAATCTACCATACTGCTGTTATATTGCATTTTTTGAAACTTCCTTTTATAGTGATACTGATGCTAGACTCTTGGAATGGGTATTTTAGATGAACTATGGACATAAGCTTTGAGGACAGTAGAATTACATACATTTATAAATATCTATATTTATATATATGTATATATATATATTATATAAAAAAAGAGATTTGATTTTCTGTTTGAATTTAGATCATGTTAAGGATTATTGTGATGGTGATGCAGTCGTGGTTGAATCTTGAAAAGTAAAATAATAAAAATAGTAAAGATTATAAATTGCTTTAATTGAGCTATAAGATAAACATAATTTTGTAAAATTACTGCCTGGTTTAAGGCGTAAGAATAATTAAAACAAAATATTATTTACATAATTACAAACATGCCTGAGCCGACCAACGGGGAAGAACAACAATGAGTATTTATAGAGAAAGCGCGACCTCTGGCGGTCGATTAAAACAGAGTATTTATATCTATGAAATTATAACTTTTTTAAATAAAATAACATTTTAACATATAACATTTTTAAATAAAATATTTCAATATAACATATATATATACAATTGTTTATTTTCAAAAATAATCTTACGCCTTTAAAATAGTTTCAAATTAATAGATTACCTCTAATAATTTTTTGTTAGAAATGTATACTGCATTCATATTTAATACAATTTGGAGGGAAATATTGCCTCACTGATCTTTAGTGAAATATTATTTTCATTCCTCTTTTTAAGGTTAAAGAAAAAGCTGGTTATTTTACCATAATAATTCAAACTTTCCAGTATTTTAAACACAAGGTAATAAGACAACACTGTTACCGAAACATCACACACTATATATGCAATGAATCCTCTTACTGTAATGATCCTGTCGACTTATGTCGGATTGCGGTCGACTCTCTGTGATGGGCAGTCGTGAATGATTGTTGTGCCGTCGTGATGATGATGTGCAGTCGTGATGGTGATGTGCAGTCGTGAAGGTGATTGTTGTGCAGTCGTGCTGGTGATGGTGGTGGTAAAGCACACAGAGACGAATCAAAGAAGAATCCAAGGCATCGGGGAGAGAACGTAACAACCTTGCGGCCAACAGCCGCGCACTAGCTCCTTTCTGTCCTGCTGCTAACCAACTAACTGAACTAATTGACTAACACTGTCTGACGAAACTTTCTAACGACCCCTATATATAGCAACCCTCAACCGTCTACCTTGGCCTTGACTCTCATTGGCTGCGGCAAGTTCTTTGTTAACTCGGGCTTAACGGCGCGCCTCGGCAAGTCTCGGCACGTCTCAACATGTCTCGACACGTCTCAACACGTCTCGTCTTTGATCTTAGGTTTTTGGTCTCTATAGTGACCTTGGTTGCTACGTTCTCTGGATGCCTTTGTATTTATTTAAACACACCAAATATATATTTTATTTGACATATCGGACGCGATATCCCAGCTCGGGATACTTGCGCCTAAATACATTTTAGTAGATTATATACAATTCATTTTATACAATTTAATAACCGGACTAAAAACATAATTAAAACTTAAACGATGGCACTCTAAAACAGAAGAGAAAATCCAAAATGGATTATTTTATCAACCTATATACAACTCAATAACCGACTAAAAACACAATTAAAACTGAAACGATGGTTTTCTCAAACAGAAGAGAAAATCCAAAATAAATTATTTTAGCAACCTATATACAATTCAGTAAATACAACACAATAACCGGTTAAAAACACAATTAAAACTGAAACTATGGTTTTCTTAAACAGAAGAGAAAATCTAAAATGAACTTACAAAAATTATTGAATTTTACATAAGTGTCTTTGTTATATACAAATTCGCAAACCTCTTCGATGGGATAAAAATGATTACTTCTGTAGCTTTGGAATATCGGACATTCCATCAATAAATGCATTGAGTCTTGGTTTTCTTTTCCACAGAAACAGCTAGGATCATCCGTTGCCCCGATTTTCGACAGAAATTCTCCAAAATTACCATGACCCGTGACGAACTGTGAGTTATAAAAATTCGGACGAAAATAAAAAGGAATTCCAAATGGGAAAAATTTTCTGAATGTTTCATTAGTGTTAGCTATTGTTTCAGCCATTCTTGATTCTATGTAGTTATGAATTATAGTCGGGGCATGCGGTCTGAATACATTAATTTCTTCTTTTGATAAATTGGCCAAATCGTATTTTATTATCAACGATTCTATTTGATCTGTGAGAATAGGTATTTTTGCCAAACTATGAATACAATTTGATGAGGTCGTTTTATAGGCTCTCACTACCCAAAGAAGAATCTGATATTGCTGAGAGTTTAATCTTTGCTTACTTCTTTTATTAATAAATTTATACCATATTTCAGATCCATAGGTTAGTATTGGCCTGAAAAGAGTTTTATATAAAATTAATCTTTTTTTAGCATCCAATCCCCACATCTTCCCACAGAGCGAAAATAAAAGATTTTTCATACGGTTGATTTTACAAAGAATATCATTAATGTGGGGTGTGAAGTTAATTTTTGACTTAATTCTGTGATTAGAAAATTTTATACCTAAAATTTTTACCTCTTCCACTGGTTTTATTATGAAATTTGGAGTTCCCATTGGAATATTTTGTTTGCCGTGCATATGTATTAAGCCGGTTTTCTCCGGGCTTAGCTTTAGCTTATTTCTTGTACACTATTGTATTACATAATTTAAAGTTCTTTCTGTTTCATTTTTTAACCCTTCTATGGTCTTGTGCCAGCAAACAATCGAAACATCATCCGCATAACAGATTATTTCAGAATTTGGGGATGCGAAGTTGATCAACAAATCATTCAGGACTATATTCCACAATAAAGGTGATAATGGTCCGCCTTGAGGACATCCCTTTGATAAATATTTCGAAATTGTTGTATTCGAGAAGGTGAGACTTGTTTTTCTTCTCCAATTTAAAAATGATTGGATAATTTTTATAAGAACTGCTGGGACGTGGTCTTCGTCCATTCTTTTTATTAAGGCAGGCCACCACGCATTATCAAATGCCCCACTTATATCAATGGCAATCAATGCAACCAATTCGTTTTGTTTGTGTTTCAGTATGGTCTCGGTTATTTTGTCCAATGCCGTTATTGTAGATTTTCTTTTCGTAAATCCATGTTGTCTATGGCTCAGTAAGTTATTATGATTATAATAATTGAGTATTTTATTTTTAATGATCGTTTCAAATATTTTTGAGAAATTTGATGTTAGTGAAATTGGGCGATAGCTATTAATTGCTTCGTAGTCAGCTTTTTGCGGTTTCGTAATAATTTTTAATACCGAATGTTTCCAGCTTTCAGGATAGTAACCCAGCACCAGACACTCATTAAAGAGTTTGACTAAACTGGGTAGGATTGATAATAATGAGTGCTTAATCATATAATTACTCACGTTATCTGGACCAGGAGCCTTTCTGATATTAAGATTCGAGCACAAATCCTTTATTTCCTTTTCAGTAATAAAAATGATTTCCCTGTTGGTAAAACTTGGGATGTGATTTCTAATTAAAGTGTTTTTTCATTGTCCAACCGCACATCATCATCAGGAAAAAATGCTGTTAGCATTTCCTTCATCTTTTGCTCTCTCATGCATTCTGCAGTTTTATTCAGTAATGGTATGCCCACTTGAATATCGGCCGATCTTAACCGTTTAAAAATCCTGTATGCATTCCCGAAAGCATACATACAAAGTTAATGGTTTAACAGAGGATTGGGTACAATGATTGAAAGTTAACATAGAGTAGGGGGTGTAAGAAGGGGGGGGAGTATATACACAGGTGTTTTATCATTAAATTACCACAGAAGGGCCCCCTGCGTTAAAGAATTTAAAAAGGGGCAGCCTGAATTAAATTCTGGTAGATGGGAAGTAATTTTTGTGGAAAATTAATTGGGTAACAAATAAAGCTATTTACAGAGTGGTAAGAAGTTGCGGTCGATAAGGTGACAGAATGGAAAGATGAAGTATGAATTGTTAAAAAAAAAATGACAACATGGTGATTAAATTGGTTGAAAGCAGGATCAGCTTGAGAACATGGGTTTGCAAGGCGTTTTGCTAGGACGTCTTGGAACTAGTTAACAAGGGATCAAAAAAAAAAACTATTGTTTTCCACTTAGCGGTCTTGGATGGGGAGGAAAAAAAAAAGGAATGAAAATAGCGCGATGGTGAGTGAGTGAAAAAAAAATGCTTGCAGAGTATTCAAGCTTGGTGTATGGACACACTACAGCAAGGGAATTTCTGCAAGTGTAAAAAAAAATGAACATATAAAAACATGAAGAAAAACATCACATTGAAAAAAAACTGACAAAGACATGGGTTGCGCTGGTGGTGAAAAGAGCCGCTAAGATGGTAAGGTTTGGTGAAAGGCAAGGTAATTTCGTGGTTGTTGAGAGAGGTTTGGTGAAAGGAAAGGTAATTTCGTGGTTGTTGAGAGAAAACATTTGCAAAAGTTGAGAGGTGCAAAAATAAAAAGGTGAAACAAAATTAAGATATAATGCTATTTACAAAATTGGGACAATGGTACTCGTCTCGAGTACTTGGGTGAGAGAAAGAAAAACAAAAAGGAAAAACATTGATTAAAATTTGTAAACAAGTCCACTTTAGGCTTTTAAAAGTCGCTTGAAAAGATGTTGCAGTGGTTACATAGGGTGAGAAAAAAATGTGTGGGTACATAGGTTGACAAACGCATTAATGTGCAGTATTGCGATAAGACATTGATTTTAAGGGAGATAGTTGCAGGGTAGTATGGTACAACATGTGGAGTACAAAATGAAATGTTGGGATGAGTTATCTGTGATGTAAGGGAAATAGTTGTCAGGACTTAGGTGGTGGGGCAGTTCTAAATAGACGTTGAACGGTTTCTCCTATCAAATTACAGATGATGGTAAGCAGTTGGAAAATGGCTTCTTGTAGTTGAAAAAGTCTATCAGTTTCTTGTGCGTATATTCCTAGGTAGATAGGCGTGATTAGCGGGACGGTGGAGAAGGGCATTGTTAGCGTGTAAATTAGGAGAATTAAGTGGAAAATCAAAAATGTTTTCATATTGTATCCTATATGTTTAATGAGAGAGATTAGTTGTGGGCTGAGCCATTGATGTTGGAGGGTTGATGTCGTGACTTGGGACGGGGTTGGTTCATGATTGATTTGTAGATGGGGAACTGGGGACAAATTGTTACTTGAAGTTGGTTCTATTTGGATTAGGGTAAAAAGATTTGGGGTTAGAGGTGGAAGAGGTTGGTTGCTGGATGGTTTGATCGGGAGTTGGTATTCTCGGAACAAGTCCGGCGAGAGATGTCGGAACGGAAATGAGTCATTGTCTTTGGGTTGAACAAAATATGCCTACATGGTGGGGGGTGCTATATGAGGTACGCTTTCTGTGTATGGCCTAAGTTTGTTGACATGTATTGTGTCGTGTTCCTTGTTGAGCGGTTGATTTGGTCTATTAATCTTTACCACATTGGGAGAAATAACTTCTAAAATTGTGTAGGGACCTGTGAAATAAGGGGTGAGCTTCCCAGTGTTAGGATGGTGGTAGACTTTGACAAGAACGAGGTCTCCAATTTCGAAGTTAGGTGTTTTGTGATTAAGATCAAATTTTTGTTTATCTTTGTCGTGTTTAAGTTGTGTGTGTTGGTAGGCTTGTTGTCTGGCAATGTCAATAGGGGGGTAAGGGTTAATGTGGTTAGAAAGTTCTGTGGGTATAATGCCGAAAAGTAAATAGGATGGGGGAAAACCTGTCACTGAGTGAGGGGTGTTATTATAAACTTGTGTAACTTTGTTAACGAGTTTTGTCCATGAGGTTTTTGGGTTTTCGAGATGTAGTAGTCTGAGTTTACCTGTAATTGTAGAGTTTAGACGTTCGCAAAGACCATTTGCTTGAGGGTTATTACTAGTTGTGTTTAAGGGTTGTATGCCATGGGCTATTAGGAATCTTCGGAACTTCTCTGAGGTGAACGCAGGTGCTCGATCCGAGAGTAAGCGTTTTGGAGAGCCGTATACTAACACCTTTTTAATTGCTTGTATGTAGGTTAAGGTACTGGTAGATTTTGAAGGAAATGTCCATGCGTATCTGGTCATATGGTCAACAATTACATGTAAGTGGGTTTTAGAATTGCCGTATTTAGCGAAGCCTGATACGGTGTTGATCGAGAGGAGGTCGAATGGTTTGGTAGCAGAGGGGGTCTGACCAAGTTCTCCATACGTGGGTTCTTTTGGATGTTTGGTTAATTGACATGTGGTACAAGAATTTACATGATTTTTAATGTCTCTTGACATGCCACTCCAATGGTATTGGCCGGAGACAAGGCGACTCATTTGAGATATACCAGGGTGATTGTATTCCAAATGTACTTTGTTTAGAAGGGTGTTGCGAAGTTTCTCCGGAATCAGAATTTTGGCTACTCCTTTGCGTGTGATGGTGTGTAATCCGTTTGTGTCTTGTGTGATGTGTGGATGTGTAGGTGTATTGTTTTGGTGTATCTTGATGGTGTCGGCGTCTAGGAATCCGCAGAAGGGATTGCGTGAGAGAAGGTCAGCCTCGTACTGCTGGGTACCTTTAATGTAGCGAATTTCGTAATCATATGTTGAAAGTCTTAAGCTCCATCTGAATAGACGTCCTGCGGGATTTTTGATAGATTTTAGCCATTGTAGAGCGTGGTGATCAGAGAAAATGGTGAATTTTGTGCCTGTAAGGTAAATGCGGAATTTTTCTACGCTTTCAATTATGGCTAAGCATTCTAGCTCAGATATGTTGTAATTTTGTTCGTGCGGGCGTAAGGCTCGGCTATAAAATTGAACGGGATGTATTTGGTTGTTGGGGTGGACCTGTTTTAAAATGCCTGCGATACCTTGTGTTGAAGCGTCGCAGTAGAGTTGGCAGGGTAGACCTTCTTGGAACAAATGTAAAATGGGTTGTGTAGTGAGACATTTTTTCAGAGTTTCGAAAGCTTGTTGACAAGCATCGCTCCAGTGCCAATTTACGTTCTTTTTAAGTAAGTTGTTAAGGGGTGTTCGGAGACGAGCATAATTTGGAATAAATTTATTATACACGTTAATTGCACCTAGGAAAGATTGTAGCAATTTTTGATTATAAGGGGGTTTTATGGCATTAATTGTATCGAGGTTTCTAAGTTGGGGTGTATATGTGCCTGCGGATATGGTGTATCCGAGAAATTCTATGAATGTTTTGAAAAATTCACATTTATTATAATTTAGTCTGATGTTTTCTGCTTGGCAAACTTCGAAAAATTTGTAAGGTGTTGTATGTGTTCTTCTGTGGACTCTGAGAATATAATAAAGTCGTCAAAATAATGTTCTATGTGTTGCAAGTTGTGTTTTTGTATGATCTGACTGATTGAGCGTTCGTAAATTTGTGGTGAGTTCCTTAGGCCAAAGGGAAGGCGGGTCCATTGATATTGTCCATCAGGTGTAACAAAAGCAAGAAGTGGTCTAGATTCTGGTGCGATCTCTATTTGCCAGTATGCAGAGGCGATGTCGACGGAGGAAAAGATTTTGGCGCGCGAGAGTTTATCCAGCACGGACTCAATCAAAGGGAGGGGGTGGATATCTGGCTGAATTATGTCGTTTAGTTTTCTATAATCTATGCAGAAGCGTTTTGTTTTATCGCGCTTTGTGACTAAGGTTACTGGACTTGCGAACGGCGAGTAGGATTTTTCTATGATATTGTGTTTTAACATTTCGGCGACTTGATTTTGGATTTCCTTTAGGTCGCAATAAGGAACTCTGTATGGCCTGAGTGTAATTATTTTATCAGAAGTAGTGTTAATTTTGACGGGGGGAATGTTTAAAGTGGGGACATCAAATTTGTTTTCAGAAAATATGTGTTGATAGTTATGCAATAGGAGATTAAATTGGGTCGGACAATTAGGGTGAGACAATTCAGTTCGTGCATCAGATAACTGGCCAATAGGGTTAACAGGGGTTGTGGGAGATAAAAGGTAACATGGGCATATTCCTGAAAAGGCATAATTATTCGTGGTTAGTGTATGTGCTGATTGGTTGCAACGTGAGGGCAGAGAGGTTTGGGATGCCTTGAAATGTCGCTGGCATTCCCAATAAGCACATGCACTTGGAACAAGGGAAAAATTATACACATTTTTAGTTAAGGGTGAGTTATTTTGAAGTATAAAGTATTCATGAAAGTTAATTTGTAGTTTAAATTTTTTAAGCGTATCTATTGAAAGTATACCAAATGGAAGCTTAGCATTTATGACATAAATTCTGATTTTTTCTGTTATTTTGCCTAAGGTTAGCGGAAGATAAACATAGCCTGCGGTTGTAATACTTTGTGAGATAGAACTAATTTGAATGTGCTCGTTAATTAATTCTATTTTTTGTGTTAATATATTTTTTAAGAAATTAAAGGTATTTTTAATGGTATAATATTTACGGTTGCACCAGTATCAGCTAGAAAAGGAAGGAAATGTTTGTGATTGAGGAGGACTTTTAAGATAAGGTTACTAACGAAAATTAGGGTAATTCTCTACCTGTTTGGGGCTAGTGTTGCTTGTCGTCGGGGCGGCTGGCACAGTAGATGGTGTCGGCTGGCGGCCATTGTTGGCTTGGTTGAAGGTGCCTTGGCGGTGGTGGCTGGCGTGGTAGGTTTGGCCGTGCTGGGCGTTAGAAGCTGGTCGTTGCTGGCACTGGGAGTGCCAGTGTTGTCCTTGGCAGAACTTGCAGGGAGAAGGTGGTATTGCTGCGTAGTTCTGTGCCCGTGGTGGTGGTCGTGGGGTATTGTGGTAGGGTCCTTCCATCCTTGGAGGGTTGTCTGGGCCACGTGGTGGTTGTGGGGAGAAGTTTCCTCGCACCCTGGAGGTTAGTTCATACCACTCGGAAAGCGATTTGGGTGGCACAACTCGAACAAGGCGCTGATCTCCAGTTGGCAGTCCTTCGGTCAAGGCCTCTATGATGACAGGTCTTGGCAAGTTCAATTGCATCCCTAACGTTGTCTTGGTCCTAAAATACTCTTCAAGAGTGTTGTAATGTTGGGCTTTTGCAGCGAAAAATTTCGCGTAGGTTGTGTCGGTCTTGTCTGGGAATAAGTCCTCTAGGGTTCTCTGCGCTTCTTCATACGGTTTAGCATCAAGTCGGAGTTGTCTAAAAAGATCGAGGGGTTGCTTAACAAGATATTGGGGAAGTTTTTGCAGTTTTTGTTGAGGGGTTAAGTTTTGAGTTTGTAAGTTGAAATTCCTAAAGAAACATGCAGCGTTGTACATACCATCAAAGGCGGGTAGATCCAGGTCTCGGGGGTGAAGGGGTTGCAGTCTTTCTAGGATGGTTGCTAATTGAAGGATGATGGGGTGGTGGTGTTGTTGGGCCGTGGTCGTTGTTGGGGAACTCTTCGATCTCCTGCACTCGGGCTTCCTTGTCGTCCTGGTTCATCCTGTCGACTCACTGTAATGAATCCTCTTACTGTAATGATCCTGTCGACTTATGTCGGATTGCGGTCGACTCTCTGTGATGGGCAGTCGTGAATGATTGTTGTGCCGTCGTGATGATGATGTGCAGTCGTGATGGTGATGTGCAGTCGTGAAGGTGATTGTTGTGCAGTCGTGCTGGTGATGGTGGTGGTAAAGCACACAGAGACGAATCAAAGAAGAATCCAAGGCATCGGGGAGAGAACGTAACAACCTTGCGGCCAACAGCCGCGCACTAGCTCCTTTCTGTCCTGCTGCTAACCAACTAACTGAACTAATTGACTAACACTGTCTGACGAAACTTTCTAACGACCCCTATATATAGCAACCCTCAACCGTCTACCTTGGCCTTGACTCTCATTGGCTGCGGCAAGTTCTTTGTTAACTCGGGCTTAACGGCGCGCCTCGGCAAGTCTCGGCACGTCTCAACATGTCTCGACACGTCTCAACATGTCTCGACACGTCTCAACACGTCTCGTCTTTGATCTTAGGTTTTTGGTCTCTATAGTGACCTTGGTTGCTACGTTCTCTGGATGCCTTTGTATTTATTTAAACACACCAAATCGATACATACAAAGTTAATGGTTTAACAGAGGATTGGGTACAATGATTGAAAGTTAACATAGAGTAGGGGGTGTAAGAAGGGGGGGGGGGGGGAGTATATACACAGGTGTTTTATCATTAAATTACCACATATATTTATTTGGATTTGGTCTTTTTGTTGTTGTCGTGTCCAATGAACAGATATCTCCATACATCTCTATCACAGCAATGTCCTCTATCTTGGGTGTGTAAAGCTGCTGTTCTGGATCCATGTCAATTATCTGCAAGGCTGCGGCCAATTGGATTTGATCTTATTACCTTGTGTTTTTTGACAGATTGTAAAGATTCCATTTAAACCCTTGTGAATCTCATGAAATACAGTCCACCCTGGACTTAAGAGGCTCATTAGCCTGAAACCACGGTCTCCAGCTGGAGGCTTCTTAGTTTGCCAAAGCTGGTGTTGTGGCTTTGTTACCGATCCGAGGCTGCTACTTTGCGGAGACGGTCAATAAATGGCTTCTAGCTTTGACATCTATTTTGACGAAAGAGTCAACCTTTATTTTTTATAAATTTGATTGGTTGTTAAAACAAGGTAATAAGACCAAATCCAAATAAATAAATAGTGTGTGACGTTTCGGTAACAGCGTTGTTACCATCTTAAGACAAAAGTACTGAATGAGAAATTTTACCACAGCATATTTTAAATAGTTACTGTTATCATGCTGTGATAAAATTTCTCATTCAGTACTTTTAAAGATATAGTTAAACCTGTCTATAATCCCCCCTTTGGGATTCACCAAAATAGGGTGCTATAGAGAGGGGGTGTTATAGACAGGTCACTTTTAATGTAAAATGTTTACATTTTAATGTTTAAAATTGGGCGCAATAGAGAGGAAGGCACTATTTAGAGGTGGCACTATAGACAGGTTTAACTGTATATCTATGTAAATATAGGAATTAATACACTACAAAGTCAACAAGCTTCTTTCATTTCTTTCTCAATGATAAGACACAATTCGGAATATAGATTATAACTACAAGGTAATAAGACCAAATCCAAATAAATAGTGTGTGACATTTCAGTATCAATGCTGTTATTACCTTTTAGTTCTAATCTATAATCCAAATTGTGTCTCACCAAGGAAATCCATCTTTCAACTCTCCCTCCCTGTGGTGATTCATTTTCCAACTTCTCTTGTGATCTATCCCAAGTACTATATTCTCCTATGTACTATTTAAAAAAAGTACAGATTTTCATTTATTTTTTCTTCTTTCTTATCTCCACACTTGGTGAAGTAGATTGCGTCTGCCTTTGTCATTAAGACTGGGAGCACTACTCAGTGGCAGGCCGACTTAGCTCCAAAAGAAATGGTCGCCTCTGACATGAGGAACAGACGCCAGGTGCAGCCGCTCCTAACATGGAGTACAAACGCTGCTCATCCTGTATCCCTGGAGCCCTTACAGGGTACTATCAGCTGGGCCAGCTGAGCCCAGGTTTTTTAGCGAGCTTGTTACTGCTTCCCCCTCCTCCTTTTTCATCCGGGCTTGGGACCGGCAAAGACGGAGTTTATTTTTTGCTTATCCCTAGTACACATGGTATAGGCCATGATAATCACGGTGGGTAGAAGTAGGTGACTGATTTTACTGTAAGTGCACCTCATGTCTACAAATGTGAAAAGCAGATTTCATTTTAAATTAAATAAATTTTACATTGTCCTTACGTCTATGAACAAACAGAAACAGAATTGTCTAATATGATAGAATAGTTCTAAAATGTAGTTTTTTTTATTCTCATTTTTCAAAGGATATTTTTATTAATTATCCTTCTTATTATATTGTCGCGGAAATAAATAAAGCAAGGGCAAGTTTGGGGATAATTAATTTATTATAAGGGGTATTTATAGGGAGAGTAAGAGAGTGCAACTTACCCCAAGATAAAGAAAATCCTAATGAGCGACGTCAGCTCCCCCCGCGACCAGATTCCGAGAAAACCCCTCACACCCGTTTTCCAGGGATGATTGACAGGCGTCCCATGGGGCCTCTCGTGGTTGGAGCCGCTGAACCGCTTGACATTACCCCCTCCTTAGAGAAAACAGCGACCCGCTGATTAGCTTGTCTCAGCCCTTGTTCTGGAAGGAAATCTATCACGGCTGGTGTTCCCTAGCAGAAGAGAATGTTGTTCTTCAGGGTCCAGGTAGGGCTTCATCCGAATGACATGGACGATATCCTTGGTTTTCCGTGATCGGGGAGAGGGGTCCACGGGCTCTACTTCATACGTAACTTCTGAAAGCTTCTTGGTCACCTTATAGGGACCGAAGTATCTCTTCAGTAGCTTTTCTGATAGTCCTACCTTTCGGATGGGAGTAAAAACCCATACAAGATCATCCTTCTGGTAATAGACTGGAGTATGTTTCTGGTGGTATAGTCTACGGTCTTTCGCCTGTGATTGTAGAAGGCGTGATCGGGAGAGTTGACGCGCTTCCTCAGCTCTGGTCACAAGTTCTCCAACGTAGTCATCAGAGATCTCATCTGGTAGGTAGGGTAGTACGGCATCGATGTAGGTCTCGGCCTCGCGGGCGTGGACAAGAAAGAACGGGGTGTTGCCGGTCACCTCCTGTTTAGCAGTGTTGTAAGCAAAAGTCACATAGGGCAAAACTTGGTCCCAGTCCTTCTGCTCAACACCTGTGTACATGGACAACATGTCTGCCAGAGTTTTGTTGAACCTTTCAGTCAGGCCGTTGGTCTGGGGATGGTAGGCCATTGTAAATCTGTGCACAATTCTGCACAGAGCATTGATCTCTTTTATTACTTGAGAAATTAAATTTCTGCCGCGATCTGTTATCATTTCTCTAGGAGCTCAATGCTTCAAGATGACGTCTTCAACCAGGAACTTAGCTGTTTCGATTGCTCCTCCGTCTGGGATCGCTTTCGTTATGGCATACCTTGTCATATAATCGGTGCATACAATGATCCAATGGTTTCCATCTTTAGAAACTGGAAATCTTCCAAGGAGATCAACCCCGACTTTATAGAATGGCTTTTCTACGGGCGGTATGGATACAAGTTGTCCAGCCGGACGTCGAGGTAATTTCTTCCTTCGTTGACACTCCCGACAATGGCTTACATATTGACGAACAGTTCTATAAAGGCCAGGCCAATAGAATCGTTTCTTGACCTTGTCATACGTTCGGGCGAAACCCGAATGCCCAGCTGTAGGAGCATCATGTAAATCTGCCATAACTCCCGATCTTAAGTGCTTAGGGATCATCATAAGCCAGGGTCTTGCAGTTGTGCTATAGTTTTTCTTGTATAAGATGCCATCGATAATGCTGAATTCCTTTCTGGTGTAGCCCGAGTTTAAATTATCGATTATTTTAGCTAAATCCGGGTCTTTAGTCTGCTCTATATCGACGTTGGTTAGTGACATCACAGCACTTGGTTGATCGTTCTCAAGCGGGCTCCTTGACAGACAATCGGCATCCTTATGTTTGTGTGTGCGTCCGCTCTTGTAGATAACGGTCACGTCAAATTCTTGCAACTTCAGCGCCCATCTTGCCAAACGGCCAGAAGGATCTTTCTGCCCTACCAACCAACATAGAGAATGATGGTCAGTGACAACCGTGATTGGTCGACCAAACAAATATGGACGGAATTTGCTAATAGACCAGACTACAGCAAGGCATTCTTTTTCTGTTGTAGAATAGTTATTTTCAGCCTTTGTCAAGCTTCTAGATGCATAAGCTATAGGCCGCTCCTTTCCACCTTGTATTTGTAGAAGAACAGCTCCAATACCATGTCCGCTTGCATCCGTGTGTAGTGGGTATCTGCGGATTCATCAAAGTGTCCCAAGACAGGCTCTGAAATTAGAGCTGTTTTAAGGACTTCAAACGCTTTCTCTTGAGCTGCATCCCAATAGAATTGTTTTTCAGTTTTCAGTAGGTCATGCAAAGATCTAGCTTTGCGAACAAAGTTTTCAATAAATCTTCGGTAATAGGAACATAATCCAAGAAAGCTCCTCAGTTCAGAGATATTCCTTGGCCTCGGAAATTTAGAGACGGCTTCAACTTTATCTGGATCTGGATGAATTCCATTGGCGTCAACAAGGTGTCCTAAAATCTTTATCCTCTTTGATCCAAAAAGACACTTTTTGTGGTTTAAGTTTAGTCCAGCTTTATGGATGCACCTTAATACAAGTTGTAGACGACGTAGATGTTCCTCAAAGGTAGGTGCGTAAACTACGATGTCGTCCAGGTAGCAAAGGCACATGTTCCATTTAAGACTGCCCAGAACACTATCTATCATCCTTTCAAACGTTGCTGGAGCGTTGCATAGACCGAAAGGCATTACTCGGAATTCATACAGCCCATCTGGAGTGATGAAGGCAGTTTTCTTCCTGTCTTTTTCGTCCACTTCAATCTGCCAATACCCGGACCGAAGATCCATCGTGGAGAAGTAACTAGAGCCAGCTAAACTGTCCAAGGCATCGTCAATGCGTGGCAGCAGGTAAACATCTTTTTTGTTATCTTATTTAATCGACGGTAATCTACGCAGAATCTCCAGGTTCCATCTTTCTTTCGAACTAGAATAACTGGAGATGACCAAGGACTTTCAGAGGGCTTCACGATGTGATTTTCAATCATCTTGTTCACTTCATATTGAATTAGTCGTCGTTCACTTGGTGCTACCCTATAGGGCCGCTGTTTGATAGGAGAGTGGTCTCCTGTGTTTATCTTGTACTTCACAGTACTGGTGGGCTTAATAGGAGTTCCCCCAAAGTCAAATATGTCAATAAACTCGTCAAGGCATGAAACAAGCTGTAACATTTGAATTTCAGACAGCCCTGGATCTAGAGTAAGGTTTATCTTCTGTGACCATTCACGTGACTTTAGCTGCGTTTCTTGTAACTTATCGCTGGATTCAATAAGACTGTAGATATTCCCATCTCATAACTTTCCATGGTGCACATATTCATTCCTGATGGAATCAGTTGCGGCCAAGACGCTCCTTTCGCCACCCAAATGCTACCTCGGCCGTGTCGAAATGTAACCAATGAGTTTGGTGTAAGAACTTCCTTTCTTAATAATAAGTCCTTAGAAGTTGAGACTAAAACATCTCTAACACCACATATTTCTTCGTTTATCACACTTATCTTCCTTATTGATTTAGGCGGGATGACAAAGTCGTCGGAAGCAAACAATCTTTGGTTTTCCTCCTCTCGAGATTCCAGGACGGAGGTTGCCCCGAGATGGAGTTCATTTCTGCCACAATCAATGACGGCCTCGGTGGCCTTGAAGAAATCCCATCCAAATATGATGTCATGGCTGCATTCCACCATAACAATGAATTCAAATGAGATATTCAGACCATTAACTTCTATGTTCAGGACACATTTTCCTAGGGTCTCTATTAAATTTTTGTTTGCGGCTTTAAGAATGGGACCTGGTTCTTTGAAGAGAGGTGTCTTTAGTTCGCGTCGAAATTTGTCTGAAATAACAGTAGTAAAGGTGTTCTCTTCCTTTATGATAATGCAAGGCCGCATACATCATGTAAAACTGTATCTACAATCATTAAATTAGGTTTTGAAGTTTTAGAACATTCTGCATATAGTCCAGACCTAGCCCCCTCGGACTATTTCCTTTTTGGACTACTAAAGAAGGAGTTAAAGGGAAAGCGATTTGAATCGGATGAAGATGTCCAGAAAGTGGTGCAAGATTTTTTTCACACGCTTCCTAAGAGTGCCTATAAAGAGGGTATTTACAAGTTGCCAGAACGATGGAGACGATGTATAGAAAGCCAAGGTGATTATTTTGAATAAATCAAGTCCTAATTTTTAATATCGTTCTTATTTTTTTTTAAATAAATTATAATTCACTTTATTTATTGATCCCACCTTGCATTTAAATTCAAATTTCGAAAAAAAAAAAACAATTCGGATATATTTAAATTATATGTATTATTGTCTCTCTATTCTCAGTTCAATTATCAAGTTTAAGTGAAAAGTTGAATTTATATTCTCTTTTATTCCACCAATATTAGAAATGGCATCTTTCAACTACAAATGTCCATCATGTTTGTTTATGACTAACGATATTACAGAATACCGTTGTCACCTCAGGTGTTGCCAAGTTAGAGAACAAGTTTCTTGGAACCCAGAAATTGGACATTACATGAACGGTGAACCTCAATATGTAAATTGTTTTAATGTCCATCCATACATAGTTCAAAACAACAACTACTCACCCGTGCAGGCACGGTCACGCTCCGCCGCGTCACGTGGGAAAACATACTACATGTTCTCGTACAATGTTCTCAGCACATCCCCCTTTTTAAGATTTGATATATATATGTCATAATTTGTACATAACTGGATGTAACCCCACCACAATATGTATGCAATGTATGATCTAAAGATTTTAATAAAGACGAGGCTTAGCGAATCTGGGAGAAAGGCCATCAGAGAGGAAACGGTCATTAGCAGGTTTTATTATCCAGGAACTCATAAAAACTGAGTTCAAGAACCTTCCCCTTCCGGGATCATGTTAAAACAAGACAAGGACAAAGGATTAACAAAGATCCAATCAGAGTCCAGGAGGATTAGCTAAGACCAATGAGAAACGGCCACGAGTGGACAGTCATCCAATGAGAGCCCTGAGAAGTTTACGTGTTAAAACTCGGACTCAGTTTAGTTAGTCAGGAACCCGGCACCATCGGAACAAGTTGGGACCTGGACAGCATCGAGTTAGCACCTGGACCGGCCAAGGTACAAGTTGGAGCTCGCCACCATCTTTCTCATCACCTAGATAAGTCCAATGTTCACTATGTGACAGCCTAGCCTTAGTCAAAAACGCCAATAGTCTAAACCTCTCTCTCCCTTGATCGCTGGCCTATTTCAATCCAATCCTGTGTCCTCGTTATTTTTCCCCTGTGTGAATACCTTACTATCTCAGCAAAACGACTGCGCCCACACCAATCACCAAGTAAGTCAACACGGTCTACTTACTACAACAATCATTAATCAAACAACTCAATCACTTAAACAACCACCACCAAAAATCCCGTATATATCACATATATACATTACAAACTTTAAATGCATAATATAATTAATAATGAAGGCGATCCACGGGTTTAACAATTCGTCCACTCCGGGTTCTTATCTGGCCGTCTTCTGAGTCGTTAGAGGGATAATCCACAACTGGGGTCTTTTCATTTTCAACCAGTTCCTCCCCCGAAAAGGTCGGCGTCGATGGGTCGGCTGGATATTGCACTGTATCTCCTTTTCGTAGATGGAACCTGTTTCGACGTAAAGTCCCAACTGGAGTATCAACCCTATATGACCTTGGTGTCGATGCTTTCTGTTTACAATCCCCCAGGTTCACATATCTGTAATCCAAACCGTGTCACCTTCGGATAGCTCCTCCATGTCCGTAGCTCCGCAGCGTCGATCATATCTGGATTTCATATCCTTTCTCCTTCTCCCCTCCTTTCTTTTCAGGGTCTGAGAGTCCACCAACTTTGGATTAAGATTCTCTGGTGCAATTGGCAAGGTCGTTCGGAGCTTACGTCCCATGAGAAGCTCAGCAGGGCTGTAACCGTTCTCCAAAGGGGTCGATCGATACTCCAGGAGTCCAAGCGATGGGTCTTGATTTTTCTTGAGGATCAACTTAGCAATTTTCACACCTGCTTCTGCCAACCCATTGCTCTGCGGGAATCAAGGACTTGAAGTGACATGTGTGAATCCGTACTGCCTTGTGAAATTTGCAAATTCACGAACAGCCCCAAATTGCGTCCCATTATCGCTTACAACAGTTTCTGGTATTCCATGTCGGGCAAATATGGATTTGCAACTACGCACCACCACATTGGCTGTGAGCCGATCCAGCTGAATCATTTCAGGAAAGCGAGAATAATAGTCAATGACGACTAGATACCACTTATTCTCGAACTTGAACAAATCCATTCCAATCTTTTGCCACGGTCGTGTAGAAAAGTTGGTTGGTATCAAAGGTTCATGTTTTGAGACGGCTTCCTGGATCCAGACACTGCACTTTCTGACCGTTTCCGCGATCTCTTCCGAAATTCCAGGCCACCATACCGTCTCACGTGCGCGAAGTCTTGTTTTTGTAATCCCGAAGTGCCCAGCGTGCAACTTATCTAGGATCTCCAGTTTCATACTTGCTGGAATAACAAGACGACAGCTACGCATCAGTAGTCCATTTTGAACGCCGAGTTCATCCTTGACATGCCAATAAGAGAGCAGAGCCTGTGACATATTCTTCTTATCTGGCCAGCCTTGCTCAAGGTAGTTGACTACTGCTTTCAGGGTCGTATCTTCTTGTTGAGCTTCAAAAATCTTCGTCAACATCTCGTCTTTGTCGATTATACTCGAGAGAACTGCATTTATATGCGCTGAGGTTGGCCGTTCGTCTTCACCTCCCTCGGTTGTAAGAAGTGGTTGTCTGGATAATGCATCGGCGTCGAGCAGCTCCTTTCCAGGGATATGCACTATTTCGAATCCAAACCTCATCATACGCATTCGGAAACGTTGCAGTCGAAAATAGAGGAATGAGAGGCTTATGGTCGGTCTCAATTCGGAAACTCTTTCCAAGCAGGAAATCTTGAAAACGCTCGCAAGCCCATGTAATTGCGAGAGCTTCTTTCTCGATCTGAGCATATCGTTTTTCGGTAGGTGTCATAGTTCTAGAAGAATAAGCAACAGGTCGCCAGATTCCATTCTTACCTTCTTGCTTCAGTACCGCTCCCAAGCCGTATGAAGATGCGTAGGATGACACCATAGTTGGTTTCCTGACGTCGTATGCTGCCAAGATGGGTTGAGTCGTGAGCAATTCTTTCAACTTTCGGAATGCTCGCTCCTGGCTGCAATCCCAAACGAAGTCTTGACCTTTCACCAACAACTGGTTCAGTGGAGCCACAATTTCAGATAAATTTTCCACAAAGCGTCCCAGATGGTTCACCATGCCAAGAAATCTTCTTACGCCATGAACATCGGTCGGAGCAAGCATCTTCGCCACTGCTTCGATTTTCGCTGGATCTGGTCGGATACCGTCTTCAACCAGTATGTGCCCAAGAAAATTAATTCTTGGCACGCCGAAGACACACTTGGCCTTGTTTAGTGTAACTTTCGCCTCCTTCAGTTTTCGGAGCACTAAACGAAGAATTCGATCGTGAGTCTTGGAGTCGGAGGCAAATATCAGGATATCGTCCAGGCAACACATTACACCGTCCATGCCTTGCAAGATTATTGACATAACTTTCTGAAAATACTCTGGGGCGAGTGAGATTCCAAATGGCGCATCCTGCAGTATTTATATCTCCCAAAAGGAGTGATGAAGGTCGTTAAATGCTGGCAGTCCGGGCTCAACGGAATCTGGTGAAAGCCACTGTTCGCGTCCAGTTTCGAAAAGAATCTTGCTTCCCCCAGTTGCACCAGCATGTGCTCCACCACTGGCATGGGATGCACTTCGCGCTGTACATGTTCGTTCAGCCTTGAGAGATCCACACAGAGTCATATGTCGCCATTCGGTTTACCAGCAATCACAGTCGGTGCACACCATTCAGTCGCAACGTTAACTTGTGCTATGATTCCCGCCTTCTCGAGCTCTTCCAATCTTGTTTTAAGCTTTTCCATCAAAGGTATTGGTACCCGTCGAGGAGTATGCACAGCATATGGTTTTGCTCCAGGTTTCAATTTGATTTCGTAAGAGTTTCCGATCTGTCCCAATCCTTCAAATACTTCAGGAAATTCCTTGATTGGGTTAATTCTCGTCGCAACCACTTCAATCCGCCTCGCCAGGTTCAAGAGCTCACATGCCCGGCGACTCAGAAGAGGTTCACTCAAACGACGAATGACTTAAATCTTCTCCTTGATTTTATAATTGCCATTTCGCAGCGTTGATATAAACATACCCACAGTCTGAAGTTCGGAAAATTCAGCAGCTCTAATGTTGATATCACTTTCCACTAGTCGTTGCTATCCCATTATCTTCTTGAAGAGACACAGAGGAACACATGTAACATCCGCCTGGGAGTCGAGCTTGAACTTCACCTGTTTCCCGTTCACTTGGATTTCTGCTGTCCATCGCCTCCAGCACTCGCCTTCATCATCATCGAGATTAGATGAATCCTCCACAGCTGAGACCTCCAGGAGAAAACCAATTTCTTCATCAAGTTCAGAAACAGCTTTGACTTCCGCAGTCTTCGCCTGCTTATCTGGGCAGCAATTTGCAAAATGGCCAGTTTTTGAACATAGGTTACATATTTGTCCTTCAGCACGGCAGGCCTGTCCTTCCTTGTGGGTGAAACCTCCGCATTTTGGACATCGTGATCTTGTTTTGGCTGACTTCTCCTTCTTCCTCGAAGGCTGCTGTTGTTGTTTCGGTGATTGTTTCTTCGAGTTGAACTTCACCTGATTGACCTTTTGGCTTGTTGAGGGACGCTGCAGGTCGACTTGCTGCTGTCGAACCAACTTCACCGCCTTTTCCAAAGTCAGTTCGCTGTCCAACTGCATTCTTTCAGATAAAGCTTTGTCCCTCACTCCAACCACTATTCGGTCACGGATCAACTGCTCATGAAGACCCTCAAATTCGCAACTATCAGCCAATTTGTACAATGAAGTGATGAATTCGTCCACTGGCTCCCGATCCTCTTGGATTCTTGAATTAAATTTCGCACGTTCGTAGATAATATTCTTTCTGACACAGAAGTGGCTGTCGAACGCCTTGAGGACGGAGTCAATTTTCGTTGCCTCTTCCTCCTTTTCGAACTTGAAGGTCCTGAATATATCATCCGCGCGGTCACCCATCAAGTACATGAACAAATCGATCTTGTTCGCCTCCTCTTTCTTCTTCATTCCACTGACCACGAGGTATCGTTCGAATCTCTTCCTCCATTTGGGCCATTCGTTGGGAGTCGAGAAGTCGAAAGTTTCTGGAGGTTGAATCTGAGCCATGTTGAATTATCTTCCAAGGTACGCAAAAATCGATATTTTGCAATATACGGGTTCGTATTTTATCCAGTTAACGCTGCCACCATGTTTTAATGTCCATCCATACAGAGTTCAAAACAACAACTACTCACCCGTGGAGGCACGGTCTCGCTCCGCCGCGTCACGTGGGAAAACATACATGGTTCTCGTACATGTTCTCAGCACAGAAATCTACCAACCACCAACAACATTAGACCATCAAGCTATCATATTCCTAAGACGACTAAAAAAACTTTAATGAAAAATACAGTAGGAAGGCCACCAACTCAAAACCCTGAATACCAACACCTCATGGAGGCGTTTCGCAAACAAGGGAAAATTTGTTATAGATGTAAAACCTGCGGCTATGAATACAAATTCAAAACAAATGTCATAAGAAATATTCAAAGCAAACATCAAAATATAAAGCACAAAGTACCAAACAGAATTCAGAACTCCATATGAGGACAAAACATTTAAATATAAGAAAATTTCCCTGTCCATTTTGTGGCGAATCTAAATCGTCCAAACAAAATTTGAATATTCACATCAATAAATATCATTTAGATCAATTTTCTGTGTGGCCACCCGCGGGACTTGATCCATCGCAATTATCACCAGAAGATCTTAGAAATAATTTTGAATTTTATGATGATGACGATGGAAACATATATTACATGACAATAGACCCAGGAGAGGTTCCCCAAACTCATGGTAACGATCCTAACCTGAACCAATAGTAAAACCTCCTTCTGTTAAATAAAAAAACACCCATAAGAAATAATGCAAAAACGCACTAAATTCAAAATCAGGAATAACCTATATCTTTGAACCAATCTGAAAAATTGAAGAAAAAATCTGGCAAATCAATATTTTTTCTGTTTATTTTATTTTATCTTCTAACATATATTTTTCCAAAGAAAACAAATGTGCGTGTGTGATCGTCAAAAATCATGTATATTTAAATTATAAGCAAAAGATATATATGTAAATAAAAATTCTGATATTTCTTTATATTTTGTATTGTATTTAATTTTAGAACTAGATTTTTAAATACTGATACTACAAATTGTTTTTAAAAAAATATTTTTATACACCTTTTATTTTTTTATTCTATTTTTTTAAACCTTTTTTGGACCTCATTTAATTTTAAATCATATTTCATTGATGTGTTAATCATATAAAGCATTTTCTCCCGTAGAAGGGCGTACTTGCCCGAAAGCTCGAGATTTTTTCAATAAAAAATATTTTTAAAAGAAACTTTTCCCTAGAGGCTTATGTTTTTTATTTTAATAATTCAATTATATACTCATGAAAAAATCTTGTTGATCAGTTCTCCCATCTATGAACATTAGATCAGAATAGCTTTAGAACTGGCTGTCATTCAACACCCATTGGTAGAACCGCCTAGTGTTCTAGTATATATAGTCTTGTGTTGAAGCCTTGTGACCTCTCTGTTACTCTATCTTCTTAAATTAAAACAATAAAAAGGTTAACTAATTCAAGTTGTAGAAGGAGTGTGAATCAATGTTACTTAATCGCTTTTAATATTAATAAAAAAATTAAAGGATTATTTTGAATACATAGAGGAAACATCAAACATGCTGCAACACTTCCCCTTCTCAAGAGGTTGTCACGTACACGTGAATGACCTCCCGCCTTCAATCCTCTTGTAATAAGGTTTAGTCTTAGGACACGGAACGCTGTAACTGGAATTTGAATTTTTACATAGATACTAATGCCCATTTCAGAATTTTTATTGGCGTCAGTAAATCGCCGACAACAGGCAGAAACCAAACAAAAGATAATACACTATGAGAATATACGAATATTTCTGGAAGACTTTTGGTTTTTATCTCTCGCTTATTGTTCACGTATATAAACACGTGCTCCGTTTTTTGGTCTCTCTATATCTCGTCAAATATACTTACAAATTTAAATCATTCCACGTTTTATAATGAAAGTAACTTATATTTTAATAAAACATTTTTTTAACCTCAAATATTTATTCAATTATAAACTTATAGAGAAACATAAAGGGAAAATAGTTGTCGTCTATTATTTTTTTAAGAATACAGAGACAATTTTGTTCGAACTTACTTATCTCGTGTGTCTTCAATAAAGGTCACTGTAATATTGTAGCGATATCAAATTAGAGTTTTACTAATCAATTGATAAACTTTGTGAGCGATGTTTTCCTCACAACAAAACTAGAAACAAAAAGTGAAAATCAGAGAAATACACAGAATTAACTGAAATGGTGAAAACAGCTCTCGAACATAAAATTAAAGAATACACAGCCATAATTACAGTTGATAAAAGCGGAGCTTTTGACAATGCCTGGTGGCCAAAAGTGATAAAGAGACTGGATGAAGACAATGTCCACGCTTCGATTATTGAACTAATACAATCATTCTTTAACAACAGAACAGTGAATTTCAGATATTCCTCCTCAATAAATATTACTAAAACACTAACTAAAGGATGTTCACAACCACTATCTCCCACATTATGGAACATACTGATTGAAGAATTGTTAAACACCAATCTAGATGATAACAGTGAAACAGTTGGCTATGCTGACGACTTAACTATAATATGTTTGAACAAAAGCCATGACGAACTAAAGGCAACAATTAACAATTTACTTAGTAAAATTAATACCTGGTGTGAAAACAGTAAACTACAGATATCAAAGGACAAAAAGAAAATAATATATTTATATAATTGCAAAAATGATACAAAATCCCTTAATAACAATATAGCTATACCTGTCGAAACCCTTAAGATCTTGGGATTGACCTTGAAAATCATCGAAGTAGGAACAAGCTGGACTTCATGCCACACATTAATGAAATCGTCGGCAAAACTACTAGAGATAGCGGTTACCTACTCAGTTTAATAAAGAAAGCATGTGTATAGAATGCAGATGAAAATTAACTTTTTACAAGACAATATTCCGAAGTACAATAACATATGGTCAAACAATATCCATTTATAAGCAAGAAAGTCAAAGATAAACTAAATTCCCTGCAGTATACTATTCTAAAACACTGCATACAGGCCTATACCACAACATCGTCAAACTGTACACATTTATTAACACAAATACCAAAACTCACAGATTACATAGAATCCAACATATTGAAATATGAAATAGGCTACAATAGGTTTAATTTATCAAGCATAAAAGAAATTGCTAACTATAATGAAAGAGAATTACAGGAATACTATGAAGAATCCAACAATAATTTCAAATGTTTTTTCACCTCTCAAAAATACCATAATTTGTCAAACCAAACTTCTACAATGTTCAATTCTTTACGGACCATGGTAACTTCAAATCATATCTCTTCAGAATTAGAAATATAGATTTGCCCAGATGCTCTTGTGGAGCGGAAGAAGAAACCCCCGAAGACATTCTGAACTCATGCCCACTGGGGTCAAACCTAAGACAGCAGAGCAAGATGGAAAGAACCTATCTGGGTAAAATAGTTTATAATAGGGAAAGATATACGAAATTTAATAGGTTCTACAGACTTTTTATTATAAATAGACAGTTTCATGCAGCTTTAAGAACTACACTACTATGCGACTTGATTTACATCAATGTAAATAATTAATAATTTTCTTTAGAATATAACTCAATGTAAATAGCTCAACTTGATCATCTTTATTTATATTTTGTATTGCATTCAATTAAAGAACTAGATTTTTAAATACTGATACTATAAAATGTTTTGAATAAATATTTTATACAACTTTTATTTTTTTATCTGAATTTTTGAATCCAATTATATACTCATGGAAAATTATTGTTGATCAGTTCTCCCATCTATGAACATTAGATCATAATAGCTTTAGAACTGGCTGTCATTCTAGGCCCGTTGGTAGAACCGGCTAGTATTCTAGTAAGTATAGTCTTGTGTATAAGCCTTGTGACCTCTCTGTTACTCTATCTTCCTAAATGCAAACAATGAAAAAGTTAACAAATTCAAGTTGTAGAAGGAGTGTGAATCAATATTACTTAATCTCTGTTAATATTAATAAAAAATTAAGGGATTATTTTGAATAAATAGAGGAAACAGCAAACATGGTGCAATACTTCCCCTTCTCAAGAGGTTGTCATGTCCACGTGAATGACCGCCACCTTCAATCCTCTTGTAATAAAGTTTTAGTCTTAGGACACGGAACGCTGTAACTGGAATTTGAATTTTTACATAGAAACTAATGCCCATTTCAGAATTTTCATTGGCGTCAGTAAATCGCCGACAACAGGCAGAAACCAAACAAAAGATAATACACTATGAGAATATACGAATATTTCTGGAAAAGAATGCTTTGGGTTTTATCGCTTATTGTTCACGTATATAAACACTTGCTCCGTTTTTTGGTCTCTCTATATCGTCGCGAATATACTTACAAACTTATATCATTCCACGTTTTAATGAAAGTAACTTATATTTTAATAAACACTTTTTTAATCTCTCTCAAATATTTATTCAATTATAAACTTATAGAAAAACATAAAGGGAAAATAGTTGTCGTCTATTATTTTTTTAAGTAGACAGAGACTATTTAGTTCGAACTTACTTATCTCGTGTGTCTTCAATAAAGATCACTGTAATATTGTAGCAATATCAAATTAGAGTTTTATTAATCAATTGATAAACTTTGTGAGCGATGTTTTCCTCACAACAAAACTAGAAACAAAAAGTGAAAATCAGAGAATTTACATACTTTCATTATATAACATTAAACATAAAATTATTTAAATACTTATTAATAGAGACATTTGATCCACATTTGATTTGGATGAACTAATTTAGTGACAATATCTTTCAGAGTTATTGTCTGAATCCCGATATACATGGTAAAAGGTACAACTTCCTCAAGTCTTGTCCATGAGTGTATCTTTAAGAGTTATTGTCTGAATCCCGATATACATGGTAAAAGGTACAACTTCCTCAAGTCTTGTCCATGAGTGTATCTTTCAGAGTTATTGTCTGAATCCCGATATATATGCTAAAAGGTACAACTTCCTTAAGTTTTGTCCATGAGTGAATCTTTCAGAGTTATTGTCTCATTCCCGATATACATGCTAAAAGGTACAACTTCCTTAAGTTTTGTCCATGAGTGTATATTTCAGAGTTATTGTCTGAATCCCGATATACATGCTAAAAAGTACAACTTCCTTAAGTATTGTCCATGAGTGTATCTTTCAGAGTTATTGTCTCAATCCCGATATACATGCTAAAAGGTACAACTTCCTTAAGTTTTATCCAAGAGTGTATTTGTTTCACGAGGAAGAGCAATGCTAGAAACATGTTTATAAATTTATAATTATTCATATTTCTATCTCTCTCTCTTTATATAATCTTATATGGACATTGTTATAAGTCAGTTTCAATCTCTCTCCTGTCCTCACAGCTTATGTCCACATTGTTTGTTTAGAATACCTTTTCGAGAATTCATTTTCAGTATTAGTATGGAAGAAAGACAACAAAATATCTAAAATTGATAATTGAGCGGTTAATTGATTAAGTACTAGACTAATATATATTTTTATTTTGTCAGAAAAATTGTTGCTTCATGTTTGATGGGTATAAACAGGATTCTCTAAGTGTAACATTGACTTGAGCAGAAACAAACGAATCAGGGTTTAATATTGAGTAGAGTCTCCCATGAGAGACCGCCTACAACATGGTTAAACCAGGTCTCCTAGAGGTGGCCCCACATTAGAGACTGTTTGGGTTGAAGTCCAAAACCATACACTCATGGACAAAATTTAAGGAAGTTGTACATTTTAGCATGTATATCGGGATTCAAACAATAACTCTGAAAGATAATTGATACACAGTGACCTTTATTGAAAACACACGAGATAACTAAGTGTGACAGAAATTGTCTCTGACCACTTAAACAAATAGGCGACAAGCGACATCAAATAATTTATCCTTTCCTTGAGTTTTTTCAAACGAATCTATATGATGAAAAATTGGAAATAATACTTTAATATATATATTACTTACGTAAATGTCAGAATAGATGTCATTATATAAAACTACAATTATTATATTTAGAGAGAGATTCGCTATAAATTAAGCTTCAATAAGACTTAGAAATGGTTGTGATTGTAGACCCGTTCATTGATTGGGCCATTCACCTGCATTTTACACCGTGTAATTCTAAGATTTATATTTCTTATTTTCTATATACACATATTAATTATACAGGGTGATCCAAAAGTCCGGCACTATTTTAAAAATTGATAACTCCGCGAATATTTGCGCTAGAGCAATGCTGTAAACACCATTGTATCCAGGATGCAATGGGAATTTTTATGGTAAATAATGAAAAATTTGAAATTGATTTTAGTTACAATTTTATTCTCCAGATGGCGCTCTACCAGAATCAGAGATTCAGCGGCCAAATTGTTTGATAAATTGAAAAATATAACTGATCGACACGTATTTTTCCTTTTTGAATACCAGGAAAGAACCCTAATAATATCAAATAACAAATTAATAAAACACCACTTCGCCAAAAGTATGAAGAATTGGTTAACGATTTTCAAATACAATCAGAGATATGTAAAATAGGTAAATGCAAATTAAAACATGTAGCAGAAATATTTATATTTTATATGGGGTTTTGTGAAATAGATTGAATGTTTGAAAAACACTGCTGATATCAATACACGAATTTTGAAATGTTAATATAGTACCAAAAATTTTGATGGCACTATTAATAGGATTTCTTGCTATAAGAAATGTGTAGTTTCTTGACTGATTGGCGACCCTTGACTATTTAACGGGATATTTGTCATGATCCAACAAATGAAATATATAGGGGAGTGACAAAATATATTTGTCGTACTTTATTCCAAATATCCTATGGGCTTGTCAAATGTTATCATTGTTTATTATACTGTACACAATTTTGAAAAATGTGTCCCATCAAATAAAAATAATTTTTAAATCGACCTTTTGCGTTGAAAAACGTGGTAGTAAAATCATTTTGTATTATTTTTTTCCACAAAATTTCTAAAGTTATTGGTGTACAGAAAATATTCCTTATGCTATTTCTTCTAATAAGCGAAAAGCGAAAACTAAACATAAGGGGGAAATGGTGTGTACCAGTGTTATTCGAGAAGTTATAACACTCTGGTTTGCACGACATAATATGTGAGCAAATGACAAACAAATATTACTGTAAACAAAAAAAAAAGAGTCAAGATGTGAGGACAGCATTTATTATCCCCATATCCCAACACAAAGAGCTGCAAAATATTGGTAGATAATATAATACATGGCGGCTTATATAACACATGAGGTACTGCCTTCTCTCTTGTATTAGGTCACAATCCTTGCTCAATGTGTCACCCTTCATTCTCAATCACCGCCTGCTGACGATAAATGACAGAATGGACAGCATTAAATAACATATCTGTTGAAATTGATAAAACCTGCCATCTGATAGAAGCCTTCAACATGGCCAATGTGGTAGGCCAGCATCGATAAACACACGATTTAATGTACCCCCATAAACAAAAATCGCAAGGCGTCAAATCTGGTGATCTTGTAGGCCACTGGTATATAAAGTGGCGACTTATCACACGATTTTCACCGAACGTATCCTTCAGCAATTGTTTGGCATCTCGGGAGATATGAGGAGGCCCTCCATCTTTCATGAATGTTATTTCGCTTAGTGCTTTTGCCCTGCAATATGAGAATACCCTTTTCTCTCAAAAGTTGAACATAACGTTCATCAGTTACATAAACGGTTATAAAAGTTCTTCCATTGATTTTTCAAAGAAAATGGCCCAATAATAAAAGAAGTGAACCCACACAAAACTGTAACTCTAGGCTGGTAAAGTGGCATTTCTGTAAAAATCTTAGGGTTTTCTGTTGCCCAAATGCGGCTGTTTTGAATGTTAAATTCTCCGTTTAGAGAAAAGTGATCATCATCATCTGTCCACAGAACATTCGAAAGCCAGTTTTCATCAATATCAATTTACGGGAAAACCCATGCAGCGATTTCTTGACGCATCTCAGAATCGCCAACTTTCAGCTCGTGAAATCTTTGAATTTTGTATGGGTACACACAATAAAGACATTAAGTGAAGCGTCTTCGGATATCACAATCATACTCGGCGAATTTAACGCCAAAAGTTCAATTTGGGGATCACCTGTCCAGGATAACAAAAGTCAGCAGGTTGAGGACATGCTAACCGACCTCGACCTTACACCGTTAAATAACGGAGAGAACACCTACCTATCTAAGTCCACAGGCACAGAATCCGCAATAGACATCACAGCGATAAATTACAACATCGCACCCACAACACAATGGAAAATCCTGAGAGGTGCAATCAGTGACCACAGACCAATTTTAACAACCCTAAACTTCAAAATTGAGAATGTCCATTAGAATAAAAGAACATGGAACTTTAGGAAAGCCGACTTGAAAAAAAATCACAGAAAAGCTTGAAGAACTGTGCAACGAAAAATTGAATTACAGAACGCTTGACAAAAACTTGGAAAAATTCTCTTCGAACATTTCAAAAGCTGTAAAAGCATTGATTCCTAGAGGTAGACGTAAAGACCTGTGGATACCTTACTGGAAGGACCACAACATCGAGGCAATGATTTCAGAGAGAGAGAGACAATATCAATGAACTTCTTAAAACAAATAAAACAGAAGAAAACAGAAAGGAACTCATTTAAATTAGTCACAAAATAGAACAATAAATTTGGATATGCAAACAAGAAAAATGGCAGAATTCTGCGAGAAAATGGATCCAAGAAAGGACAGCCAACACTGGAATATGATTAGAGTGTTAGAGAACAATCAAAACCAACACCAATCCTACAATACTCTAACCGATATGAATAGAACAGCGAGAACGAGAACAAACAGATGGCTGACATAATTGCTGAATATCTTTCAAGCACTTCCATACTCAACTATACGAATGAAGACAGGACTCTAAAAATAATATAAACCAGTTAGTTAAACAAGCAAGAAACTTCCATCAACAAGATATTTTCTCGAAAGACTTCACACTGAATGAGCTAAACTTATTAATAAAAAAATCCAAGAGGTCACCAAGAGATAATCTAATCTTTGGTCAAATGATTAAACACTTTGAAGACAAAGCTAATTATCAACTCCTACGAATACTGAACATTTAATGGCAAACTGGTAAACTACCAAAGAATTGGAAGATATCAATTATATTTCAAATACTGAATCCAAACAAAGATGCCAAGGAATACAAGAACTATGGGCAATTGCTCTCACCAGCATACTTTGTAAAATACCAGAACAAATTATCCACTCTAGGCTCATAGTCTGGCTCACTAACAATAATAAAATAAACTTCTACCAAACTCTCTATAGATCCAGATACTGTACAACTGATCAATTGTTCTACTTCTGTCAATCAATAATAGATTCTTTCCAGGAAAACTGCCAAAGACAACGGCCATATTCCTTGATATGACCTCAGCTTTTGATCGAGTGTGGAGGGAGAAATTACGTGAAAAGCTGCACAACATCGGAGTAAGAGAACAACCTTAATCTGGATTGCAGACTTCTTAAGGGGAAGAAAAGTTCAGGTCAATGGAGAATTTTCCAAGGAAGAAAGAACATGGGCTGGTGTACCTCAAGGATCTGTGCTCAGTCCTCTACTCTATCTGCTATATATTAACGACATCCATCCTTACCTCACTGAAGACACAAAGGTTGCCTGTTATGCAGATGATATAGCCATATGGCACACAAGTAGAAGCATAGAAAAATCGTAAAAAATACTGAACACATCAATGAGAGGACTGGAGAAGTGGGCAATGGAACTCCAAATGACCATAAACCCAATAAAACCAAACCTATGCGTCTTCTCCACTCACAGGGAAAAAGGCATAAATATAACCACAAAATAAGCATAAACAAACAAATAATTGATAAAATTAGAAATCCATAATACCTAGGTGTGATACTGCCGTCCTGGATCTTTCAAGTTGGTCTCGAGGACCACGCCATCACCATCTCCTAAGCGGCGAAGTACGCGATCTACGTATTTATCGTAGATCGCAAAATGCGTGGTGTCGCTGGAGACCCACTGGCGATTCTCCACCAAACTCTGCAGCACTGGCAGAGGCGCCATATTCATTGTACATATTGTATATAATGCATATTATATTTTTTTAATAGTGCAGACTGTGCATGTATTGACAAGATGTCAACAAAATTATTTTAATTATTATTGATGAGGAATTGGAATTTTCAGAACACATAATTAGCACCTCAAATAGAGCTATCAGAAAACTAAACATTCTGAGAAGGCTATGTGGAACAAATTGGGGAGCAAAACTCAGAATTCTCAGAACAACATATACCACCTTAATAAGGCCGATAATGGAATATGCAACACCGGTCTGGGCTCCCTCAAGCTCATCACTAAAAGTAAGACTAGACAGTGTTCAAGCAAAGGCGGCCAAAATAATCACTGGTGCTGTTTCATCCACCAACAATGAGAAAATTCAGAGAGAATGTGTTCTAGACCTACTCGCTCGAAAGCAGAAGACAAAATAAAAAACTTGGATCGGCACTTCGGAAACGAGGAACCAGAGGACGAGATCTCTCTGACCACTTGTGGTTTGGTAGATCCGCCCTTTTCGGAGAATGAGGTGAAACTGACGGCTTTCAAGTTCGGGAAAAGGAAATCTCCTGGTCCCGAAAAGATCGATAACACGGTCGTGAAAGCCCTGATAAGGAGGCACCCATCGCTTCTTTCCAGGTTATTCAATAGGTGCCTGGACACTAGTATATTTCCTGAGGCATGGAAGGTTGCCCGAGTAGTGCTTCTCGAAAAGTCTGGTTTATATGATTATTGTATGCTTTCTTTACTAGTGTGTCTAGGTAAGGTCCTGGATAGCCTACTAGCTCAGCGACTGAAGCACTGGCTAGAGAGTAATGAGCTCCTTTCCTCTTTCCAACATGGTTTTAGGGAAGGGAAGTCCACAACCACAGCTCTGAACGAGGTGTTAGAGGTAATTGAGATGGGCTTAAATAAGGGTGCTTGGGTTCTTTTCGTGGCCCTGGACATTGATGGCGCGTTCAACTCCATGAGCTGGAACAAGCTGATGAGAAATTTGATGGACATGGGTTATATATATATATATATTGCGTATGATATTGTTTTTTACAGCACAATACAACAATGTTGGCAAGGGACATGGGTTGTCCTGATAATTTGTGCAGCTTGGTTCTTGACTTCCTGAGGGATAGACGGATTAGCCTCAGTTTTGGTGGGCGGAAGTTGGAAAGAAACTGTGCTAGGGGTTGTCCCCAGGGCTCCTGCTGCGGACCTATTCTGTGGAATATCCTGGTAAACACCGTTTTCCAGGAGGAGCTCCCTGAGGGAGCCAGGCTGCTTCTCTATGCTGACGACCAGTTCCTCATCATTGAGGCTTCTTCGAGAGCGAAGGCTGAGAAGTGTGTTCTCTCCAAATTCTCTCGATCTGGGCCCATGACTCTGGCCTTAAGTTCAATGTCTCCAAAACTAAAGCCCTCAGCTTTAAGCCTAGGGACATAAGAACAAAAAGGAAAGGGATCAAATGGGAACACAAGCCGGCTATCCGGATGGAAGGACGGAGGGTAGCGTTGGTCAATAGGATGACCATCCTGGGGGTAGTCATTGATGACAAGATGGGTTGGCAATACCAGGCGGAGGAGATGGTGGCGAGAGGCAGGAAGGCGTTGTGCAGGCCTGTCCTGGTTGGCTCTCAACAGGGGGGGGGGGGGAGGGTACTATTTTTAGGAACCTCTGCCCCTCCTGTGTCGAGCCAATCTTGCTATATGCTTCCGGGGCTTGGTGGCGCCGAAACAGGGATCAGAAGGTGGCAACAACTCTAGAGAGAGTGCAGAGGACAGCGGCACTCAGAATCACAGGAGGATATCGCACTACCAGCAGTGAGGCCTTTTTGGTCCTCGCTGGGCTTATTCCCCTGGGATTGAAACTAGAGGAGGAGACCATCAGACAGAAGATCTGGGAGAACAGGGAAGATGCCCTGGGACTTGAAGCGGGGGCCCTGGAATCGAAGAGGGATCCAAGGAAGCCTCCGCAGTGGTTGCCAAAGTGGAATTGGAGTCCTGGAGGGCCGACAGGGATTGGCACGGAGGTTTTCACTAATGTAGTAAGTCTGGAACCAATACTGGAGCTGGGGTAGTGATATTCACTAATGGAGAGCTGATCTTCCAAGAAAGTTTAACACTCAGAGTGGACGAATTGGTCTTTTCAGCCGAGCTGGTTGCGATCAGGGTAGCCCTCAGAGTGTGTGCCGTGAAGAACTTCAGCCCGGACCGCCTCTATTCAGATTGTATTTCGGCCCTCGTCGCCATCAATCTGGAGAAATGGCAACTCGCGCATCAAATAATC
Source organism: Cordylochernes scorpioides (assembly GCA_030710605.1). Lineage (NCBI taxonomy): Eukaryota > Metazoa > Arthropoda > Arachnida > Pseudoscorpiones > Chernetidae > Cordylochernes > Cordylochernes scorpioides. Next base: position 69,201,521 of record CP092883.1, on the reverse strand, counting down.
CAGGAGCTGGAGATGATGACACGGGCTCCGGAGCTCCCTTGGTTTAGGAGACACAGCCTCATCGAAGGTAATGAGTTCGCAGACAGGATCGCTAAGGCAGGATGCTTAAGAGGTAGATCACTGAGGACCCCAGTGACCAAGAAAGAAGTTTATAGAAGGATCAGGGGGCACGTCCAGGACTTATGGTTGGACAGATGGAGGAACAGTGTGAAGGGGAGAGAGGTATTCAATGGAGTAACAACACCCAAGTACCTCTGTAAGGTAATGTCCCACAAACTCATTAGGGTATTTCGGGACATGGGCTCTTCCCCAAGTCTCCACAGATTTAAAATTAGGAGAAACCCTGATTGCGTCTATGGAGAAAGGGATGTGAATGCACGCCACTACGTCTTGGATTGTCCAAGGGTAGTGGGTGTGCAGGAAGAGAGAAGGAGGGCGAGGGGCGCGATCGAGAGTAAGCTGCTGAGAAATCACAGCAAGCTTCTTGAGAAAGCCCACGACGTGGCAGCTGATCTTTTCCTCAGCTGTGAGTGAACAGAGTCGACCGGGGGCTGCTTCCCCGCGGTCCCTGCTGGACACAGTAGATAGTTTCCTATTTTGCTGTGATTAAAGGCCACTGGTATAGAAATCCTTCCAGACACGTTGTCTGGGAGGTGGTGTTTCCAGGTACAATGTCCAAGCACTAGCTTGGATACCGTTACTTGGCTTATGAGTTGAACAGAATAGCAGCGAAGGGCATGCTTCGCATGCCGGCTTGTGGACCGAAAGGTCTGGGTGGCCATCTGCTTCTAGGGTATACCAACTGTGCTTAGGTGGGATTCTCCAGTTCTTGTTTATTTTGGCTACTGTTTCTATTTCTTTAAAAGTAAGTTTATTTTTATGTAGCAAGGGTTCTTTTGTGCCTTTTTTTGCTAGCGCATCAGCAGCTTCATTGCCTTCAATGCTAACATGTAAGGGTATCCATTGAAGGTGAATTTTTGAGGTATTGAAAATTTTTGGAGATAACCAATTATGTTCCTTCTTATTTTGTCTCTAAGTTCATCTGTGTGACTCAAGTGTTGTATGGCACTTCTACTATAAGTAAGAATCCATATATCGTGATGTTTAATGTTTCTGATGGATTATAAGACTTCATAGATGGCTATAAGTTCTGATCTGAAGACTGAGCAGAATTCTGGGTTTCTTCTGTTTATTTTCTCATTGCCATTTGTGGTTTTAATGAGAGAGCCACTGCCAGTGTGTCCCAACTCGTCTCTGCTACCATCGGTATAGATAGTTATTGCATTTTTAGGAATTTTATTAATTATTTCTAATGATAATTGTTTTAAGTATTCTGGATTTTGGTATTGTCTGTTGGTGGGTTCATTTAAAGTGGCATTAAAAATAACATTTTGTTAGTGGTTCGCATGGATATATTTTTTCAGCTAAATAATATTTTTCCACTTTATATTTTAAAAATCCATTTCTTTTGGCCAGGTGGAGAGGGCCTTCGTTTTTGAGTCTTATATTGAGTTCCCAATTAAGTATGTAATTGAAAGTTCTGTGTTTGTTTCCATAACTCTTGATTTTGTTTATATATTTTGGCAGATTGTAGCTTATTCTATTCTTTAAGGGCATAATGTCTGCCTCGTAAAGTACAATATCATTAGAGCAGGTATTTCGAAGACCTGTAATAATTCTAGCTGCACTTAGTTGTATCCTTTCCAGTGATTTCAGATTTGTTTCAGATGCTGTACCATAGATTTGATATCTATATTCAAGGATAGGTCTAATTAGAGATGTGTAAGTTAATTTTAGTGTGGTTGCATCGGCTCCCCACTCTCTTCCTGAAATATATTTCAGAATTTTTAGTCGGTCTCTTCCTTTTCTAATAACTTATTCAATATGTTTACTGGAGTTAATTTCTGGACCCAGGGTGTAGCCAATATATTTAAGAAGTTTATTATATTGTAATTGTTGTTCTTTCAGAATAATTTTTGGTCTTATTTTGTATAGTTTCTTATCAGTAGTAAAAGACAGGTTTCAGATTTTTGGGGGTTAAATTCTAATTTATGTTTATTAGCAAATTTTTCTATGTGGAGAAGAGTCTTGTTCAAATCCCTTTCAGCTTTTTTCCCGTTAGTGTTGCTGCTCTATAGAATAATGTCATCAGCGAAAAGTCCAATATTGGTTTTATGTGAAATTTTTTCTTCTATGCCTCCAATAAATAGGGTGAAGAGAGTTGGGCTAAGGACTGATCCTTGTGGTAATCCTTGGTACAATTTGAAGGTTTTAGATAGAGTTCCATTATATTTGACCCTGATGTGTCTATTTTTAAGGAAATCATTTATCCAAGTGATAGCTTTTCCATCAATTTTGAAATGTTTGTATAATTTTGTAATTAACTTGTTTTTCCATACCTTATCAAAAGCTTGTGTAAGGTCTAAAAAGCAGCTATGGTGTGGTCAGTTGGTTTTTTGCTTTGTGCATCTTTTACCTTTTGTGTGAAAAATAAGAGTTGGTCTATTGTCCCATGTCTTTTCCTAAATCCATATGGTTCTTCTGGTAAGAGATTTATTGTGTCGGGGTGGTAGGTGAGTCGTCTGAGTATAATATTTTCCATTAATTTGCAGCAAATATATGTTAGGGAGATAGGTCGGTAGTTTTTTGGGTCATCAGCAGATTTGTCAAGTTTTTTAATGGGAATTATTGTTGCATTTTTACAGTCTTGAGGCAATTTTCCAGTTTTTCAAGAGTTATTGAAAATATTAAGAAGTCTTTCTTTGCCAATTTTGCCCAAGTTTGATATCATTCGCCATGGATTCCATCTGGCCCAGGAGTCTTGTTTAGGTCAGTGTTTTCTAATGCATAAGCTAGCTCTTTCATATTGATTTTTTTCATGGAAAATATTATAAGTGCTGGTGACATTTTTACAGTCATGAATAATCTTTCGGGCCTTTTTTCAACCTTGATTTTACTACTTATTTGATATGAATTACCTAAAAGATTGGCAGCAATTTTGTCATTAGTTGCTGGTGTACCATCTGTATTCTTAATCATATTTGTGTTTTCAGTTTGTGGCTGGACTCTGTCAATTTGTTTTGCCTAATTTCAAAGTTTTGCATTTGGGTTTCTTGGGTTCAGGTTTTCACAAGTTTGTTTCCATTTTTCCCTTTTCACATTTACGTATAATCTTTTTTTTTATTTTTGCAAATACAATGTTCAGTTCAGTTCTACAATATTTTTGGTTTTGGGTGCACTTTTTGGTAGTTCATTTATTTTAGTTATAAGTGTTTGAATTTTTTTTGCCTGGTGTGTATAATTTGGAATACATTTCTTAATATTACCTCTTGGTATTGAAACGTTGGCTGCTTTAATAATGGTGTTTTCGAAAGATATCAAATTAGCCTTTTTTGAAGTTCCAGAATTTTTCTTAATTGAGCTAGTTTTGGTCTTGGTGCTAATTTCTATCAAATTAGGCAAATGATCACTTCCAAAACTTTTCAATATTTGCTATTTGCATTTGTTGAAAATGTTAGGATAGTAAAAACTTATATCAAGGGCTTGTGCAGTATTATAGTTTGTAGGAATGATGGGTAGGATTCCCATCATTTAAGCACATGAAGGCATTGTCGTCAAATATGTTTGAAAGTATTTTGCCTCTTGGGTTTGGCGTAGAACATCCCCATAGTTGATGTTTGGCATTAAGGTCACCTACAATAATAGTGTTGTCTGTAAGAAATTGAGCCATTGTTCCATCGTCAATAAATGTTTTGTTTGGAGGGTGAAACATATTGTATATGTTGATGGTTTAGGTTTGATTGAGGTAGACTTTGATACCTTGGGCTTCGAGGTCTAATGTGTTTGGAATATTAACGGCTATGTCCTTATAGTACAAATTCTTGATTAAAAATGCTAGGACACGCTCTTTAACAGCACATACAGATGGATTTTCAGACCTTACCTCAAGTAATGGAGGGGCCGGAATTAACATAATACTGCAAGATGGAACAAACATCAAAATCAAAGAAGGAGCAGGACAGATTTCGTCAAACTTCACTTGTGAACTGACAGCTATCTGAAAGCCCTTGATGTATGCCTTAACCAACCATCCCTGCATCAAGCAGAAGGATTTTAATATACAGCGAATCCATATCCGCTCTAGAAGCAATTCAGAAGGGGGCAATACTAAATTCACACAGAAAATACACTCGTTACTTACCCAACTGGAACCATTGGAGAATAACTACATTCTACATTGAATCCCTGCCCATGCTGGGATCAGGGGTAATGAAATGGCATTCGAATTGGCAAAGGAAGCGAGAAAGTTGAGCCAAAGGAAAGAACAAATGTCATTATTTGACGCTGATTCTTTGTCAAAATACAATATAATTAAACAAAAAAAAAAAAAAGAAAAGATCAAAATGCGAAATAAACTCTGAGAGAAAAATGACAAAAACTATAACAAGACTTAGAACAAAACACTATAAAGGAATGACAATACATCCAGATGGCACAATAACCTATAGGGCATGCAACAATTGTCCTGGTGTGGAACTTACACCTACCCACATATTCTCATAGCCTGCAATGGCCGCAGCCTTGCAGAAATTTGACATAGACCCTGAGCAGCAGCTTTACACACCCAAGATAGGGGACATTGCTGCTGCTGTGATGGAGATGAATGGATACATCTGAGGCTCTTTATTGGACACGACAACAACAACCACGGCATTCCAGAGTAAAATAAATTATCAGAGATAGATACATATTTTTCAAATAATCGATACTGAGTGAGAGTTGATTTTAAAATATTAGAAATTTATTATATTCGGAAACAAACCGTATCTGAAATATCGATTTTCTTTTTGCTACATGTTTTAATTTGCATTTACCTATTTTACATATCTCTGATTGTATTTGAAAATCGTTAACCAATTCTTCATACTTTTGGCGAAGTTGTGTTTTATTAATTTGTTATTTGATATTATTAGGGTTCTTTCCTGGTATTCAAAAAGGAAAAATACGTGTCAATCAGTTATATTTTTCAATTTATCAAACAATTTGGCCGCTAAATCTCTGATTCTGTTAGAGCGCCATCTGGCGAATAAAATTGTAACTAAAATCAATTTAGAATTTTTCATAATTTGCCATAAAAATTCCCATTGCATCCTGAACACAATGGTGTTTACCGCATTGCTCTAGCGCAAATATTCGCGGAGTTATAAATTTTTCAAATAGTGCGCGACTTTTGTATAATAACTAGCCAAATGACCCGGGCAACGCCCGTGTTTTACCTGACTGTAGATGTTACAACGGTGATCCTTAGGTCGCTGGTTCAAATCCGGCTCGAGGGAGCCGGCCAGCTCGTGACCTCCCTGTGCGCGCGCATCCGTGACAGAGGCGGCCGGCCGATGAGGAATGAGGAAAGACGGTCGTGACTATATTAATATTAATAATAATAATTATTATCATTAGATAATGATAATGATCATAATGATGATGCGCGCGCATCCGTGACAGATGCGGCCGGCCGATGAGGAATGAGGAAAGACGGTCGTGACTATATATATTAATAAATATATAAATATTCATTATAAAAAGTTATTATTAAAATTTACTAAAAGGAGAAAGAATTTAAAGTACGAATGTTTTTATTATTTATATATTATTTATTATTTTTTTAAAACAGATTTTAATTAAAAAAAAAAAACAAAAAACAGATTTTAAAACAGATTCACGTATTCATTATTTTGATTATAATTAAATTCATTATTTTTTCATCACTACCTCTCTATTCTCAGTTTCAAATATCAAAATCATTCAAATATTGAATTTATATTCTCATTTATTCCACCAATATTAGAAATGGCATCACCCAACTACATATGTACAAGTTGTTTGTTTACGACTAACGATATTAAAAGATACCATTGTCACCTCAGGTGTTGCCAAGTTAGAGAACAAGTTCATTGGAACCCAGAAATTGGACATTACATAAACGGTGGGCCTCGATATGGAAATCTACCAATCACCATCAACATTAGACCATCAAGCCATAATATTCCTAAGACAGCTAATAAAACTTTAATAAAAAATAAAGCAGGAAGGCCACCAACTCAAACCCCTGAATACCAACACCTAATGGAGGTGTTTCGAAATCAAGGGAAAATTTGTCATAGATGTAAAATCTGCGGCTATAATTCCAAACTGAAAGCAAATGTGATAAGACATATCAGTGGTAAACATCAGAAGATAAAGGGTTTTCAATGTCAAATTTGTGGTAAAACACAAAGTACCAAACAGAATTCAGAAATCCATATGAGGACAAAACATTTAAATGTAAGAAAATTCCCCTGTCGATTTTGTGGTGATTCTAAATCCACCAAACAAAATCTGGACCAACATATCATTAGACATCATTCAGACCAAATTTCTGTTTTGCCCCCCACGGGACTTGATTCAACCCAAAATCCAGTGGAAGATCATAATAATTTCAATTTTTATAAAGACGATGATGGAATCTTGTATTATATGAGAAATAACCCAGGAGAGATCCCCCAAACTCCTGGTAACGATCCCAACATTAACCAATGGGAAAACCCTTCGGATGAAAACCCTTATTTACCAGAAGAGACTCATGAAATGCCCTATCAAGAACAATTCAATGCTGGACATAATAATGTAGAGAACCTTTCAAATTCGATAAATCATCCTCAGATGAATACTGAATTTTATGATAACGACGATGGAAACATGTCTTACAAGAGAAATAACCCAGGAGAGGTTCCCCAAACTCCTGGTAACTATAACAATCCCAACATAAACCAATGGGAAAACCCTTCTGATACAATCCCCTATTTACCAGGAGAGACCCAACAAATTCCCGAGCAGGAACAATTTAATGCTGGGCAATGTAATGGAGAGGACATTCCAATTATGGATTATTTTGCCTGGGATGAACACATTTTGAACTCCTAGATAATTATTTTGTATAACACTACAAAATAGTTTATATATATACAGTTAAACCTGTATAGCGCCCCCTCTAAAGTCTGGCAAGTCAATGTTTTCTTTTAAAATGTATATACAACCTTCAACCAACAATGACTACAACAAATAAGGTATATATTTGTTATGTATATATGTATTATAAAAATGGATAAAAATAAAAATTTCATATTACCTAATATTTTGCATTCTATTTTATTTTATAACTAGGTTTTTTTCAGTACACACAAATCTTTTATTAATACACCATTCTAATACAGATTCTCCTCTCTTATTGCTGGCTTGTAATTAAATCTACATGAGGAGTTTTTATAATATTGATACAACAAGGTACTTTTATTAAATTCCCATATTTAAATATATAGAGAGAAGAACCTCCCTGTAAAGGACAACAACTAATTACAGAGCCAAAGTGTCTTTTAGGAAGAAGTGTCCTCTTACTGGAGAGTGAACTTTAACAGAAAACTTCAACGATTATGACTTCTCGAATAGACGTCCTTAATATTAATCAAATATAGCTACATCAACATTCTCGACGTTTCAGTGATTCAAAGAAAAATGACCCAATAATAAAAGAAGAAGTAAACCTACACAAAACAAAGCTATATTTCATTAATATTAAGGACGGCTATTCGAGAATTCATAATCGTAAAGGTCCTCTGAGACTTGAAAGCAGACAACTATACAAATATTACGGAAATTGGTTATTTACTATTGTGAATCTCTTGGCTTAAGTATATAAAATTTTACTTACCGCGCTTTCAAATCTTTTGACTTTTCCAATTCTTCTTGTAGCATATTAATATATACTAGGATATTTTAATATTACCGATTTTTTAAAGTTAATTAATTTGTTAGTCTTGATTTTTTTTGCCACTTAGAACTTTTATATTTTTTTGGAAATAGTTTTGATTAAATCAAAATTAATTTAATCGTTATTTGAGGCTACTATCAATGTTGATTCATCTTTATGTGCTTGTTGTATATTATTAATAAGTTCAGTATCTTTTTTTTTGTTGTACTGCTTTTGTATAGGATTTAGGTTTGGGCAGTTCTTTAAATATATTTTTTCAAATTTTCTTTCAATTGCTTTATCAATTAAATTTTGTTCATTTAAATCTTCTAAATATTCATTTCCACTTTTTGCCTCATTTATCATAGAACACAAATAAGATATATCATTTTTGTGAGATTCTTTTCATTGGTTTTAAACTTTTTATCGAAAATTTTAACGGGAAAGAAAGGCCTTTGAAACTTTCATATACACACCGCACAGTCAAGATTAAAACTTGAAATAAAAAATATATTTTAAGAAGAAAGAGAAAATGGTCATCTTGGATGTCTTTAATAAAGTTCTCCGTTTATATATCTTTCAGAGTTATTGTCTGAATCCCGATATAGGTACAACTTCCTAAAGTTTTGTCTATGATTGTATGGTTTAGGACTTCAACCCAAAAAGAGTCTAATGTGAGGCCACCTCCAGGAGAGACCTGGTATAGCCATGTTCTGGGTGGTCTCTCATGGGAGACTCTACTAAATATTAAACCCGATTCGCCTTTTTTCTTCTCAAGTCAATTTTACACTTAGCTAACTAACTTTTATGCCCAACAAACATGAAGCAACAATTTTTCTGACAAAATAAAAATTTAAATTAGTCTAGTACTTAATTAACCGTTCAACTATTGTATTAATTTTAGATATTTGGTTGTCTTTCATTTATATTTATACTGAAAATCAACTCTCAAAAAGGTATTCTGAACAAACAATGTGGACATAGGCTGTGAGGACAGGAGAGAGATTGACACTGATTTATAACAATGTCCATATAAGATTATATAAAGAAAGAGAGAAAAATACGAATAATTATAAATTTATAAACATGTTTCTAGCATTGCTCTTCCTCAAGGAACAAATATAGTTGATTAGGACTCTATAGAAATATTAATGGGGGGAATATAGCTACATGTACATTACACCTATATTTTAATATGGATAATGAATGGTTCAAGAAAGTGATAACGTGGAAGAGGAGACGTGGGTTCACGGTTATGACCTGGAAACCAGGCTTCTATCCAAAGAATCGAGTTGTGTAAACAAAAAATTGAATTCAAAACAATTCGCGGTACCACTATTAACTAATATCTACCAGAAGTGTCTGGATATGAGTTACTTTCCTGATGAATGGAAAAGAGCAGTGGCATTGATCATCCCAAAGCCGGGTAAATCCGATTATAAAGATTATGGCAGTTATCGACCTCTATGTCTAAATTCGAATCTCTCAATTTTTTTTTCAAATAATAAACAACAAAATCATCAGATTCTACGAGGAAATGAAACTGAATCACACTGCATTAGAACACAAAGTCAAGGAGTATTCTATATACAGTTACGAGCGTCATGCGTGGCCTCTGTCACGGTTTTCTTTTTTTTTTTTGGAATGGCGCCCTCCTATTGGTCGGCTACGATCACGCCACCTTTGCTCCCCCCCCATTTCTGTAACTATTGTGTTGGAGCGGGTCGCTCCTTAAATAATTGCATATATTAGTTAATAACCAAATGTAATCCTCTCTTTTTTTTCCCAGTAAGAGACGCCTACGGAAGCCAACAGTACATAGACAGATAAAGCACATAGGCTATAGTTATTAACTAAAATATGCATTTATTTAAGGCACCAATTTATAATTGTAACAAATAGTATTTGAATCAAAACATTCAATCGGGTAAAACACGGGCGTTGCCCGGGTCATTCGGCTAGTACGGCTATAATTGCAATAGATATTAGTAGAGCTTTTGACAATACCTGGTGGCCAATGGTGATAAAAAGACTCGATGAGGATAATATACCAGCATCAATAATAAAACTCATGAAATCCTACTTCATTAACCGGAAGATAAGATTAAGGTACTCTTCAAATTAATTCACCAAAAACTAAGTAAAGGATGTCCGCAAGGAGGACCCTTATCTCCGACAATTTGGAACATCATAATTAATGATCTATTAACCAACTTTCAGCAATCTAATAGTGAACTTATTGGATATGCAGATGATCTAACGGTAATATGTTGGAAAACATATGTAACAAATCTTAAGATTACAATTGAAAATTCAATAGGAAAAATAAATATGCAGTGCGAAAACAACAAACTTAAAATATCAAGACAGAAAACAAAGATTTTATATTTATTCAATTGTAAAAAACGATATAATTACCTTGCACGATAATCTTGTCAAACCAGTTGTAAACCTAAAAATACTAGGATTGACTTTCAAGAATCATTGAAACAAGAACAAATTAGACTTTATGCCTCACATCGACAGTGTTATTGTAAAAACAACTAAAGCTAGTGGATATCTTCTTGGTTTAACAAAGAAATCGTGACATCGCTTGGCACTCCCAATACGTGCATTCATTGGGTACATGGTGGAAATGGTAGGTAGGGGTAGACAATGGGGCGCCAAGTTGGAATATAGTGCCGTTGTTAAAGTCTATTGCTATTTTAAAAACCTGTCACTGAGTGAGGGGTGTTATTATAAACTTGTGTAACTTTGTTAACGAGTTTTGTCCATGAGGTTTTTGGGTTTTCGAGATGTAGTAGTCTGAGTTTACCTGTAATTGTAGAGTTTAGACGTTCGCAAAGACCATTTGCTTGAGGGTTATTACTAGTTGTGTTTAAGGGTTGTATGCCATGGGCTATTAGGAATCTTCGGAACTTCTCTGAGGTGAACGCAGGTGCTCGATCCGAGAGTAAGCGTTTTGGAAGCCGTATACTAACACCTTTTTAATTGCTTGTATGTAGGTTAAGGTACTGGTAGATTTTGAAGGAAATGTCCATGCGTATCTGGTCATATGGTCAACAATTACATGTAAGTGGGTTTTAGAATTGCCGTATTTAGCGAAGCCTGATACGGTGTCGATCGAGAGGAGGTCGAATGGTTTGGTAGCAGAGGGGGTCTGACCAAGTTCTCCATACGTGGGTTCTTTTGGATGTTTGGTTAATTGACATGTGGTACAAGAATTTACATGATTTTTAATGTCTCTTGACATGCCACTCCAATGGTATTGGCCGGAGACAAGGCGACTCATTTGAGATATATCAGGGTGATTGTATTCCAAATGTACTTTGTTTAGAAGGGTGTTGCGAAGTTTCTCCGGAATCAGAATTTTGGCTACTCCTTTGCGTGTGATGGTGTGTAATCCGTTTGTGTCTTGTGTGATGTGTGGATGTGTAGGTGTATTGTTTTGGTGTATCTTGATGGTGTCGGCGTCTAGGAATCCGCAGAAGGGATTGCGTGAGAGAAGGTCAGCCTCGTACTGCTGGGTACCTTTAATGTAGCGAATTTCGTAATCATATGTTGAAAGTCTTAAGCTCCATCTGAATAGACGTCCTGCGGGATTTTTGATAGATTTTAGCCATTGTAGAGCGTGGTGATCAGAGAAAATGGTGAATTTTGTGCCTGTAAGGTAAATGCGGAATTTTTCTACGCTTTCAATTATGGCTAAGCATTCTAGCTCAGATATGTTGTAATTTTGTTCGTGCGGGCGTTAGCCTCGGCTATAAAATTGAACGGGATGTATTTGGTTGTTGGGGTGGACCTGTTTTAAAATGCCTGCAATACCTTGTGTTGAAGCGTCGCAGTAGAGTTGGCAGGGTAGACCTTCTTGGAACAAATGTAAAACGGGTTGTGTAGTGAGACATTTTTTCAGAGTTTCGAAAGCTTGTTGACAAGCATCGCTCCAGTGCCAATTTACGTTCTTTTTAAGTAAGTTGTTAAGGGGTGTTCGGAGACGAGCATAATTTGGAATAAATTTATTATACACGTTAATTGCACCTAGGAAAGATTGTAGCAATTTTTGATTATAAGGGGGTTTTATGGCATTAATTGTATCGAGGTTTCTAAGTTGGGGTGTATATGTGCCTGCGGATATGGTGTATCCGAGAAATTCTATGAATGTTTTGAAAAATTCACATTTTTTTAAATTATAATTTAGTCTGATGTTTTCTGCTTGGCAAACTTCGAAAAATTTTGTAAGGTGTTGTATGTGTTCTTTTGTGGACTCTGAGAATATAATAAAGTCGTCAAAATAATGTTCTATGTGTTGCAAGTTGTGTTTTTGTATGATCTGACTGATTGAGCGTTCGTAAATTTGTGGTGAGTTCCTTAGGCCAAAGGGAAGGCGGGTCCATTGATATTGTCCATCAGGTGTAACAAAAGCAAGAAGTGGTCTAGATTCTGGTGCGATCTCTATTTGCCAGTATGCAGAGGCGATGTCGACGGAGGAAAAGATTTTGGCGCGCGAGAGTTTATCCAGCACGGACTCAATCAAAGGGAGGGGGTGGATATCTGGCTGAATTATGTCGTTTAGTTTTCTATAATCTATGCAGAAGCGTTTTGTTTTATCGCGCTTTGTGACTAAGGTTACTGGACTTGCGAACGGCGAGTAGGATTTTTCTATGATATTGTGTTTTAACATTTCGGCGACTTGATTTTGGATTTCCTTTAGGTCGCAATAAGGAACTCTGTATGGCCTGAGTGTAATTATTTTATCAGAAGTAGTGTTAATTTTGACGGGGGGAATGTTTAAAGTGGGGACATCAAATTTGTTTTCAGAAAATATGTGTTGATAGTTATGCAATAGGAGATTAAATTGGGTCGGACAATTAGGGTGAGACAATTCAGTTCGTGCATCAGATAACTGGCCAATAGGGTTAACAGGGGTTGTGGGAGATAAAAGGTAACATGGGCATATTCCTGAAAAGGCATAATTATTCGTGGTTAGTGTATGTGCTGATTGGTTGCAACGTGAGGGCAGAGAGGTTTGGGATGCCTTGAAATGTCGCTGGCATTCCCAATAAGCACATGCACTTGGAACAAGGGAAAAATTATACACATTTTTAGTTAAGGGTGAGTTATTTTGAAGTATAAAGTATTCATGAAAGTTAATTTGTAGTTTAAATTTTTTAAGCGTATCTATTGAAAGTATACCAAATGGAAGCTTAGCATTTATGACATAAATTCTGATTTTTTTCTGTTATTTTGCCTAAGGTTAGCGGAAGATAAACATAGCCTGCGGTTGTAATACTTTGTGAGATAGAACTAATTTGAATGTGCTCGTTAATTAATTCTATTTTTTGTGTTAATATATTTTTTAAGAAATTAAAGGTATTTTTAATGGTATAATATTTACGGTTGCACCAGTATCAGCTAGAAAAGGAAGGAAATGTTTGTGATTGAGGAGGACTTTTAAGATAAGGTTACTAACGAAAATTAGGGTAATTCTCTACCTGTTTGGGGCTAGTGTTGCTTGTCGTCGGGGCGGCTGGCACAGTAGATGGTGTCGGCTGGCGGCCATTGATGGCTTGGTTGAAGGTGCCTTGGCGGTGGTGGCTGGCGTGGTAGGTTTGGCCGTGCTGGGCGTTAGAAGCTGGTCGTTGCTGGCACTGGGAGTGCCAGTGTTGTCCTTGGCAGAACTTGCAGGGAGAAGGTGGTATTGCTGCGTAGTTCTGTGCCCGTGGTGGTGGTCGTGGGGTATTGTGGTAGGGTCCTTCCATCCTTGGAGGGTTGTCTGGGCCACGTGGTGGTTGTGGGGAGAAGTTTCCTCGCACCCTGGAGGTTAGTTCATACCACTCGGAAAGCGATTTGGGTGGCACAACTCGAACAAGGCGCTGATCTCCAGTTGGCAGTCCTTCGGTCAAGGCCTCTATGATGACAGGTCTTGGCAAGTTCAATTGCATCCCTAACGTTGTCTTGGTCCTAAAATACTCTTCAAGAGTGTTGTAATGTTGGGCTTTTGCAGCGAAAAATTTCGCGTAGGTTGTGTCGGTCTTGTCTGGGAATAAGTCCTCTAGGGTTCTCTGCGCTTCTTCATACGGTTTAGCATCAAGTCGGAGTTGTCTAAAAAGATCGAGGGGTTGCTTAACAAGATATTGGGGAAGTTTTTGCAGTTTTTGTTGAGGGGTTAAGTTTTGAGTTTGTAAGTTGAAATTCCTAAAGAAACATGCAACGTTGTACATACCATCAAAGGCGGGTAGATCCAGGTCTCGGGGGTGAAGGGGTTGCAGTCTTTCTAGGATGGTTGCTAATTGAAGGATGATGGTGCCAAGATGGGGTGGTGGTGTTGTTGGGCCGTGGTCGTTGTTGGGGAACTCTTCGATCTCCTGCACTCGGGCTTCCTTGTCGTCCTGGTTCATCCTGTCGACTCACTGTAATGAATCCTCCTACTGTAATGATCCTGTCGACTTATGTCGGATTGCGGTCGACTCTCTGTGATGGGCAGTCGTGAATGATTGTTGTGCCGTCGTGATGATGATGTGCAGTCGTGATGGTGATGTGCAGTCGTGAAGGTGATTGTTGTGCAGTCGTGCTGGTGATGGTGGTGGTAAAGCACACAGAGACGAATCAAAGAAGAATCCAAGGCATCGGGGAGAGAACGTAACAACCTTGCGGCCAACAGCCGCGCACTAGCTCCTTTCTGTCCTGCTGCTAACCAACTAACTGAACTAATTGACTAACACTGTCTGACGAAACTTTCTAACGACCCCTATATATAGCAACCCTCAACCGTCTACCTTGGCCTTGACTCTCATTGGCTGCGGCAAGTTCTTTGTTAACTCGGGCTTAACGGCGCGCCTCGGCAAGTCTCGGCACGTCTCAACATGTCTCGACACGTCTCAACATGTCTCGACACGTCTCAACACGTCTCGTCTTTGATCTTAGGTTTTTGGTCTCTATAGTGACCTTGGTTGCTACGTTCTCTGGATGCCTTTGTATTTATTTAAACACACCAAATCGATACATACAAAGTTAATGGTTTAACAGAGGATTGGGTACAATGATTGAAAGTTAACATAGAGTAGGGGGTGTAAGAAGGGGGGGGGGGGGGAGTATATACACAGGTGTTTTATCATTAAATTACCACATATATTTATTTGGATTTGGTCTTTTTGTTGTTGTCGTGTGCAATGAACAGATATCTCCATACATCTCTATCACAGCAATGTCCTCTAACTTGGGTGTGTAAAGCTGCTGTTCTGGATCCATGTCAATTATCTGCAAGGCTGCGGCCAATTGGATTTGATCTTATTACCTTGTGTTTTTTGATAGATTGTAAAGATTCCATTTAAACCCTTGTGAATCTCATGAAATACAGTCCACCCTGGACTTAAGAGGCTCATTAGCCTGAAACCACGGTCTCCAGCTGGAGGCTTCTTAGTTTGCCAAAGCTGGTGTTGTGGCTTTGTTACCGATCCGAGGCTGCTACTTTGCGGAGACGGTCAATAAATGGCTTCTAGCTTTGACATCTATTTTGACGAAAGAGTCAACCTTTATTTTTTTATAAATTTGATTGGTTGTTAAAACAAGGTAATAAGACCAAATCCAAATAAATAAATAGTGTGTGACGTTTCGGTAACAGCGTTGTTACCATCTTAAGACAAAAGTACTGAATGAGAAATTTTACCACAGCATATTTTAAATAGTTACTGTTATCATGCTGTGATAAAATTTCTCATTCAGTACTTTTAAAGATATAGTTAAACCTGTCTATAATCCCCCCTTTGGGATTCACCAAAATAGGGTGCTATAGAGAGGGGGGTGTTATAGACAGGTCACTTTTAATGTAAAATGTTTACATTTTAATGTTTAAAATTGGGCGCAATAGAGAGGAAGGCACTATTTAGAGGTGGCACTATAGACAGGTTTAACTGTATATCTATGTAAATATAGGAATTAATACACTACAAAGTCAACAAGCTTCTTTCATTTCTTTCTCAATGATAAGACACAATTCGGAATATAGATTATAACTACAAGGTAATAAGACCAAATCCAAATAAATAGTGTGTGACATTTCAGTATCAATGCTGTTATTACCTTTTAGTTCTAATCTATAATCCAAATTGTGTCTCACCAAGGAAATCCATCTTTCAACTCTCCCTCCCTGTGGTGATTCATTTTCCAACTTCTCTTGTGATCTATCCCAAGTACTATATTCTCCTATGTACTATTTAAAAAAAGTACAGATTTTCATTTATTTTTTCTTCTTTCTTATCTCCACACTTGGTGAAGTAGATTGCGTCTGCCTTTGTCATTAAGACTGGGAGCACTACTCAGTGGCAGGCCGACTTAGCTCCAAAAGAAATGGTCGCCTCTGACATGAGGAACAGACGCCAGGTGCAGCCGCTCCTAACATGGAGTACAAACGCTGCTCATCCTGTATCCCTGGAGCCCTTACAGGGTACTATCAGCTGGGCCAGCTGAGCCCAGGTTTTTTAGCGAGCTTGTTACTGCTTCCCCCTCCTCCTTTTTCATCCGGGCTTGGGACCGGCAAAGACGGAGTTTATTTTTTGCTTATCCCTAGTACACATGGTATAGGCCATGATAATCACGGTGGGTAGAAGTAGGTGACTGATTTTACTGTAAGTGCACCTCATGTCTACAAATGTGAAAAGCAGATTTCATTTTAAATTAAATAAATTTTACATTGTCCTTACGTCTATGAACAAACAGAAACAGAATTGTCTGATATGATAGAATAGTTCTAAAATGTAGTTTTTTTTATTCTCATTTTTCAAAGGATATTTTTATTAATTATCCTTCTTATTATATTGTCGCGGAAATAAATAAAGCAAGGGCAAGTTTGGGGATAATTAATTTATTATAAGGGGTATTTATAGGGAGAGTAAGAGAGTGCAACTTACCCCAAGATAAAGAAAATCCTAATGAGCGACGTCAGCTCCCCCCGCGACCAGATTCCGAGAAAACCCCTCACACCCGTTTTCCAGGGATGATTGACAGGCGTCCCATGGGGCCTCTCGTGGTTGGAGCCGCTGAACCGCTTGACATTACCCCCTCCTTAGAGAAAACAGCGACCCGCTGATTAGCTTGTCTCAGCCCTTGTTCTGGAAGGAAATCTATCACGGCTGGTGTTCCCTAGCAGAAGAGAATGTTGTTCTTCAGGGTCCAGGTAGGGCTTCATCCGAATGACATGGACGATATCCTTGGTTTTCCGTGATCGGGGAGAGGGGTCCACGGGCTCTACTTCATACGTAACTTCTGAAAGCTTCTTGGTCACCTTATAGGGACCGAAGTATCTCTTCAGTAGCTTTTCTGATAGTCCTACCTTTCGGATGGGAGTAAAAACCCATACAAGATCATCCTTCTGGTAATAGACTGGAGTATGTTTCTGGTGGTATAGTCTACGGTCTTTCGCCTGTGATTGTAGAAGGCGTGATCGGGAGAGTTGACGCGCTTCCTCAGCTCTGGTCACAAGTTCTCCAACGTAGTCATCAGAGATCTCATCTGGTAGGTAGGGTAGTACGGCATCGATGTAGGTCTCGGCCTCGCGGGCGTGGACAAGAAAGAACGGGGTGTTGCCGGTCACCTCCTGTTTAGCAGTGTTGTAAGCAAAAGTCACATAGGGCAAAACTTGGTCCCAGTCCTTCTGCTCAACACCTGTGTACATGGACAACATGTCTGCCAGAGTTTTGTTGAACCTTTCAGTCAGGCCGTTGGTCTGGGGATGGTAGGCCATTGTAAATCTGTGCACAATTCTGCACAGAGCATTGATCTCTTTTATTACTTGAGAAATTAAATTTCTGCCGCGATCTGTTATCATTTCTCTAGGAGCTCAATGCTTCAAGATGACGTCTTCAACCAGGAACTTAGCTGTTTCGATTGCTCCTCCGTCTGGGATCGCTTTCGTTATGGCATACCTTGTCATATAATCGGTGCATACAATGATCCAATGGTTTCCATCTTTAGAAACTGGAAATCTTCCAAGGAGATCAACCCCGACTTTATAGAATGGCTTTTCTACGGGCGGTATGGATACAAGTTGTCCAGCCGGACGTCGAGGTAATTTCTTCCTTCGTTGACACTCCCGACAATGGCTTACATATTGACGAACAGTTCTATAAAGGCCAGGCCAATAGAATCGTTTCTTGACCTTGTCATACGTTCGGGCGAAACCCGAATGCCCAGCTGTAGGAGCATCATGTAAATCTGCCATAACTCCCGATCTTAAGTGCTTAGGGATCATCATAAGCCAGGGTCTTGCAGTTGTGCTATAGTTTTTCTTGTATAAGATGCCATCGATAATGCTGAATTCCTTTCTGGTGTAGCCCGAGTTTAAATTATCGATTATTTTAGCTAAATCCGGGTCTTTAGTCTGCTCTATATCGACGTTGGTTAGTGACATCACAGCACTTGGTTGATCGTTCTCAAGCGGGCTCCTTGACAGACAATCGGCATCCTTATGTTTGTGTGTGCGTCCGCTCTTGTAGATAACGGTCACGTCAAATTCTTGCAACTTCAGCGCCCATCTTGCCAAACGGCCAGAAGGATCTTTCTGCCCTACCAACCAACATAGAGAATGATGGTCAGTGACAACCGTGATTGGTCGACCAAACAAATATGGACGGAATTTGCTAATAGACCAGACTACAGCAAGGCATTCTTTTTCTGTTGTAGAATAGTTATTTTCAGCCTTTGTCAAGCTTCTAGATGCATAAGCTATAGGCCGCTCCTTTCCACCTTGTATTTGTAGAAGAACAGCTCCAATACCATGTCCGCTTGCATCCGTGTGTAGTGGGTATCTGCGGATTCATCAAAGTGTCCCAAGACAGGCTCTGAAATTAGAGCTGTTTTAAGGACTTCAAACGCTTTCTCTTGAGCTGCATCCCAATAGAATTGTTTTTCAGTTTTCAGTAGGTCATGCAAAGATCTAGCTTTGCAAGCAAAGTTTTCAATAAATCTTCGGTAATAGGAACATAATCCAAGAAAGCTCCTCAGTTCAGAGATATTCCTTGGCCTCGGAAATTTAGAGACGGCTTCAACTTTATCTGGATCTGGATGAATTCCATTGGCGTCAACAAGGTGTCCTAAAATCTTTATCCTCTTTGATCCAAAAAGACACTTTTTGTGGTTTAAGTTTAGTCCAGCTTTATGGATGCACCTTAATACAAGTTGTAGACGACGTAGATGTTCCTCAAAGGTAGGTGCGTAAACTACGATGTCGTCCAGGTAGCAAAGGCACATGTTCCATTTAAGACTGCCCAGAACACTATCTATCATCCTTTCAAACGTTGCTGGAGCGTTGCATAGACCGAAAGGCATTACTCGGAATTCATACAGCCCATCTGGAGTGATGAAGGCAGTTTTCTTCCTGTCTTTTTCGTCCACTTCAATCTGCCAATACCCGGACCGAAGATCCATCGTGGAGAAGTAACTAGAGCCAGCTAAACTGTCCAAGGCATCGTCAATGCGTGGCAGCAGGTAAACATCTTTTTTGTTATCTTATTTAATCGACGGTAATCTACGCAGAATCTCCAGGTTCCATCTTTCTTTCGAACTAGAATAACTGGAGATGACCAAGGACTTTCAGAGGGCTTCACGATGTGATTTTCAATCATCTTGTTCACTTCATCTTGAATTAGTCGTCGTTCACTTGGTGCTACCCTATAGGGCCGCTGTTTGATAGGAGAGTGGTCTCCTGTGTTTATCTTGTACTTCACAGTACTGGTGGGCTTAATAGGAGTTCCCCCAAAGTCAAATATGTCAATAAACTCGTCAAGGCATGAAACAAGCTGTAACATTTGAATTTCAGACAGCCCTGGATCTAGAGTAAGGTTTATCTTCTGTGACCATTCACGTGACTTTAGCTGCGTTTCTTGTAACTTATCGCTGGATTCAATAAGACTGTAGATATTCCCATTCTCATAACTTTCCATGGTGCACATATTCATTCCTGATGGAATCAGTTGCGGCCAAGACGCTCCTTTCGCCACCCAAATGCTACCTCGGCCGTGTCGAAATGTAACCAATGAGTTTGGTGTAAGAACTTCCTTTCTTAATAATAAGTCCTTAGAAGTTGAGACTAAAACATCTCTAACACCACATATTTCTTCGTTTATCACACTTATCTTCCTTATTGATTTAGGCGGGATGACAAAGTCGTCGGAAGCAAACAATCTTTGGTTTTCCTCCTCTCGAGATTCCAGGACGGAGGTTGCCCCGAGATGGAGTTCATTTCTGCCACAATCAATGACGGCCTCGGTGGCCTTGAAGAAATCCCATCCAAATATGATGTCATGGCTGCATTCCACCATAACAATGAATTCAAATGAGATATTCAGACCATTAACTTCTATGTTCAGGACACATTTTCCTAGGGTCTCTATTAAATTTTTGTTTGCGGCTTTAAGAATGGGACCTGGTTCTTTGAAGAGAGGTGTCTTTAGTTCGCGTCGAAATTTGTCTGAAATAACAGTAGTAAAGGTGTTCTCTTCCTTTATGATAATGCAAGGCCGCATATATCATGTAAAACTGTATCTACAATCATTAAATTAGGTTTTGAAGTTTTAGAACATTCTGCATATAGTCCAGACCTAGCCCCCTCGGACTATTTCCTTTTTGGACTACTAAAGAAGGAGTTAAAGGGAAAGCGATTTGAATCGGATGAAGATGTCCAGAAAGTGGTGCAAGATTTTTTTCACACGCTTCCTAAGAGTGCCTATAAAGAGGGTATTTACAAGTTGCCAGAACGATGGAGACGATGTATAGAAAGCCAAGGTGATTATTTTGAATAAATCAAGTCCTAATTTTTAATATCGTTCTTATTTTTTTTAAATAAATTATAATTCACCTTATTTATTGATCCCACCTTGCATTTAAATTCGAATTTCGAAAAAAAAAAAACAATTCGTATATATTTAAATTATATGTATTATTGTCTCTCTATTCTCAGTTCAATTATCAAGATTAAGTGAAAAATTGAATTTATATTCTCTTTTGTTCCACCAATATTAGAAATGGCATCTTTCAACTACAAATGTCCATCATGTTGTTTGTTTATGACTAACGATATTACAGAATACCGTTGTCACCTCAGGTGATGCCAAGTTAGAGAACAAGTTTCTTGGAACCCAGAAATTGGACATTACATGAACGGTAAACCTCAATATGGAAATTGTTTTAATGTCCATCCATACAGAGTTCAAAACAACAACTACTCACCCTTGCAGGCACGGTCACGCTCCGACGCGTTACGTGGGAAAACATACTACATGTTCTCGTACAATGTTCTCAGCACATCCCCCTTTTTAAGATTTGATATATATATATGTCATAATTTGTACATAACTGGATGTAACCCCACCACAATATGTATGCAATGTATGATCTAAAGATTTTAATAAAGACGAGGCTTAGCGAATCTGGGAGAAAGGCCATCAGAGAGGAAACGGTCATTAGCAGGTTTTATTATCCAGGAACTCATAAAAACTGAGTTCAAGACCCTTCCCCTTCCGGGATCATGTTAAAACAAGACAAGGACAAAGGCTTAACAAAGATCCAATCAGAGTCCAGGAGGATTAGCTAAGACCAATGAGAAACGGCCACGAGTGGACAGTCATCCAATGAGAGCCCTGAGAAGTTTACGTGTTAAAACTCGGACTCAGTTTAGTTAGTCAGGAACCCGGCACCATCGGAACAAGTTGGGACCTGGACAGCATCGAGTTAGCACCTGGACCGGCCAAGGTACAAGTTGGAGCTCGCCACCATCTTTCTCATCACCTAGATAAGTCCAATGTTCACTATGTGACAGCCTAGCCTTAGTCAAAAACGCCAATAGTCTAAACCTCTCTCTCCCTTGATTGCTGGCCTATTTCAATCCAATCCTGTGTCCTCGTTATTTTTCCCCTGTGTGAATACCTTACTATCTCAGCAAAACGACTGCGCCCACACCAATCACCAAGTAAGTCAACACGGTCTACTTACTACAACCATCATTAATCAAACAACTCGATCACTTAAACAACCACCACCAAAAATCCCGTATATATCACATATATACATTACAAACTTTAAATGCATAATATAATTAATAATGAAGGCGATCCACGGGTTTAACAATTCGTCCACTCCGAGTTCTTATCTGGCCGTCTTCTGAGTCGTTAGAGGGATAATCCACAACTGGGGTCTTTTCATTTTCAACCAGTTCCTCCCCCGAAAAGGTCGGCGTCGATGGGTCGGCTGGATATTGCACTGTATCTCCTTTTCGTAGATGGAACCTGTTTCGACGTAAAGTCCCAACTGGAGTATCAACCCTATATGACCTTGGTGTCGATGCTTTCTGTTTACAATCCCCCAGGTTCACATATCTGTAATCCAAACCGTGTCACCTTCGGATAGCTCCTCCATGTCCGTAGCTCCGCAGCGTCGATCATATCTGGATTTCATGTCCTTTCTCCTTCTCCCCTCCTTTCTTTTCAGGGTCTGAGAGTCCACCAACTTTGGATTAAGATTCTCTGGTGCAATTGGCAAGGTCGTTCGGAGCTTACGTCCCATGAGAAGCTCAGCAGGGCTGTAACCGTTTTCCAAAGGGGTCGATCGATACTCCAGGAGTCCAAGCGATGGGTCTTGATTTTTCTTGAGGATCAACTTAGCAATTTTCACACCTGTTTCTGCCAACCCATTGCTCTGCGGGAATCAAGGACTTGAAGTAACATGTGTGAATCCGTACTGCCTTGTGAAATTTGCAAATTCACGAGCAGCTCCAAATTGCGTCCCATTATCGCTTACAACAGTTTCTGGTATTCCATGTCGGGCAAATATGGATTTGCAACTACGCACCACCACATTGGCTGTGAGCCGATCCAGCTGAATCATTTCAGGAAAGCGAGAATAATAGTCAATGACGACTAGATACCACTTATTCTCGAACTTGAACAAATCCATTCCAATCTTTTGCCACGGTCGTGTAGAAAAGTTGGTTGGTATCAAAGGTTCATGTTTTGAGACGGCTTCCTGGATCCAGACACTGCACTTTCTGACCGTTTCCGCGATCTCTTCCGAAATTCCAGGCCACCATACCGTCTCACGTGAGCGAAGTCTAGTTTTTGTAATCCCGAAGTGCCCAGCGTGCAACTTATCTAGGATCTCCAGTTTCATACTTGCTGGAATAACAAGACGACAGCTACGCATCAGTAGTCCATTTTGAACGCCGAGTTCATCCTTGACATGCCAATAAGAGAGCAGAGCCTGTGACATATTCTTCTTATCTGGCCAGCCTTGCTCAAGGTAGTTGACTACTGCTTTCAGGGTCGTATCTTCTTGTTGAGCTTCAAAAATCTTCGTCAACATCTCGTCTTTGTCGATTATACTCGAGAGAACTGCATTTATATGCGCTGAGGTTGGCCGTTCGTCTTCACCTCCCTCGGTTGTAAGAAGTGGTTGTCTGGATAATGCATCGGCGTCGAGCAGCTCCTTTCCAGGGATATGCACTATTTCGAATCCAAACCTCATCATACGCATTTGGAAACGTTGCAGTCGAAAATAGAGGAATGAGAGGCTTATGGTCGGTCTCAATTCGAAAACTCTTTCCAAGCAGGAAATCTTGAAAACGTTCGCAAGCCCATGTAATTGCGAGAGCTTCTTTCTCGATCTGAGCATATCGTTTTTCGGTAGGTGTCATAGTTCTAGAAGAATAAGCAACAGGTCGCCAGATTCCATTCTTACCTTCTTGCTTCAGTACCGCTCCCAAGCCGTATGAAGATGCGTCGGATGACACCATAGTTGGTTTCCTGACGTCGTATGCTGCCAAGATGGGTTGAGTCGTGAGCAATTCTTTCAACTTTCGGAATGCTCGCTCCTGGCTGCAATCCCAAACGAAGTCTTGACCTTTCACCAACAACTGGTTCAGTGGAGCCACAATTTCAGATAAATTTTCCACAAAGCGTCCCAGATGGTTCACCATGCCAAGAAATCTTCTTACGCCATGAACATCGGTCGGAGCAAGCATCTTCGCCACTGCTTCGTTTTTCGCTGGATCTGGTCGGATACCGTCTTCAACCAGTATGTGCCCAAGAAAATTAATTGTTGGCACGCCGAAGACACACTTGGCCTTGTTTAGTGTAACTTTCGCCTCCTTCAGTTTTCGGAGCACTAAACGAAGAATTCGATCGTGAGTCTTGGAGTCGGAGGCAAATATCAGGATATCGTCCAGGTAACACATTACACCGTCCATGCCTTGCAAGATTATTGACATAACTTTCTGAAAATACTCTGGGGCGAGTGAGATTCCAAATGGCGCATCCGAAGTATTTATATCTCCCAAAAAGAGTGATGAAGGTCGTTAAATGCTGGCAGTCCGGGCTCAACGGAATCTGGTGAAAGCCACTGTTCGCGTCCAGTTTCGAAAAGAATCTTGCTTCCCCCAGTTGCACCAGCATGTGCTCCACCACTGGCATGGGATGCACTTCGCGCTGTACATGTTCGTTCAGCCTTGAGAGATCCACACAGAGTCATATGTCGCCATTCGGTTTACCAGCAATCACAGTCGGTGCACACCATTCAGTCGCAACGTTAACTTGTGCTATGATTCCCGCCTTCTCGAGCTCTTTCAATCTTGTTTTAAGCTTTTCCATCAAAGGTATTGGTACCCGTCGAGGAGTATGCACAGCATATGGTTTTGCTCCAGGTGTCAATTTGATTTCGTAAGAGTTTCCGATCTGTCCCAATCCTTCAAATACTTCAGGAAATTCCTTGATTGGGTTAATTCTCGTCGCAACCACTTCAATCCGCCTCGCCAGCTTCAAGAGCTCACATGCCCGGCGACTCAGAAGAGGTTCACTCAAACGACGAATGACTTAAATCTTCTCCTTGATTTCATAATTGCCATTTCGCAGCGTTGATATAAACATACCCACAGTCTGAAGTTCGGAAAATTCAGCAGCTCTAATGTTGATATCACTTTCCACTAGTCGTTGCTATCCCATTATCTTCTTGAAGAGACACAGAGGAACACATGTAACATCCGCCTGGGAGTCGAGCTTGAACTTCACCTGTTTCCCGTTCACTTGGATTTCTGCTGTCCATCGCCTCCTGCACTCGCCTTCATCATCATCGAGATTAGATGAATCCTCCACAGCTGAGACCTCCAGGAGAAAACCAATTTCTTCATCAAGTTCAGAAACAGCTTTGACTTCCGCAGTCTTCGCCTGCTTATCTGGGCAGCAATTTGCAAAATGGCCAGTTTTTGAACATAGGTTACATATTTGTCCTTCAGCACGGCAGGCCTGTCCTTCCTTGTGGGTGAAACCTCCGCATTTTGGACATCGTGATCTTGTTTTGGCTGACTTCTCCTTCTTCCTCGAAGGCTGCTGTTGTTGTTTCGGTGATTGTTTCTTCGAGTTGAACTTCACCTGATTGACCTTTTGGCTTGTTGAGGGACGCTGCAGGTCGACTTGCTGCTGTCGAACCAACTTCACCGCCTTTTCCAAAGTCAGTTCGCTGTCCAACTGCATTCTTTCAGATAAAGCTTTGTCCCTCACTCCAACCACTATTCGGTCACGGATCAACTGCTCATGAAGACCCTCAAATTCGCAACTATCAGCCAATTTGTACAATGAAGTGATGAATTCGTCCACTGGCTCCCGATCCTCTTGGATTCTTGAATTAAATTTCGCACGTTCGTAGATAATATTCTTTCTGACACAGAAGTGGCTGTCGAACGCCTTGAGGACGGAGTCAATTTTCGTTGCCTCTTCCTCCTTTTCGAACTTGAAGGTCCTGAATATATCATCCGCGCGGTCACCCATCAAGTACATGAACAAATCGATCTTGTTCGCCTCCTCTTTCTTCTTCATTCCACTGACCACGAGGTATCGTTCGAATCTCTTCCTCCATTTGGGCCATTCGTTGGGAGTCGAGAAGTCGAAAGTTTCTGGAGGTTGAATCTGAGCCATGTTGAATTATCTTCCAAGGTACGCAAAAATCGATATTTTGCAATATACGGGTTCGTATTTTATCCAGTTAACGCTGCCACCATGTTTTAATGTCCATCCATACAGAGTTCAAAACAACAACTACTCACCCGTGGCAGGCACGGTCTCGCTCCGCCGCGTCACGTGGGAAAACATACATGGTTCTCGTACATGTTCTCAGCACAGAAATCTACCAACCACCAACAACATTAGACCATCAAGCTATCATATTCCTAAGACGACTAAAAAAACTTTAATGAAAAATACAGTAGGAAGGCCACCAACTCAAAACCCTGAATACCAACACCTCATGGAGGCGTTTCGCAAACAAGGGAAAATTTGTTATAGATGTAAAACCTGCGGCTATGAATACAAATTCAAAACAAATGTCATAAGAAATATTCAAAGCAAACATCAAAATATAAAGCACAAAGTACCAAACAGAATTCAGAACTCCATATGAGGACAAAACATTTAAATATAAGAAAATTTCCCTGTCCATTTTGTGGCGAATCTAAATCGTCCAAACAAAATTTGAATATTCACATCAATAAATATCATTTAGATCAATTTTCTGTGTGGCCACACGCGGGACTTGATCCATCGCAATTATCACCAGAAGATCTTAGAAATAATTTTGAATTTTATGATGATGACGATGGAAACATATATTACATGACAATAGACCCAGGAGAGGTTCCCCAAACTCATGGTAACGATCCTAACCTGAACCAATAGTAAAACCTCCTTCTGTTAAATAAAAAAACACCCATAAGAAATAATGCAAAAACGCACTAAATTCAAAATCAGGAATAACCTATATCTTTGAACCAATCTGAAAAATTGAAGAAAAAATCTGGCAAATCAATATTTTTTCTGTTTATATTATTTTATCTTCTAACATATATTTTTCCAAAGAAAACAAATGTGCGTGTGTGATCGTCAAAAATCATGTATATTTAAATTATAAGCAAAAGATATATATGTAAATAAAAATTCTGATATTTCTTTATATTTTGTATTGTATTTAATTTTAGAACTAGATTTTTAAATACTGATACTACAAATTGTTTTTAAATAAATATTTTTATACACCTTTTATTTTTTTATTCTATTTTTTTAACCTTTTTTGGACCTCATTTAATTTTAAATCATATTTCATTGATGTGTTAATCATATAAAGCATTTTCTCCCGTAGAAGGGCGTACTTGCCCGAAAGCTCGAGATTTTTTCAATAAAAAATATTTTTAAAAGAAACTTTTCCCTAGAGGCTTATGTTTTTTATTTTAATAATTCAATTATATACTCATGAAAAAATCTTGTTGATCAGTTCTCCCATCTATGAACATTAGATCATAATAGCTTTAGAACTGGCTGTCATTCAAGGCCCGTTGGTAGACCGCCTAGTGTTCTAGTATATATAGTCTTGTGTTAAAGCCTTGTGACCTCTCTGTTACTCTATCTTCCTAAATTAAAACAATAAAAAGGTTAACAAATTCAAGTTGTAGAAGGAGTGTGAATCAATATTACTTAATCGCTGTTAATATTAATAAAAAAAAAAAAGGAATTATTTTGAATAAATAGAGGACACATCAAACATGATGCAACACTTCCCCTTCTCAAGAGGTTGTCACGTACACGTGAATGACCGCCCCTTTCAATCCTCTTGTAATAAGGTTTTAGTCTTAGGATACGGAACGCTGTAACTGGAATTTTTACATAGATACTAATGCCCATTTCAGAATTTTTATTGGCATCAGGAAATCACTGACAACACGCAGAAACCATACAAAAGATAATACACTATGAGAATATACAAATATTTCTGGAAAAGAATACTTTTGGTTTTTATCGCTTATTGTTCACGTGCTCCGTTTTTTGGTCTCTCTATATCTCGTCAAATAAACTTACAAATTTATATCATTCCACGTTTTAATGAAAGTAACTTATATTTTAATAAACATTTTTTTAACCTTAAATATTTATTCAATTATAAACTTATAGAAAAACATAAGGGGAAAATAGTTGTCGTCTATTTTTTTTTTTAAGAATACAGAGACAATTTTATTCAAACTTACTTATCTTGTGTGTCTTCAATAAAGATCACTGTAATATTGTCGCGATATCAAATTAGAGTTTTATTAATCAATTGATAAACTTGGTGAGTGATGTTTTCCTCACAACAAAACTAGAAACAAAAAGTGAAAAATCGGTGTGTTAGAGAATTTACATACTTTCATTGTATAACATGATATTATTTACATATTCACTAATAGAGACATTTGATTCACATTTGACTTAGATAAACCAATTTCGTGACAATATATTTCAGAGTTATTGTCTGAATCCCAATATACATGGTAAAAGGTACAACTTCCTTAATTTTAGTCCATTAGTGTATCTTTCAGAGTTATTGTCTGAATCCCGATATACATGGTAAAAGGTACAACTTCCTTAAGTTTTGTCCATGAGTGTATCTTTCAGAGTTATTGTTGTCAATCCCGATATACATGCTAAAAGGTACAACGTCCTTAAGTTTTATCCAAGAGTGTATTTGTTCCTTGAGGAAGAGCGATGCTAGAAACATGTTTATAAATTTATAATTATTCATATATCTATCTCTCTCTCTTTATATAATCTTATATGGACATTGTTATAAGTCAGTTTCAATCTCTCTCCTGTCCTCACAGCCTATGTCCACATTGTTTGTTCAGAATACTTTTTTTGAGAGTTGATTTTCAGTATAAATATAAATGAAAGACAACAAAATATCTAAAATTAATACAATAGTTGAACGGTTAATTAAGTACTAGACTAATTTAAATTTTCATTTTGTCAGAAAAATTGTTGCTTCATGTTTGTTGGGCATAAAAGTTAGTTAGCTAAGTGTAAAATTGACTTGAGAAGAAAAAAGGCGAATCGGGTTTAATATTTAGTAGAGTCTCCCATGAGAGACCGCCCAGAACATGGCTATACCAGGTCTCTCCTGGCCTCACATTAGACTCTTTTTGGGTTGAAGTCCTAAACCATACAATCATAGACAAAACTTTAGGATGTTGTACCTTTTAGCATGTATATCGGGATTCAGACAATAACTCTGAAAGATATATAAATGGAGAACTTTATTAAAGACATCCAAGATGACCATTTTCTCTTTCTTCTTAAAATATAGTTTTTTATTTCAAGTTTTAACCTTGACTGTGCGGTGTGTATATGAAAGTTTCAAAGGCCATTCTTTTCCGTTAAAATTTTCGATAAAAAGTTTAAAACCAATGAAAAGAATCTCACAAAAAATGATATATCTTATTTGTGTTCTATGATAAATGAGGCAAAAAGTGGAAAGGAATATTGAGAAGATTTAAATAAACAAAATTTAATTGATAAAGCAATTGAAAGAAAATTTGAAAAAATATATTTAAAGAACTGCCCAAACCTAAATCCTATACAAAAGCAGTACAACAAAAAAAAAAAAAGATACTGAACTTATTAATAATATACAACAAGCACATAAAGATGAATCAACATTGATAGTAGCGTCAAATAACGATTAAACCAATTTTGATATAATCAAAAC
Organism: Cordylochernes scorpioides; assembly: GCA_030710605.1. NCBI lineage: Eukaryota > Metazoa > Arthropoda > Arachnida > Pseudoscorpiones > Chernetidae > Cordylochernes > Cordylochernes scorpioides. The sequence continues at coordinate 69,172,195 of CP092883.1, read as the reverse complement.
TATTTCCAATAAAATATAAAAGTTCTAAGTGGCAAAAAAAAAATCAAGACTAACAAATTAATTAACTTTAAAAAATCGGTAATATTGAAATATCCTAGTATATATTAATATGCTACAAGAAGAATTGGAAAAGTCAAAAGATTTGAAAGCGCGGTAAGTAAAATTTTATATACTTAAGCCAAGAGATTCACAATAGTAAATTACCAATTTCCGTAATATTTGTATAGTTGTCTGCTTTCAAGTCTCAGAGGACCTTTACGATTATGAATTCTCGAATAGCCATCCTTAATATTAATGAAATATAGCTTTGTTTTGTGTAGGTTCACTTCTTATTTTATTATTGGGTCATTTTTCTTTGAATCACTGAAACGTCGAGAATGTTGATGTAGCTATATTTGATTAATATTAAGGACGTCTATTCGAGAAGTCATAATCGTTGAAGTTTTCTGTTAAAGTTCACTCTCCAGTAAAAGGACACTTCTTCCTAAAAGACACTTTGGCTCTGTAATTAGTTGTTGTCCTTTACAGGGAGGTTCTTCTCTCTATATATTTAAATATGGGAATTTAATAAAAGTACCTTGTTGTATCAATATTATAAAAACTCCTCATGTAGATTTAATTACAAGCCAGCAATAAGAGAGGAGAATCTGTATTAGAATGGTGTATTAATAAAAGATTTGTGTGTACTGAAAAAAACCTAGTTATAAAATAAAATAGAATGCAAAATATTAGGTAATATGAAATTTTTATTTTTATCCATTTTTATAATACATATATACATAACAAATATATACCTTATTTGTTGTAGTCATTGTTGGTTGAAGGTTGTATATACATTTTAAAAGAAAACATTGACTTGCCAGACTTTAGAGGGGGCGCTATACAGGTTTAACTATATATATATATAAACTATTTTGTAGTGTTATACAAAATAATTATTTAGGAGTTCAAAATGTGTTCATCCCAGGCAAAATAATCCATAATTGGAATGTCCTCTCCATTACATTGCCCAGCATTAAATTGTTCCTGCTCGGGAATTTGTTGGGTCTCTCCTGGTAAATAGGGGATTCTATCAGAAGGGTTTTCCCATTGGTTTATGTTGGGATTGTTATAATTACCAGGAGTTTGGGGAACCTCTCCTGGGTTATTTCTCTTGTAAGACATGTTTTCATCGTCGTTATCATAAAATTCAGTATTCATCTGAGGATGATTTATCGAATTTGAAAGGTTCTCTACATTATTATGTCCAGCATTGAATTGTTCTTGATAGGGCATTTCATGAGTCTCTTCTGGTAAATAAGGGTTTTCATCAGAAGGGTTTTCCCATTGGTTAATGTTGGGATCGTTACCAGGAGTTTGGGGGATCTCTCCTGGGTTATTTCTCATATAATACAAGATTCCATCATTGTCTTCATAAAAATTGAAATTATTATGATCTTCCACTGGATTTTGGGTTGAATCAAGTCCCGTGGGGGGCAAAACAGAAATTTGGTCTGAATGATGTCTAAGGATATGTTGGTCCAGATTTTGTTTGGTGGATTTAGAATCACCACAAAATCGACAGGGGAATTTTCTTACATTTAAATGTTTTGTCCTCATATGGATTTCTGAATTCTGTTTGGTACTTTGTGTTTTACCACAAATTTGACATTGAAAACCCTTTATCTTCTGATGTTTACCACTGATATGTCTTATCACATTTGCTTTCAGTTTGGAATTATAGCCGCAGATTTTACATCTATGACAAATTTTCCCTTGATTACGAAACACCTCCATTAGGTGTTGGTATTCAGGGGTTTGAGTTGGTGGCCTTCCTGCTTTATTTTTTATTAAAGTTTTATTAGCTGTCTTAGGAATATTATGGCTTGATGGTCTAATGTTGATGGTGGTTGGTATATTTCCATATCGATGCCCACCGTTTATGTAATGTCCAATTTCTGGGTTCCAATGAACTTGTTCTCTAACTTGGCAACACCTGAGGTGACAATGGTATCTTTTAATATCGTTAGTCGTAAACAAACAACTTGTACATATGTAGTTGGGTGATGCCATTTCTAATATTGGTGGAATAAATGAGAATATAAATTCAATATTTGAATGATTTTGATATTTGAAACTGAGAATAGAGAGGGAGTGATAAAAAAAATAATGAATTTAATTATATTCAAAATAATGAATACGTGAATCTGTTTTAAAATCTGTTTTTTTTTTTTTTTAAATTAAAATCTGTTTTAAAAAAATAATAAATACTATATAAATAATAAAAACATTCGTACTTTAAATTCTTTCTCCTTTTAGTAAATTTTAATAATAACTTTTTATAATGAATATTTATATATTTATTAATATATATAGTCACGACCGTCTTTCCTCATTCCTCATCGGACGGCCGCATCTGTCACGGATGCGCGCGCATCATTATTATGATCATTATCATTATCTAATGATAATAATAATTATTATTAATATTAATATAGTCACGACCGTCTTTCCTCATTCCTCATCGGCCGGCCGCCTCTGTCACGGATGCGCGCGCACAGGGAGGTCACGAGCTGGCCGGCTCCCTCGAGCCGGATTTGAACCAGCGACCTAAGGATCACCGTTGTAACATCTACAGTCAGGTAAAACAGGGGCGTTGCCCGGGTCATTTGACTAGTTATTATACAAAAGTCGCGCACTATTTGAAAAATTTATAACTCCGCGAATATTTGCGCTAGAGCAATGCGGTAAACACCATTGTGTTCAGGATGCAATGGGAATTTTATGGCAAATTATGAAAAATTCGAAATTGATTTTAGTTACAATTTTATTCGCCAGATGGCGCTCTACCAGAATCAGAGATTCAGCGGCCAAATTGTTTGATAAATTGAAAAATATAACTGATTGACACATATTTTTCCTTTTTGAATACCAGGAAAGAACCCTAATAATATCAAATAACAAATTAATAAAACACAACTTCGCCAAAAGTATGAAGAATTGGTTAACGATTTTCAAATACAATCAGAGATATGTAAAATAGGTAAATGCAAATTAAAACATGTAGCAAAAAGAAAATCGATATTTCAGATACGGGTTGTTTCCGAATATAATAAATTTCTAATATTTTAAATTCAACTCTCACTCAGTATCGATTATATTTATTTTAATTCATTTGAAAAATATGTATCTATCTCTGATAATTTATTTTACTCTGGAATGCCGTGGTTGTTGTCGTGTCCAATAAAGAGCCTCAGATGTATCCATGCATCTCCATCACAGCAGCAGCAATGTCCACTATCTTGGGTGTGTAAAGCTGCTGCTCAGGGTCTATGTCAAATTTCTGCAAGGCTGCGGCCATTGCTGGCTATGAGAATATGTGGGTAGGTGTAAGTTCCACACCAGGACAATTGTTGCATGCCCTATAGGTTATTGTGCCATCTGGATGTATTGTCATTCCTTTATAGTGTTCTGTTCTAAGTCTTGTTATAGTTTTTGTCATTTCTCTCTCAGAGTTTATTTCGCATTTTGATCTTTTCTTTTTTTTTGTTTAATTATATTGTATTTTGACAAAGAATCAGCGTCAAATAATGACATTTGTTCTTTCCTTTGGCTCAACTTTCTCGCTTCCTTTGCCAATTCGAATGCCATTTCATTACCCCTGATCCCAGCATGGGCAGGGATTCAATGTAGAATGTAGTTATTCTCCAATGGTTCCAGTTGGGTAAGTAACGAGTGTATTTTCTGTGTGAATTTAGTATTGCCCCCTTCTGAATTGCTTCTAGAGCGGATATGGATTCGCTGTATATTAAAATCCTTCTGCTTGATGTAGGGATGGTTGGTTAAGGCATACATCAAGGGCTTTCAGATAGCTGTCAGTTCACAAGTGAAGTTTGACGAAATCTGTCCTGCTCCTTCTTTGATTTTGATGTTTGTTCCATCTTGCAGTATTATGTTAATTCCGGCCCCTCCATTACTTGAGGTAAGGTCTGAGAATCCATCTGTATGTGCTGTTAAAGAGCGTGGCCTAGCATTTTTAATCAAGAATTTGTACTATAAGGACATAGCCGTTAATATTCCAAACACATTAGACCTCGAAGCCCAAGGTATCAAAGTCTACCTCAATCAAACCTAAACCATCAACATATACAATATCTTTCACCCTCCAAACAAAACATTTATTGACGATGGAACAATGGCTCAATTTCTTACAGACAACACTATTATTGTAGGTGACCTTAATGCCAAACATCAACTATGGGGATGTTCTACCCTAAACCCAAGAGGCAAAATACTATCAAACATATTTGACGACAATGCCTTCATGTGCTTAAATGATGGGAATCCTACCCATCATTCCTACAAGCTATAATACTGCACAAGCCCTTGATATAAGTTTTTACTATCCTAACATTTTCAACAAATGCAAATAGCAAATATTGAAAACTTTTGGAAGTGATCATTTGCCTAATTTGATAGAAATTAGCACCAAGACCAAAACTAGCTCAATTAAGAAAAATTCTGGAACTTCAAAAAGGCTAATTTGATATCTTTCGAAAACACCATTATTAAAGCAGCCAACGTTTCAATACCAAGAGGTAATATTAAGAAATGTATTCCAAATTATACACACCAGGCAAAAAAAATTCAAACACTTATAACTAAAATAAATGAACTACCAAAAGGTGCACCCAAAACCAAAAATATTGTAGAACTGAACTTAACATTGTATTTGCAAAAATAAAAAAAGATTATACGTAAATGTGAAAAGGGAAAATTGGAAACAAACTTGTGAAAACCTATGAAAAAAACTATTGTTTTCCACTTAGCGGTCTTGGATGGGGAGGAAAAAAAAAAAGGAATGAAAATAGCGCGATGGTGAGTGAGTGAAAAAAAAAATGCTTGCAGAGTATTCAAGCTTGGTGTATGGACACACTACAGCAAGGGAATTTCTGCAAGTGTAAAAAAAATGAACATATAAAAACATGAAGAAAAACATCACATTGAAAAAAAACTGACAAAGACATGGGTCGCGCTGGTGGTGAAAAGAGCCGCTAAGATGGTAAGGTTTGGTGAAAGGCAAGGTAATTTCGTGGTTGTTGAGAGAGGTTTGGTGAAAGGAAAGGTAATTTCGTGGTTGTTGAGAGAAAACATTTGCAAAAGTTGAGAGGTGCAAAAATAAAAAGGTGAAACAAAATTAAGATATAATGCTATTTACAAAATTGGGACAATGGTACTCGTCTCGAGTACTTGGGTGAGAGAAAGAAAAACAAAAAGGAAAAACATTGATTAAAATTTGTAAACAAGTCCACTTTAGGCTTTTAAAAGTCGCTTGAAAAGATGTTGCAGTGGTTACATAGGGTGAGAAAAAAATGTGTGGGTACATAGGTTGACAAACGCATTAATGTGCAGTATTGCGATAAGACATTGATTTTAAGGGAGATAGTTGCAGGGTAGTATGGTACAACATGTGGAGTACAAAATGAAATGTTGGGATGAGTTATCTGTGATGTAAGGGAAATAGTTGTCAGGACTTAGGTGGTGGGGCAGTTCTAAATAGACGTTGAACGGTTTCTCCTATCAAATTACAGATGATGGTAAGCAGTTGGAAAATGGCTTCTTGTAGTTGAAAAAGTCTATCAGTTTCTTGTGCGTATATTCCTAGGTAGATAGGCGTGATTAGCGGGACGGTGGAGAAGGGCATTGTTAGCGTGTAAATTAGGAGAATTAAGTGGAAAATCAAAAATGTTTTCATATTGTATCCTATATGTTTAATGAGAGAGATTAGTTGTGGGCTGAGCCATTGATGTTGGAGGGTTGATGTCGTGACTTGGGACGGGGTTGGTTCATGATTGATTTGTAGATGGCGAACTGGGGACAAATTGTTACTTGAAGTTGGTTCTATTTGGATTAGGGTAAAAAGATTTGGGGTTAGAGGTGGAAGAGGTTGGTTGCTGGATGGTTTGATCGGGAGTTGGTATTCTCGGAACAAGTCCGGCGAGAGATGTCGGAACGGAAATGAGTCATTGTCTTTGGGTTGAACAAAATATGCCTGCATGGTGGGGGGTGCTATATGAGGTACGCTTTCTGTGTATGGCCTAAGTTTGTTGACATGTATTGTGTCGTGTTCCTTGTTGAGCGGTTGATTTGGTCTATTAATCTTTACCACATTGGGAGAAATAACTTCTAAAATTGTGTAGGGACCTGTGAAATAAGGGGTAAGCTTCCCAGTGTTAGGATGGTGGTAGACTTTGACAAGAACGAGGTCTCCAATTTTGAAGTTAGGTGTTTTGTGATTAAGATCAAATTTTTGTTTATCTTTGTGGTGTTTAAGTTGTGTGTGTTGGTAGGCTTGTTGTCTGGCAATGTCAATAGGGGGGTAAGGGTTAATGTGGTTAGAAAGTTCTGTGGGTATAATGCCGAAAAGTAAATAGGATGGGGGAAAACCTGTCACTGAGTGAGGGGTGTTATTATAAACTTGTGTAACTTTGTTAACGAGTTTTGTCCATGAGGTTTTTGGGTTTTCGAGATGTAGTAGTCTGAGTTTACCTGTAATTGTAGAGTTTAGACGTTCGCAAAGACCATTTGCTTGAGGGTTATTACTAGTTGTGTTTAAGGGTTGTATGCCATGGGCTATTAGGAATCTTCGGAACTTCTCTGAGGTGAACGCAGGTGCTCGATCCGAGAGTAAGCGTTTTGGAAGCCGTATACTAACACCTTTTTAATTGCTTGTATGTAGGTTAAGGTACTGGTAGACTTTGAAGGAAATGTCCATGCGTATCTGGTCATATGGTCAACAATTACATGTAAGTGGGTTTTAGAATTGCCGTATTTAGCGAAGCCTGATACGGTGTCGATCGAGAGGAGGTCGAATGGTTTGGTAGCAGAGGGGGTCTGACCAAGTTCTCCATACGTGGGTTCTTTTGGATGTTTGGTTAATTGACATGTGGTACAAGAATTTACATGATTTTTAATGTCTCTTGACATGCCACTCCAATGGTATTGGCCGGAGACAAGGCGACTCATTTGAGATATACCAGGGTGATTGTATTCCAAATGTACTTTGTTTAGAAGGGTGTTGCGAAGTTTCTCCGGAATCAGAATTTTGGCTACTCCTTTGCGTGTGATGGTGTGTAATCCGTTTGTGTCTTGTGTGATGTGTGGATGTGTAGGTGTATTGTTTTGGTGTATCTTGATGGTGTCGGCGTCTAGGAATCCGCAGAAGGGATTGCGTGAGAGAAGGTCAGCCTCGTACTGCTGGGTACCTTTAATGTAGCGAATTTCGTAATCATATGTTGAAAGTCTTAAGCTCCATCTGAATAGACGTCCTGCGGGATTTTTGATAGATTTTAGCCATTGTAGAGCGTGGTGATCAGAGAAAATGGTGAATTTTGTGCCTGTAAGGTAAATGCGGAATTTTTCTACGCTTTCAATTATGGCTAAGCATTCTAGCTCAGATATGTTGTAATTTTGTTCGTGCGGGCGTAAGCCTCGGCTATAAAATTGAACGGGATGTATTTGGTTGTTGGGGTGGACCTGTTTTAAAATGCCTGCAATACCTTGTGTTGAAGCGTCGCAGTAGAGTTGGCAGGGTAGACCTTCTTGGAACAAATGTAAAACGGGTTGTGTAGTGAGACATTTTTTCAGAGTTTCGAAAGCTTGTTGACAAGCATCGCTCCAGTGCCAATTTACGTTCTTTTTAAGTAAGTTGTTAAGGGGTGTTCGGAGACGAGCATAATTTGGAATAAATTTATTATACACGTTAATTGCACCTAGGAAAGATTGTAGCAATTTTTGATTATAAGGGGGTTTTATGGCATTAATTGTATCGAGGTTTCTAAGTTGGGGTGTATATGTGCCTGCGGATATGGTGTATCCGAGAAATTCTATGAATGTTTTGAAAAATTCACATTTTTTTAAATTATAATTTAGTCTGATGTTTTCTGCTTGGCAAACTTCGAAAAATTTTGTAAGGTGTTGTATGTGTTCTTTTGTGGACTCTGAGAATATAATAAAGTCGTCAAAATAATGTTCTATGTGTTGCAAGTTGTGTTTTTGTATGATCTGACTGATTGAGCGTTCGTAAATTTGTGGTGAGTTCCTTAGGCCAAAGGGAAGGCGGGTCCATTGATATTGTCCATCAGGTGTAACAAAAGCAAGAAGTGGTCTAGATTCTGGTGCGATCTCTATTTGCCAGTATGCAGAGGCGATGTCGACGGAGGAAAAGATTTTGGCGCGCGAGAGTTTATCCAGCACGGACTCAATCAAAGGGAGGGGGTGGATATCTGGCTGAATTATGTCGTTTAGTTTTCTATAATCTATGCAGAAGCGTTTTGTTTTATCGCGCTTTGTGACTAAGGTTACTGGACTTGCGAACGGCGAGTAGGATTTTTCTATGATATTGTGTTTTAACATTTCGGCGACTTGATTTTGGATTTCCTTTAGGTCGCAATAAGGAACTCTGTATGGCCTGAGTGTAATTATTTTATCAGAAGTAGTGTTAATTTTGACGGGGGGAATGTTTAAAGTGGGGACATCAAATTTGTTTTCAGAAAATATGTGTTGATAGTTATGCAATAGGAGATTAAATTGGGTCGGACAATTAGGGTGAGACAATTCAGTTCGTGCATCAGATAACTGGCCAATAGGGTTAACAGGGGTTGTGGGAGATAAAAGGTAACATGGGCATATTCCTGAAAAGGCATAATTATTCGTGGTTAGTGTATGTGCTGATTGGTTGCAACGTGAGGGCAGAGAGGTTTGGGATGCCTTGAAATGTCGCTGGCATTCCCAATAAGCACATGCACTTGGAACAAGGGAAAAATTATACACATTTTTAATTAAGGGTGAGTTATTTTGAAGTATAAAGTATTCATGAAAGTTAATTTGTAGTTTAAATTTTTTAAGCGTATCTATTGAAAGTATACCAAATGGAAGCTTAGCATTTATGACATAAATTCTGATTTTTTCTGTTATTTTGCCTAAGGTTAGCGGAAGATAAACATAGCCTGCGGTTGTAATACTTTGTGAGATAGAACTAATTTGAATGTGCTCGTTAATTAATTCTATTTTTTGTGTTAATATATTTTTTAAGAAATTAAAGGTATTTTTAATGGTATAATATTTACGGTTGCACCAGTATCAGCTAGAAAAGGAAGGAAATGTTTGTGATTGAGGAGGACTTTTAAGATAAGGTTACTAACGAAAATTAGGGTAATTCTCTACCTGTTTGGGGCTAGTGTTGCTTGTCGTCGGGGCGGCTGGCACAGTAGATGGTGTCGGCTGGCGGCCATTGTTGGCTTGGTTGAAGGTGCCTTGGCGGTGGTGGCTGGCGTGGTAGGTTTGGCCGTGCTGGGCGTTAGAAGCTGGTCGTTGCTGGCACTGGGAGTGCCAGTGTTGTCCTTGGCAGAACTTGCAGGGAGAAGGTGGTATTGCTGCGTAGTTCTGTGCCCGTGGTGGTGGTCGTGGGGTATTGTGGTAGGGTCCTTCCATCCTTGGAGGGTTGTCTGGGCCACGTGGTGGTTGTGGGGAGAAGTTTCCTCGCACCCTGGAGGTTAGTTCATACCACTCGGAAAGCGATTTGGGTGGCACAACTCGAACAAGGCGCTGATCTCCAGTTGGCAGTCCTTCGGTCAAAGCCTCTATGATGACAGGTCTTGGCAAGTTCAATTGCATCCCTAACGTTGTCTTGGTCCTAAAATACTCTTCAAGAGTGTTGTAATGTTGGGCTTTTGCAGCGAAAAATTTCGCGTAGGTTGTGTCGGTCTTGTCTGGGAATAAGTCCTCTAGGGTTCTCTGCGCTTCTTCATACGGTTTAGCATCAAGTCGGAGTTGTCTAAAAAGATCGAGGGGTTGCTTAACAAGATATTGGGGAAGTTTTTGCAGTTTTTGTTGAGGGGTTAAGTTTTGAGTTTGTAAGTTGAAATTCCTAAAGAAACATGCAGCGTTGTACATACCATCAAAGGCGGGTAGATCCAGGTCTCGGGGGTGAAGGGGTTGCAGTCTTTCTAGGATGGTTGCTAATTGAAGGATGATGGTGCCAAGATGGGGTGGTGGTGTTGTTGGGCCGTGGTCGTTGTTGGGGAACTCTTCGATCTCCTGCACTCGGGCTTCCTTGTCGTCCTGGTTCATCCTGTCGACTCACTGTAATGAATCCTCTTACTGTAATGATCCTGTCGACTTATGTCGGATTGCGGTCGACTCTCTGTGATGGGCAGTCGTGAATGATTGTTGTGCCGTCGTGATGATGATGTGCAGTCGTGATGGTGATGTGCAGTCGTGAAGGTGATTGTTGTGCAGTCGTGCTGGTGATGGTGGTGGTAAAGCACACAGAGACGAATCAAAGAAGAATCCAAGGCATCGGGGAGAGAACGTAACAACCTTGCGGCCAACAGCCGCGCACTAGCTCCTTTCTGTCCTGCTGCTAACCAACTAACTGAACTAATTGACTAACACTGTCTGACGAAACTTTCTAACGACCCCTATATATAGCAACCCTCAACCGTCTACCTTGGCCTTGACTCTCATTGGCTGCGGCAAGTTCTTTGTTAACTCGGGCTTAACGGCGCGCCTCGGCAAGTCTCGGCACGTCTCAACATGTCTCGACACGTCTCAACATGTCTCGACACGTCTCAACACGTCTCGTCTTTGATCTTAGGTTTTTGGTCTCTATAGTGACCTTGGTTGCTACGTTCTCTGGATGCCTTTGTATTTATTTAAACACACCAAATCGATACATACAAAGTTAATGGTTTAACAGAGGATTGGGTACAATGATTGAAAGTTAACATAGAGTAGGGGGTGTAAGAAGGGGGGGGGGGGGGGGGGGGGGAGTATATACACAGGTGTTTTATCATTAAATTACCACATATATTTATTTGGATTTGGTCTTTTTGTTGTTGTCGTGTGCAATGAACAGATATCTCCATACATCTCTATCACAGCAATGTCCTCTAACTTGGGTGTGTAAAGCTGCTGTTCTGGATCCATGTCAATTATCTGCAAGGCTGCGGCCAATTGGATTTGATCTTATTACCTGGACTTAAGAGGCTCATTAGCCTGAAACCACGGTCTCCAGCTGGAGGCTTCTTAGTTTGCCAAAGCTGGTGTTGTGGCTTTGTTACCGATCCGAGGCTGCTACTTTGCGGAGACGGTCAATAAATGGCTTCTAGCTTTGACATCTATTTTGACGAAAGAGTCAACCTTTATTTTTTTATAAATTTGATTGGTTGTTAAAACAAGGTAATAAGACCAAATCCAAATAAATAAATAGTGTGTGACGTTTCGGTAACAGCGTTGTTACCATCTTAAGACAAAAGTACTGAATGAGAAATTTTACCACAGCATATTTTAAATAGTTACTGTTATCATGCTGTGATAAAATTTCTCATTCAGTACTTTTAAAGATATAGTTAAACCTGTCTATAATCCCCCCTTTGGGATTCACCAAAATAGGGTGCTATAGAGAGGGGGTGTTATAGACAGGTCACTTTTAATGTAAAATGTTTACATTTTAATGTTTAAAATTGGGCGCAATAGAGAGGAAGGCACTATTTAGAGGTGGCACTATAGACAGGTTTAACTGTATATCTATGTAAATATAGGAATTAATACACTACAAAGTCAACAAGCTTCTTTCATTTCTTTCTCAATGATAAGACACAATTCGGAATATAGATTATAACTACAAGGTAATAAGACCAAATCCAAATAAATAGTGTGTGACATTTCAGTATCAATGCTGTTATTACCTTTTAGTTCTAATCTATAATCCAAATTGTGTCTCACCAAGGAAATCCATCTTTCAACTCTCCCTCCCTGTGGTGATTCATTTTCCAACTTCTCTTGTGATCTATCCCAAGTACTATATTCTCCTATGTACTATTTAAAAAAAGTACAGATTTTCATTTATTTTTTCTTCTTTCTTATCTCCACACTTGGTGAAGTAGATTGCGTCTGCCTTTGTCATTAAGACTGGGAGCACTACTCAGTGGCAGGCCGACTTAGCTCCAAAAGAAATGGTCGCCTCTGACATGAGGAACAGACGCCAGGTGCAGCCGCTCCTAACATGGAGTACAAACGCTGCTCATCCTGTATCCCTGGAGCCCTTACAGGGTACTATCAGCTGGGCCAGCTGAGCCCAGGTTTTTTAGCGAGCTTGTTACTGCTTCCCCCTCCTCCTTTTTCATCCGGGCTTGGGACCGGCAAAGACGGAGTTTATTTTTTGCTTATCCCTAGTACACATGGTATAGGCCATGATAATCACGGTGGGTAGAAGTAGGTGACTGATTTTACTGTAAGTGCACCTCATGTCTACAAATGTGAAAAGCAGATTTCATTTTAAATTAAATAAATTTTACATTGTCCTTACGTCTATGAACAAACAGAAACAGAATTGTCTAATATGATAGAATAGTTCTAAAATGTAGTTTTTTTTATTCTCATTTTTCAAAGGATATTTTTATTAATTATCCTTCTTATTATATTGTCGCGGAAATAAATAAAGCAAGGGCAAGTTTGGGGATAATTAATTTATTATAAGGGGTATTTATAGGGAGAGTAAGAGAGTGCAACTTACCCCAAGATAAAGAAAATCCTAATGAGCGACGTCAGCTCCCCCCGCGACCAGATTCCGAGAAAACCCCTCACACCCGTTTTCCAGGGATGATTGACAGGCGTCCCATGGGGCCTCTCGTGGTTGGAGCCGCTGAACCGCTTGACATTACCCCCTCCTTAGAGAAAACAGCGACCCGCTGATTAGCTTGTCTCAGCCCTTGTTCTGGAAGGAAATCTATCACGGCTGGTGTTCCCTAGCAGAAGAGAATGTTGTTCTTCAGGGTCCAGGTAGGGCTTCATCCGAATGACATGGACGATATCCTTGGTTTTCCGTGATCGGGGAGAGGGGTCCACGGGCTCTACTTCATACGTAACTTCTGAAAGCTTCTTGGTCACCTTATAGGGACCGAAGTATCTCTTCAGTAGCTTTTCTGATAGTCCTACCTTTCAGATGGGAGTAAAAACCCATACAAGATCATCCTTCTGGTAATAGACTGGAGTATGTTTCTGGTGGTATAGTCTACGGTCTTTCGCCTGTGATTGTAGAAGGCGTGATCGGGAGAGTTGACGCGCTTCCTCAGCTCTGGTCACAAGTTCTCCAACGTAGTCATCAGAGATCTCATCTGGTAGGTAGGGTAGTACGGCATCGATGTAGGTCTCGGCCTCGCGGGCGTGGACAAGAAAGAACGGGGTGTTGCCGGTCACCTCCTGTTTAGCAGTGTTGTAAGCAAAAGTCACATAGGGCAAAACTTGGTCCCAGTCCTTCTGCTCAACACCTGTGTACATGGACAACATGTCTGCCAGAGTTTTGTTGAACCTTTCAGTCAGGCCGTTGGTCTGGGGATGGTAGGCCATTGTAAATCTGTGCACAATTCTGCACAGAGCCTTGATCTCTTTTATTACTTGAGAAATTAAATTTCTGCCGCGATCTGTTATCATTTCTCTAGGAGCTCAATGCTTCAAGATGACGTCTTCAACCAGGAACTTAGCTGTTTCGATTGCTCCTCCGTCTGGGATCGCTTTCGTTATGGCATACCTTGTCATATAATCGGTGCATACAATGATCCAATGGTTTCCATCTTTAGAAACTGGAAATCTTCCAAGGAGATCAACCCCGACTTTATAGAATGGCTTTTCTACGGGCGGTATGGATACAAGTTGTCCAGCCGGACGTCGAGGTAATTTCTTCCTTCGTTGACACTCCCGACAATGGCTTACATATTGACGAACAGTTCTATAAAGGCCAGGCCAATAGAATCGTTTCTTGACCTTGTCATACGTTCGGGCGAAACCCGAATGCCCAGCTGTAGGAGCATCATGTAAATCTGCCATAACTCCCGATCTTAAGTGCTTAGGGATCATCATAAGCCAGGGTCTTGCAGTTGTGCTATAGTTTTTCTTGTATAAGATGCCATCGATAATGCTGAATTCCTTTCTGGTGTAGCCCGAGTTTAAATTATCGATTATTTTAGCTAAATCCGGGTCTTTAGTCTGCTCTATATCGACGTTGGTTAGTGACATCACAGCACTTGGTTGATCGTTCTCAAGCGGGCTCCTTGACAGACAATCGGCATCCTTATGTTTGTGTGTGCGTCCGCTCTTGTAGATAACGGTCACGTCAAATTCTTGCAACTTCAGCGCCCATCTTGCCAAACGGCCAGAAGGATCTTTCTGCCCTACCAACCAACATAGAGAATGATGGTCAGTGACAACCGTGATTGGTCGACCAAACAAATATGGACGGAATTTGCTAATAGACCAGACTACAGCAAGGCATTCTTTTTCTGTTGTAGAATAGTTATTTTCAGCCTTTGTCAAGCTTCTAGATGCATAAGCTATAGGCCGCTCCTTTCCACCTTGTATTTGTAGAAGAACAGCTCCAATACCATGTCCGCTTGCATCCGTGTGTAGTGGGTATCTGCGGATTCATCAAAGTGTCCCAAGACAGGCTCTGAAATTAGAGCTGTTTTAAGGACTTCAAACGCTTTCTCTTGAGCTGCATCCCAATAGAATTGTTTTTCAGTTTTCAGTAGGTCATGCAAAGATCTAGCTTTGCAAGCAAAGTTTTCAATAAATCTTCGGTAATAGGAACATAATCCAAGAAAGCTCCTCAGTTCAGAGATATTCCTTGGCCTCGGAAATTTAGAGACGGCTTCAACTTTATCTGGATCTGGATGAATTCCATTGGCGTCAACAAGGTGTCCTAAAATCTTTATCCTCTTTGATCCAAAAAGACACTTTTTGTGGTTTAAGTTTAGTCCAGCTTTATGGATGCACCTTAATACAAGTTGTAGACGACGTAGATGTTCCTCAAAGGTAGGTGCGTAAACTACGATGTCGTCCAGGTAGCAAAGGCACATGTTCCATTTAAGACTGCCCAGAACACTATCTATCATCCTTTCAAACGTTGCTGGAGCGTTGCATAGACCGAAAGGCATTACTCGGAATTCATACAGCCCATCTGGAGTGATGAAGGCAGTTTTCTTCCTGTCTTTTTCGTCCACTTCAATCTGCCAATACCCGGACCGAAGATCCATCGTGGAGAAGTAACTAGAGCCAGCTAAACTGTCCAAGGCATCGTCAATGCGTGGCAGCAGGTAAACATCTTTTTTGTTATCTTATTTAATCGACGGTAATCTACGCAGAATCTCCAGGTTCCATCTTTCTTTCGAACTAGAATAACTGGAGATGACCAAGGACTTTCAGAGGGCTTCACGATGTGATTTTCAATCATCTTGTTCACTTCATATTGAATTAGTCGTCGTTCACTTGGTGCTACCCTATAGGGCCGCTGTTTGATAGGAGAGTGGTCTCCTGTGTTTATCTTGTACTTCACAGTACTGGTGGGCTTAATAGGAGTTCCCCCAAAGTCAAATATGTCAATAAACTCGTCAAGGCATGAAACAAGCTGTAACATTTGAATTTCAGACAGCCCTGGATCAAGAGTAAGGTTTATCTTCTGTGACCATTCACGTGACTTTAGCTGCGTTTCTTGTAACTTATCGCTGGATTCAATAAGACTGTAGTTATTCCCATTCTCATAACTTTCCATGGTGCACATATTCATTCCTGATGGAATCAGTTGCGGCCAAGACGCTCCTTTCGCCACCCAAATGCTACCTCGGCCGTGTCGAAATGTAACCAATGAGTTTGGTGTAAGAACTTCCTTTCTTAATAATAAGTCCTTAGAAGTTGAGACTAAAACATCTCTAACACCACATATTTCTTCGTTTATCACACTTATCTTCCTTATTGATTTAGGCGGGATGACAAAGTCGTCGGAAGCAAACAATCTTTGGTTTTCCTCCTCTCGAGATTCCAGGACGGAGGTTGCCCCGAGATGGAGTTCATTTCTGCCACAATCAATGACGGCCTCGGTGGCCTTGAAGAAATCCCATCCAAATATGATGTCATGGCTGCATTCCACCATAACAATGAATTCAAATGAGATATTCAGACCATTAACTTCTATGTTCAGGACACATTTTCCTAGGGTCTCTATTAAATTTTTGTTTGCGGCTTTAAGAATGGGACCTGGTTCTTTGAAGAGAGGTGTCTTTAGTTCGCGTCGAAATTTGTCTGAAATAACAGTAGTAAAGGTGTTCTCTTCCTTTATGATAATGCAAGGCCGCATACATCATGTAAAACTGTATCTACAATCATTAAATTAGGTTTTGAAGTTTTAGAACATTCTGCATATAGTCCAGACCTAGCCCCCTCGGACTATTTCCTTTTTGGACTACTAAAGAAGGAGTTAAAGGGAAAGCGATTTGAATCGGATGAAGATGTCCAGAAAGTGGTGCAAGATTTTTTTCACACGCTTCCTAAGAGTGCCTATAAAGAGGGTATTTACAAGTTGCCAGAACGATGGAGACGATGTATAGAAAGCCAAGGTGATTATTTTGAATAAATCAAGTCCTAATTTTTAATATCGTTCTTATTTTTTTTTAAATAAATTATAATTCACCTTATTTATTGATCCCACCTTGCATTTAAATTCGAATTTCGAAAAAACAAAAAACAATTCGTATATATTTAATTATATGTATTATTGTCTCTCTATTCTCAGTTCAATTATCAAGATTAAGTGAAAAATTGAATTTATATTCTCTTTTGTTCCACCAATATTAGAAATGGCATCTTTCAACTACAAATGTCCATCATGTTGTTTGTTTATGACTAACGATATTACAGAATACCGTTGTCACCTCAGGTGATGCCAAGTTAGAGAACAAGTTTCTTGGAACCCAGAAATTGGACATTACATGAACGGTAAACCTCAATATGGAAATTGTTTTAATGTCCATCCATACAGAGTTCAAAACAACAACTACTCACCCTTGCAGGCACGGTCACGCTCCGCCGCGTTACGTGGGAAAACATACTACATGTTCTCGTACAATGTTCTCAGCACATCCCCCTTTTTAAGATTTGATATATATATATGTCATAATTTGTACATAACTGGATGTAACCCCACCACAATATGTATGCAATGTATGATCTAGAGAGGCGAGGCTTAGCGAATCTGGGAGAAAGGCCATCAGAGAGGAAACGGTCATTAGCAGGTTTTATTATCCAGGAACTCATAAAAACTGAGTTCAAGACCCTTCCCCTTCCGGGATCATGTTAAAACAAGACAAGGACAAAGGCTTAACAAAGATCCAAACAGAGTCCAGGAGGATTAGCTAAGACCAATGAGAAACGGCCACGAGTGGACAGTCATCCAATGAGAGCCCTGAGAAGTTTACGTGTTAAAACTCGGACTCAGTTTAGTTAGTCAGGAACCCGGCACCATCGGAACAAGTTGGGACCTGGACAGCATCGAGTTAGCACCTGGACCGGCCAAGGTACAAGTTGGAGCTCGCCACCATCTTTCTCATCACCTAGATAAGTCCAATGTTCACTATGTGACAGCCTAGCCTTAGTCAAAAACGCCAATAGTCTAAACCTCTCTCTCCCTTGATTGCTGGCCTATTTCAATCCAATCCTGTGTCCTCGTTATTTTTCCCCTGTGTGAATACCTTACTATCTCAGCAAAACGACTGCGCCCACACCAATCACCAAGTAAGTCAACACGGTCTACTTACTACAACAATCATTAATCAAACAACTCGATCACTTAAACAACCACCACCAAAAATCCCGTATATATCACATATATACATTACAAACTTTAAATGCATAATATAATTAATAATGAAGGCGATCCACGGGTTTAACAATTCGTCCACTCCGAGTTCTTATCTGGCCGTCTTCTGAGTCGTTAGAGGGATAATCCACAACTGGGGTCTTTTCATTTTCAACCAGTTCCTCCCCCGAAAAGGTCGGCGTCGATGGGTCGGCTGGATATTGCACTGTATCTCCTTTTCGTAGATGGAACCTGTTTCGACGTAAAGTCCCAACTGGAGTATCAACCCTATATGACCTTGGTGTCGATGCTTTCTGTTTACAATCCCCCAGGTTCACATATCTGTAATCCAAACCGTGTCACCTTCGGATAGCTCCTCCATGTCCGTAGCTCCGCAGCGTTGATCATATCTGGATTTCATGTCCTTTCTCCTTCTCCCCTCCTTTCTTTTCAGGGTCTGAGAGTCCACCAACTTTGGATTAAGATTCTCTGGTGTTTCTGCCAACCCATTGCTCTGCGGGAATCAAGGACTTGAAGTGACATGTGTGAATCCGTACTGCCTTGTGAAATTTGCAAATTCACGAGCAGCTCCAAATTGCGTCCCATTATCGCTTACAACAGTTTCTGGTATTCCATGTCGGGCAAATATGGATTTGCAACTACGCACCACCACATTGGCTGTGAGCCGATCCAGCTGAATCATTTCAGGAAAGCGAGAATAATAGTCAATGACGACTAGATACCACTTATTCTCGAACTTGAACAAATCCATTCCAATCTTTTGCCACGGTCGTGTAGAAAAGTTGGTTGGTATCAAAGGTTCATGTTTTGAGACGGCTTCCTGGATCCAGACACTGCACTTTCTGACCGTTTCCGCGATCTCTTCCGAAATTCCAGGCCACCATACCGTCTCACGTGCGCGAAGTCTTGTTTTTGTAATCCCGAAGTGCCCAGCGTGCAACTTATCTAGGATCTCCAGTTTCATACTTGCTGGAATAACAAGACGACAGCTACGCATCAGTAGTCCATTTTGAACGCCGAGTTCATCCTTGACATGCCAATAAGAGAGCAGAGCCTGTGACATATTCTTCTTATCTGGCCAGCCTTGCTCAAGGTAGTTGACTACTGCTTTCAGGGTCGTATCTTCTTGTTGAGCTTCAAAAATCTTCGTCAACATCTCGTCTTTGTCGATTATACTCGAGAGAACTGCATTTATATGCGCTGAGGTTGGCCGTTCGTCTTCACCTCCCTCGGTTGTAAGAAGTGGTTGTCTGGATAATGCATCGGCGTCGAGCAGCTCCTTTCCAGGGATATGCACTATTTCGAATCCAAACCTCATCATACGCATTCGGAAACGTTGCAGTCGAAAATAGAGGAATGAGAGGCTTATGGTCGGTCTCAATTCGGAAACTCTTTCCAAGCAGGAAATCTTGAAAACGTTCGCAAGCCCATGTAATTGCGAGAGCTTCTTTCTCGATTTGAGCATATCGTTTTTCGGTAGGTGTCATAGTTCTAGAAGAATAAGCAACAGGTCGCCAGATTCCATTCTTACCTTCTTGCTTCAGTACCGCTCCCAAGCCGTATGAAGATGCGTCGGATGACACCATAGTTGGTTTCCTGACGTCGTATGCTGCCAAGATGGGTTGAGTCGTGAGCAATTCTTTCAACTTTCGGAATGCTCGCTCCTGGCTGCAATCCCAAACGAAGTCTTGACCTTTCACCAACAACTGGTTCAGTGGAGCCACAATTTCAGATAAATTTTCCACAAAGCGTCCCAGATGGTTCACCATGCCAAGAAATCTTCTTACGCCATGAACATCGGTCGGAGCAAGCATCTTCGCCACTGCTTCGTTTTTCGCTGGATCTGGTCGGATACCGTCTTCAACCAGTATGTGCCCAAGAAAATTAATTGTTGGCACGCCGAAGACACACTTGGCCTTGTTTAGTGTAACTTTCGCCTCCTTCAGTTTTCGGAGCACTAAACGAAGAATTCGATCGTGAGTCTTGGAGTCGGAGGCAAATATCAGGATATCGTCCAGGTAACACATTACACCGTCCATGCCTTGCAAGATTATTGACATAACTTTCTGAAAATACTCTGGGGCGAGTGAGATTCCAAATGGCGCATCCTGCAGTATTTATATCTCCCAAAAGGAGTGATGAAGGTCGTTAAATGCTGGCAGTCCGGGCTCAACGGAATCTGGTGAAAGCCATTGTTCGCGTCCAGTTTCGAAAAGAATCTTGCTTCCCCCAGTTGCACCAGCATGTGCTCCACCACTGGCATGGGATGCACTTCGCGCTGTACATGTTCGTTCAGCCTTGAGAGATCCACACAGAGTCATATGTCGCCATTCGGTTTACCAGCAATCACAGTCGGTGCACACCATTCAGTCGCAACGTTAACTTGTGCTATGATTCCCGCCTTCTCGAGCTCTTTCAATCTTGTTTTAAGCTTTTCCATCAAAGGTATTGGTACCCGTCGAGGAGTATGCACAGCATATGGTTTTGCTCCAGGTTTCAATTTGATTTCGTAAGGGTTTCCGATCTGTCCCAATCCTTCAAATACTTCAGGAAATTCCTTGATTGGGTTAATTCTCGTCGCAACCACTTCAATCCGCCTCGCCAGCTTCAAGAGCTCACATGCCCGGCGACTCAGAAGAGGTTCACTCAAACGACGAATGACTTAAATCTTCTCCTTGATTTCATAATTGCCATTTCGCAGCGTTGATATAAACATACCCACAGTCTGAAGTTCGGAAAATTCAGCAGCTCTAATGTTGATATCACTTTCCACTAGTCGTTGCTATCCCATTATCTTCTTGAAGAGACACAGAGGAACACATGTAACATCCGCCTGGGAGTCGAGCTTGAACTTCACCTGTTTCCCGTTCACTTGGATTTCTGCTGTCCATCGCCTCCTGCACTCGCCTTCATCATCATCGAGATTAGATGAATCCTCCACAGCTGAGACCTCCAGGAGAAAACCAATTTCTTCATCAAGTTCAGAAACAGCTTTGACTTCCGCAGTCTTCGCCTGCTTATCTGGGCAGCAATTTGCAAAATGGCCAGTTTTTGAACATAGGTTACATATTTGTCCCTTAGCACGGCAGGCCTGTCCTTCCTTGTGGGTGAAACCTCCGCATTTTGGACATCGTGATCTTGTTTTGGCTGACTTCTCCTTCTTCCTCGAAGGCTGCTGTTGTTGTTTCGGTGATTGTTTCTTCGAGTTGAACTTCACCTGATTGACCTTTTGGCTTGTTGAGGGACGCTGCAGGTCGACTTGCTGCTGTCGAACCAACTTCACCGCCTTTTCCAAAGTCAGTTCGCTGTCCAACTGCATTCTTTCAGATAAAGCTTTGTCCCTCACTCCAACCACTATTCGGTCACGGATCAACTGCTCATGAAGACCCTCAAATTCGCAACTATCAGCCAATTTGTACAATGAAGTGATGAATTCGTCCACTGGCTCCCGATCCTCTTGGATTCTTGAATTAAATTTCGCACGTTCGTAGATAATATTCTTTCTGACACAGAAGTGGCTGTCGAACGCCTTGAGGACGGAGTCAATTTTCGTTGCCTCTTCCTCCTTTTCGAACTTGAAGGTCCTGAATATATCATCCGCGCGGTCACCCATCAAGTACATGAACAAATCGATCTTGTTCGCCTCCTCTTTCTTCTTCATTCCACTGACCACGAGGTATCGTTCGAATCTCTTCCTCCATTTGGGCCATTCGTTGGGAGTCGAGAAGTCGAAAGTTTCTGGAGGTTGAATCTGAGCCATGTTGAATTATCTTCCAAGGTACGCAAAAATCGATATTTTGCAATATACGGGTTCGTATTTTATCCAGTTAACGCTGCCACCATGTTTTAATGTCCATCCATACAGAGTTCAAAACAACAACTACTCACCCGTGCAGGCACGGTCTCGCTCCGCCGCGTCACGTGGGAAAACATACATGGTTCTCGTACATGTTCTCAGCACAGAAATCTACCAACCACCAACAACATTAGACCATCAAGCTATCATATTCCTAAGACGACTAATAAAACTTTAATGAAAAATACAGTAGGAAGGCCACCAACTCAAAACCCTGAATACCAACACCTCATGGAGGCGTTTCGCAAACAAGGGAAAATTTGTTATAGATGTAAAACCTGCGGCTATGAATACAAATTCAAAACAAATGTCATAAGAAATATTCAAAGCAAACATCAAAATATAAAGCACAAAGTACCAAACAGAATTCAGAACTCCATATGAGGACAAAACATTTAAATATAAGAAAATTTCCCTGTCCATTTTGTGGCGAATCTAAATCGTCCAAACAAAATTTGAATATTCACATCAATAAATATCATTTAGATCAATTTTCTGTGTGGCCACCCGCGGGACTTGATCCATCGCAATTATCACCAGAAGATCTTAGAAATAATTTTGAATTTTATGATGACGACGATGGAAACATATATTACATGACATTAAACCCAGGAGAGGTTCCCCAAACTCCTGGTAACGATCCCAACCTGAACTAATAGTAAGACCTCCTTCTGTTAAATAAAAAAACGCACCAAATACAAAATCAGGAAAAAGCTATATCTTTGAACCAATGGTTCTCCTGGTAACGATCCTAACCTGTTCTCCCATTTATCAACATTAGAATAGAATAGCTTTAGAACTGGCTGTCATTCTAGGCCCGTTGGTAAACCCGGCTAGTGTTCTAGTATATATAGTCTTGTGTAAAAGCCTTGTGACCTCTCTGTTACTCTATCTTCCTAAATGCAAACAATAAAAAAGTCAAAAAATTCAAGTTGTAGAAGGAGTGTGAATCAATATTACTTAATCGCTGTTAATATTAATAAAAAAAAAGGAATTATTTTGAATAAATAGAGGACACATCAAACATGATGCAACACTTCCCCTTCTCAAGAGGTTGTCACGTACACGTGAATGACCGCCCCTTTCAATCCTCTTGTAATAAGGTTTTAGTCTTAGGATACGGAACGCTGTAACTGGAATTTTTACATAGATACTAATGCCCATTTCAGAATTTTTATTGGCATCAGGAAATCACTGACAACACGCAGAAACCATACAAAAGATAATACACTATGAGAATATACAAATATTTCTGGAAAAGAATACTTCTGGTTTTTATCGCTTATTGTTCACCTGCTCCGTTTTTTGGTCTCTATATCGTCAAATAAACTTACAAATTTATATCATTCCACGTTTTAATGAAAGTAACTTATATTTTAATAAACATTTTTTTAACCTCAAATATTTATTCAATTATAAACTTATAGAAAAACATAAGGGGAAAATAGTTGTCGTCTATTTTTTTTTTAAGAATACAGAGACAATTTTATTCAAACTTACTTATCTCGTGTGTCTTCAATAAAGATCACTGTAATATTGTCGCGATATCAAATTAGAGTTTTATTAATCAATTGATAAACTTCGTGAGTGATGTTTTCCTCACAACAAAACTAGAAACAAAAAGTGAAAAATCGGTGTGTTAGAGAATTTACATACTTTCATTGTATAACATGATATTATTTACATATTCACTAATAGAGACATTTGATTCACATTTGACTTAGATAAACCAATTTCGTGACAATATATTTCAGAGTTATTGTCTGAATCCCAATATACATGGTAAAAGGTACAACTTCCTTAATTTTAGTCCATTAGTGTATCTTTCAGAGTTATTGTCTGAATCCCGATATTCATGGTAAACGGTACAACTTCCTTAAGTTTTGTCCATGAGTGTATCTTTCAGAGTTATTGTTGTCAATCCCGATATACATGCTAAAAGGTACAACTTCCTTAAGTTTTATCCAAGAGTGTATTTGTTCCTTGAGGAAGAGCAATGCTAGAAACATGTTTTTAAATTTATAATTATTCGTATTTCTCTCTCTCTTTATATAATCTTATATGGTCATTGTTATAAGTCAGTTTCAATCTCTCTCCTGTCCTCACAGCTTATGTCCACATTGTTTGTTTAGAATACCTTTTCGAGAGTTGATTTTCAGTATCGGTGTAAAAGAAAGACAACAAAATATCTGAAATTGATAATTGAGCGGTTAATTAATTAAGTATTAGACTAATATATTTTTATTTTGTCAGAAAAATTGTTGCTTCATGTTTGATGGGTATAAACAGGATTCTCTAAGTGTAACATTGACTTGAGCAGAAACAAACGAATCAGGGTTTAATATTGAGTAGAGTCTCCCATGAGAGACCGCCTACAACATGGTTAAACCAGGTCTCCTAGAGGTGGCCCCACATTAGAAACTGTTTGGGTTGAAGTCCAAAACCATACACTCATGCACAAAATTTAAGGAAGTTGTACATTTTAGCATGTATATCGGGATTCAAACAATAACTCTGAAAGATAATTGATACACAGTGACCTTTATTGAAAACACACGAGATAACTAAGTGTGACAGAAATTGTCTCTGACCACTTAAACAACTAGACGACAAGCGACATCAAATAATTTATCCTTTCCTTGAGTTTTTTCAAACGAATCTATATGATGAAAAATTGGAAATAATACTTTAATATATATATTACTTACGTAAATGTCAGAATAGATGTCATTATATAAAACTACAATTATTATATTTAGAGAGAGATTCGCTATAAATTAAGCTTCAATAAGACTTAGAAATGGTTGTGATTGTAGACCCGTTCATTGATTGGGCCATTCACCTGCATTTTACACCGTGTAATTCTAAGATTTATATTTCTTATTTTCTATATACACATATTAATTATACAGGGTGATCCAAAAGTCCGGCACTATTTTAAAAATTGATAACTCCGCGAATATTTGCGCTAGAGCAATGTGGTAAACACCATTGTATCCAGGATGCAATGGGATTTTTTATGGCAAATAATGAAAAATTCGAAATTGATTTTAGTTACAATTTTATTCGCCAGATGGCGCTCTACCAGAATCAGAGATTCAGCGGCCAAATTGTTTGATAAATTGAAAAATATAACTGATCGACACGTATTTTTCCTTTTTGAATACCAGGAAAGAACCCTAATAATATCAAATAACAAATTAATAAAACACCACTTCGCCAAAAGTATGAAGAATTGGTTAACGATTTTCAAATACAATCAGAGATATGTAAAATAGGTAAATGCAAATTAAAACATGTAGCAGAAATATTTATATTTTATATGGGGTTTTGTGAAATAGATTGAATGTTTGAAAAACACTGCTGATATCAATACACGAATTTTGAATTGTTAATATAGTACCAAAAATTATGATGGCACTATTAATAGGATTTCTTGCTATAAGAAATGTGTAGTTTCTTGACTGATTGGCGACCCTTGACTATTTAACGGGATATTTGTCATGACCCAACAAATGAAATATATAGGGGAGTGACAAAATATATTTGTCGTACTTTATTCCAAATATCCTATGGGCTTGTCAAATGTTATCATTGTTTATTATACTGTACACAATTTTAAAAAATGTGTCCCATCAAATAAAAATAATTTTTAAATCGACCTTTTGCGTTGAAAAACGTGGTAGTAAAATCATTTTGTATTATTTTTTTTCACAAAATTTCTAAAGTTATTGGTGTACAGAAAATATTCCTTATGCTATTTCTTCTAATGAGCGAAAAGCGAAAACTAAACATAAGGGGGAAATGGTGTGTACCAGTGTTATTCGAGAAGTTATAACACTCTGGTTTGCACGACATAATATGTGAGCAAATGACAAACAAAATATTACTGTACACAAAAAAAAGAGTCAAGATGTGAGGACAGCATTTATTATCCCCATATCCCAACACAAAGAGCTGCAAAATATTGGTAGATAATATAATACATGGCGGCTTATATAACACATGAGGTACTGCCTTCTCTCTTGTATTAGGTCACAATCCTTGCTCAATGTGTCACCCTTCATTCTCAATCACCGCCTGCTGACGATAAATGACAGAATGGACAGCATTAAATAACATATCTGTTGAAATTGATAAAACCTGCCATCTGATAGAAGCCTTCAACATGGCCAATGTGGTAGGCCAGCATCGATAAACACACGATTTAATGTACCCCCATAAACAAAAATCGCAAGGCGTCAAATCTGGTGATCTTGTAGGCCACTGGTATATAAAGTGGCGACTTATCACACGATTTTCACCGAACGTATCCTTCAGCAATTGTTTGGCACCTCGGGAGATATGAGGAGGCCCTCCATCTTTCATGAATGTTATTTCGCTTAGTGCTTTTGCCCTGCAATATGAGAATACCCTTTTCTCTCAAAAGTTGAACATAACGTTCATCAGTTACAAAAACGGTTTTAAAAGTTCTTCCATTGATTTTTCAAAGAAAAATGGCCCAATAATAAAAGAAGTGACCCACACAAAACTAACTCTAGGCTGGTAAAGTGGCATTTCTGTAAAAATCTTAGGGTTTTCTGTTGCCCAAATGCGGCTGTTTTGAATGTTAAATTCTCCGTTTAGAGAAAAGTGATCATCATCTGTCCACAGAACATTCGACAGCCAGTTTTCATCAATATCAATTTACCGGAAAACCCATGCAGCGATTTCTTGACGCATCTCAGAATCGCCAACTTTCAGCTCGTGAAATCTTTGAATTTTGTATGGGTACACACAATAAAGACATTAAGTGAAGCGTCTTCGGATATCACAATCATACTCGGCGAATTTAACGCCAAAAGTTCAATTTGGGGATCACCTGTCCAGGATAACAAAAGTCAGCAGGTTGAGGACATGCTAACCGACCTCGACCTTACACCGTTAAATAACGGAGAGAACACCTACCTATCTAAGTCCACAGGCACAGAATCCGCAATAGACATCACAGCGATAAATTACAACATCGCACCCACAACACAATGGAAAATCCTGAGAGGTGCAATCAGTGACCACAGACCAATTTTAACAACCCTAAACTTCAAAATTGAGAATGTCCATTAGAATAAAAGAACATGGAACTTTAGGAAAGCCGACTTGAAAAAAAAAATCACAGAAAAGCTTGAAGAACTGTGCAACGAAAAATTGAATTACAGAACGCTTGACAAAAACTTGGAAAAATTCTCTTCGAACATTTCAAAAGCTGTAAAAGCATCGATACCTAGAGGTAGACGTAAAGACCTGTGGATACCTTACTGGAAGGACCACAACATCGAGGCAATGATTGCAGAGAGAGACAATAAAAATGAACTTCTTAAAACAAATAAAACAGAAGAAATCATAAAGGAACTCATTTAAATTAGTCACAAAATAGAACAATAAATTTGGATATGCAAACAAGAAAAATGGCAGAATTCTGCGAGAAAATGGATCCAAGAAAGGACAGCCAACACTGGAATATGATTAGAGTGTTAGAGAACAATCAAAACCAACACCAATCCTCCAATACTCTAACCGATATGAATAGAACAGCGAGAACGAGAACAAACAGATGGCTGACATAATTGCTGAATATCTTTCAAGCACTTCCATACTCAACTATACGAATGAAGACAGGACTCTAAAAATAATATAAACCAGTTAGTTACACAAGCAAGAAACTTCCATCCACAAGATATTTTCTCGAAAGACTTCACACTGTATGAGCTAAACTTATCAATAAAAAAATCCAAGAGGTCACCAAGAGATAATCTAATCTTTGGTCAAATGATTAAACACTTTGAAGACAAAGCTAATTATCAACTCCTACGAATACTGAACATTTCATGGCAAACTGGTAAACTACCAAAGAATTGGAAGATATCAATTATATTTCAAATACTGAATCCAAACAAAGATGCCAAGTAATACAAGAACTATGGGCAATTGCTCTCACCAGCATACTTTGTAAAATACCAGAACAAATTATCCACTCTAGGCTCATAGTCTGGCTCACTAACAATAATAAAATAAACTTCTACCAAACTCTCTATAGATCCAGATACTGTACAACTGATCAATTGTTCTACTTCTGTCAATCAATAATAGATTCTTTCCAGGAAAACTGCCAAAGACAACGGCCATATTCCTTGATATGACCTCAGCTTTTGATCGAGTGTGGAGGGAGAAATTACGCGAAAAGCTGCACAACATCGGAGTAAGAGAACAACCTTAATCTGGATTGCAGACTTCTTAAGGGGAAGAAGGTTAAAAGTTCAGGTCAATGGAGAATTTTCCAAGGAAGAAAGAACATGGGCTGGTGTACCTCAAGGATCTGTGCTCAGTCCTCTACTCTATCTGCTATATATTAACGACATCCATCCTTACCTCACTGAAGACACAAAGGTTGCCTGTTATGCAGATGATATAGCCATATGGCACACAAGTAGAAGCATAGAAAAATCGTAAAAAATACTGAACACATCAATGAGAGGACTGGAGAAGTGGGCAATGGAACTCCAAATGACCATAAACCCAATAAAACCAAACCTATGCGTCTTCTCCACTCACAGGGAAAAAGGCATAAATATAACCACAAAATAAGCATAAACAAACAAATAATTGATAAAATTAGAAATCCATAATACCTAGGTGTGATACTGCCGTCCTGGATCTTTCAAGTTGGTCTCGAGGACCACGCCATCACCATCTCCTAAGCGGCGAAGTACGCGATCTACGTATTCATCGTAGATCGCAAAATGCGTGGTATCGCTGGAGACCCACTGGCGATTCTCCACCAAACTCTGCAGCACTGGCAGAGGCGCCATATTCATTGTACATATTGTATATAATGCATATTATATTTTTTAATAGTGCAGACTGTGCATGTATTGACAAGATGTCAACAAAATTATTTTAATTATTATTGATGAGGAATTGGAATTTTCAGAACACATAATTAGCACCTCAAATAGAGCTATCAGAAAACTAAACATTCTGAGAAGGCTATGTGGAACAAATTGGGGAGCAAAACCCAGAATTCTCAGAACAACATATACCACCTTAATAAGGCCGATAATGGAATATGCAACACCGGTCTGGGCTCCCTCAAGCTCATCACTAAAAGTAAGACTAGACAGTGTTCAAGCAAAAGCGGCCAAAATAATCACTGGTGCTGTTTCATCCACCAACAATGAGAAAATTCAGAGAGAATGTGTTCTAGACCTACTCGCTCGAAAGCAGAAGACAAAATAAAAAAACTTGGATCGGCACTTCGGAAACGAGGAACCAGAGGACGAGATCTCTCTGACCACTTGTGGTTTGGTAGATCCGCCCTTTTCGGAGAATGAGGTGAAACTGACGGCTTTCAAGTTCGGGAAAAGGAAATCTCCTGGTCCCGAAGAGATCGATAACACGGTCGTGAAAGCCCTGATAAGGAGGCACCCATCGCTTCTTTCCAGGTTATTCAATAGGTGCCTGAACACTGGTACATTTCCTGAGGCATGGAAGGTTGCCCGAGTAGTGCTTCTCGAAAAGTCTGGTTTATATGATTATTGTATGCTTTCTTTACTACTGTGTCTAGGTAAGGTCCTGGATAGCCTACTAGCTCAGCGACTGAAGCACTGGCTAGAGAGTAATGAGCTCCTTTCCTCTTTCCAACATGGTTTTAGGGAAGGGAAGTCCACAACCACAGCTCTGAACGAGGTGTTAGAGGTAATTGAGATGGGCTTAAATAAGGGTGCTTGGGTTCTTTTCGTGGCCCTGGACATTGATGGCGCGTTCAACTCCATGAGCTGGAACAAGCTGATGAGAAATTTGATGGACATGGGTTGTCCTGATAATTTGTGCAGCTTGGTTCGTGACTTCCTGAGGGATAGACGGATTAGCCTCAGTTTTGGTGGGCGGAAGTTGGAAAGAAACTGTGCTAGGGGTTGTCCCCAGGGCTCCTGCTGCGGACCTATTCTGTGGAATATCCTGGTAAACACCGTTTTCCAGGAGGAGCTCCCTGAGGGAGCCAGGCTGCTTCTCTATGCTGACGACCAGTTCCTCATCATTGAGGCTTCTTCGAGAGCGAAGGCTGAGAAGTGTGTTCTCTCCAAATTCTCTCGATCTGGGCCCATGACTCTGGCCTTAAGTTCAATGTCTCCAAAACTAAAGCCCTCAGCTTTAAGCCTAGGGGCATAAGAACAAAAAGGAAAGGGATCAAATGGGAACACAAGCCGGCTATCCGGATGGAAGGACGGAGGGTAGCGTTGGTCAATAGGATGACCATCCTGGGGGTAGTCATTGATGACAAGATGGGTTGGCAATACCAGGCGGAGGCGATGGTGGCGAGAGGCAGGAAGGCGTTGTGCAGGCCTGTCCTGGTTGGCTCTCAACAGGGGGGGGGGGAGGAGGGTACTATTTTTAGGAACCTCTGCCCCTCCTGTGTCGAGCCAATCTTGCTATATGCTTCCGGGGCTTGGTGGCGCCGAAACAGGGATCAGAAGGTGGCAACAACTCTAGAGAGAGTGCAGAGGACAGCGGCACTCAGAATCACAGGGGGATATCGCACTACCAGCAGTGAGGCCTTTTTGGTCCTCGCTGCGCTTATTCCCCTGGGATTGAAACTAGAGGAGGAGACCATCAGACAGAAGATCTGGGAGAACAGGGAAGATGCCCTGGGACTTGAAGCGGGGGCCCTGGAATCGAAGAGGGATCCAAGGAAGCCTCCGCAGTGGTTGCCAAAGTGGAATTGGAGTCCTGGAGGGCCGACAGGGATTGGCACGGAGGTTTTCACTAATGTAGTAAGTCTGGAACCAATACTGGAGCTGGGGTAGTGATATTCACTAATGGAGAGCTGATCTTCCAAGAAAGTTTAACACTCAGAGTGGACGAATTGGTCTTTTCAGCCGAGCTGGTTGCGATCAGGGTAGCCCTCAGAGTGTGTGCCGTGAAGAACTTCAGCCCGGACCGCCTCTATTCAGATTGTATTTCGGCCCTCGTCGCCATCAATCTGGAGAAATGGCAACTCGCGCATCAAATAATCCAGGAGCTGGAGATGATGACACGGGCTCCGGAGCTCCCTTGGTTTAGGAGACACAGCCTCATCGAAGGTAATGAGTTCGCAGACAGGATCGCTAAGGCAGGATGCTTAAGAGATAGATCACTGAGGACCCCAGTGACCAAGAAAGAAGTTTATAGAAGGATCAGGGGGCACGTCCAGGACTTATGGTTGGACAGATGGAGGAACAGTGTGAAGGGGAGAGAGGTATTCAATGGAGTAACAACACCCAAGTACCTCTGTAAGGTAATGTCCCACAAACTCATTAGGGTATTTCGGGACATGGGCTCTTCCCCAAGTCTCCACAGATTTAAAATTAGGAGAAACCCTGATTGCGTCTATGGAGAAAGGGATGTGAATGCACGCCACTACGTCTTGGATTGTCCAAGGGTAGTGGGTGTGCAGGAAGAGAGAAGGAGGGCGAGGGGCGCGATCGAGAGTAAGCTGCTGAGAAATCACAGCAAGCTTCTTGAGAAAGCCCACGACGTGGCAGCTGATCTTTTCCTCAGCTGTGAGTGAACAGAGTCGACCGGGGGCTGCTTCCCCGCGGTCCCTGCTGGACACAGTAGATAGTTTCCTATTTTGCTGTGATTAAAGGCCACTGGTATAGAAATCCTTCCAGACACGTTGTCTGGGAGGTGGTGTTTCCACGTACAATGTCCAAGCACTAGCTTGGATACCGTTACTTGGCTTATGAGTTGAACAGAATAGCAGCGAAGGGCATGCTTCGCATGCCGGCTTGTGGACCGAAAGGTCTGGGTGGCCATCTGCTTCTAGGGTATACCAACTGTGCTTAGGTGGGATCCTCCAGTTCTTGTTTATTTTGGCTACTGTTTCTATTTCTTTAAAAGTAAGTTTATTTTTCTGTAGAAAGGGTTCTTTTGTGCCTTTTTTTGCTAGCGCATCAGCAGCTTCATTGCCTTCAATGCTAACATGTAAGGGTATCCATTGAAGGTGAATTTTTGAGGTATTGAAAATTTTTGGAGATAACCAATTATGTTCCTTCTTACTTTGTCTCTAAGTTCATCTGTGTGACTCAAGTGTTGTATGGCACTTCTACTATCAGTAAGAATCCATATATCGTGATGTTTAATGTTTCTGATGGATTTTAAGACTTCATAGATGGCTATAAGTTCTGATCTGAAGACTGAGCAGAATTCTGGGTTTCTTCTGTTTATTTTCTCATTGCCATTTGTGGTTTTAATGAGAGAGCCACTGCCAGTGTGTCCCAACTCGTCTCTGCTACCATCGGTATAGATAGTTATTGCATTTTTAGGAATTTTATTAATTATTTCTAATGATAATTGTTTTAAGTATTCTGGATTTTGGTATTGTCTGTTGGTGGGTTCATTTAAAGTGGCATTAAAAATAACATTTTGTTAGTGGTTCGCATGGATATATTTTTTCAGCTAAATAAGATTTTTCCACTTTATATTTTAAAAATCCATTTCTTTTGGCCAGGTGGAGAGGGCCTTCGTTTTTGAGTCTTATATTGAGTTCCCAATTAAGTATGTAATTGAAAGTTCTGTGTTTGTTTCCATAACTCTTGATTTTGTTTATATATTTTGGCAGATTGTAGCTTATTCTATTCTTTAAGGGCATAATGTCTGCCTCGTAAAGTACAATATCATTAGAGCAGGTATTTCGAAGACCTGTAATAATTCTAGCTGCGCTTAGTTGTATCCTTTCCAGTGATTTTAGATTTGTTTCAGATGCTGTACCATAGATTTGATATCTATATTCAAGGATAGGTCTAATTAGAGATGTGTAAGTTAATTTTAGTGTGGTTGCATCGGCTCCCCACTCTCTTCCTGAAATATATTTCAGAATTTTTAGTCGGTCTCTTCCTTTTCTAATAACTTATTCAATATGTTTACTGGAGTTAATTTCTGGACCCAGGATGTAGCCAATATATTTAAGAAGTTTATTATATTGTAATTGTTGTTCTTTCAGAATAATTTTTGGTCTTATTTTGTATAGTTTCTTATCAGTAGTAAAAGACAGGTTTCAGATTTTTGGGGGTTAAATTCTAATTTATGTTTATTAGCAAATTTTTCTATGTGGAGAAGAGTCTTGTTCAAATCCCTTTCAGCTTTTTTCCCGTTAGTGTTGCTGCTCTATAGAATAATGTCATCAGCGAAAAGTCCAATATTGGTTTTATGTGAAATTTTTTCTTCTATGCCTCCAATAAATAGGGTGAAGAGAGTTGGGCTAAGGACTGATCCTTGTGGTAATCCTTGGTACAATTTGAAGGTTTTAGATAGAGTTCCATTATATTTGACCCTGATGTGTCTATTTTTAAGGAAATCATTTATCCAAGTGATAGCTTTTCCATCAATTTTGAAATGTTTGTATAATTTTGTAATTAACTTGTTTTTCCATACCTTATCAAAAGCTTGTGTAAGGTCTAAAAAGCAGCTATGGTGTGGTCAGTTGGTTTTTTGCTTTGTGCATATTTTACCTTTTGTGTGAAAAATAAGAGTTGGTCTATTGTCCCATGTCTTTTCCTAAATCCATATGGTTTTTCTGGTAAGAGATTTATTGTGTCGGGGTGGTAGGTGAGTCGTCTGAGTATAATATTTTCCATTAATTTGCAGCAAATATATGTTAGGGAGATAGGTCGGTAGTTTTTTGGGTCATCAGCAGATTTGTCAAGTTTTTTAATGGGAATTATTGTTGCATTTTTACAGTCTTGAGGCAATTTTCCAGTTTTCCAAGAGTTATTGAAAATATTAAGAAGTCTTTCTTTGCCAATTTTGCCCAAGTTTGATATCATTCGGCCATGGATCCCATCTGGCCCAGGAGTCTTGTTTAGGTCAGTGTTTTCTAATGCATAAGCTAGCTCTTTCATATTGATTTTTTTCATGGAAAATATTATAAGTGCTGGTGACATTTTTACAGTCATGAATAATCTTTCGGGCCTTTTTTCAACCTTGATTTTACTACTTATTTGATATGATTTACCTAAAAGATTGGCAGCAATTTTGTCATTAGTTGCTGGTGTACCATTTGTATTCTTAATCATATTTGTGTTTTCAGTTTGTGGCTGGACTCTGTCAATTTGTTTTGCCTAATTTCAAAGTTTTGCATTTGGGTTTCTTGGGTTCAGGTTTTCACAAGTTTGTTTCCAATTTTCCCTTTTCACATTTACGTATAATCTTTTTTTATTTTTGCAAATACAATGTTCAGTTCAGTTCTACAATATTTTTGGTTTTGGGTGCACTTTTTGGTAGTTCATTTATTTTAGTTATAAGTGTTTGATTTTTTTTTTGCCTGGTGTGTATAATTTGGAATACATTTCTTAATATTACCTCTTGGTATTGAAACGTTGGCTGCTTTAATAATGGTGTTTTCGAAAGATATCAAATTAGCCTTTTTGAAGTTCCAGAATTTTTCTTAATTGAGCTAGTTTTGGTCTTGGTGCTAATTTCTATCAAATTAGGCAAATGATCACTTCCAAAACTTTTCAATATTTGCTATTTGCATTTGTTGAAAATGTTAGGATAGTAAAAACTTATATCAAGGGCTTGTGCAGTATTATAGCTTGTAGGAATGATGGGTAGGATTCCCATCATTTAAGTACATGAAGGCATTGTCGTCAAATATGTTTGATAGTATTTTGCCTCTTGGGTTTGGCGTAGAACATCCCCATAGTTGATGTTTGGCATTAAGGTCACCTACAATAATAGTGTTGTCTGTAAGAAATTGAGCCATTGTTCCATCGTCAATAAATGTTTTGTTTGGAGGGTGAAACATATTGTATATGTTGATGGTTTAGGTTTGATTGAGGTAGACTTTGATACCTTGGGCTTCGAGGTCTAATGTGTTTGGAATATTAACGGCTATGTCCTTATAGTACAAATTCTTGATTAAAAATGCTAGGCCACGCTCTTTAACAGCACATACAGATGGATTCTCAGACCTTACCTCAAGTAATGGAGGGGCCGGAATTAACATAATACTGCAAGATGGAACAAACATCAAAATCAAAGAAGGAGCAGGACAGATTTCGTCAAACTTCACTTGTGAACTGACAGCTATCTGAAAGCCCTTGATGTATGCCTTAACCAACCATCCCTGCATCAAGCAGAAGGATTTTAATATACAGCGAATCCATATCCGCTCTAGAAGCAATTCAGAAGGGGGCAATACTAAATTCACACAGAAAATACACTCGTTACTTACCCAACTGGAACCATTGGAGAATAACTACATTCTACATTGAATCCCTGCCCATGCTGGGATCAGGGGTAATGAAATGGCATTCGAATTGGCAAAGGAAGCGAGAAAGTTGAGCCAAAGGAAAGAACAAATGTCATTATTTGACGCTGATTCTTTGTCAAAATACAATATAATTAAACAAAAAAAAAAAAGAAAAGATCAAAATGCGAAATAAACTCTGAGAGAAAAATGACAAAAACTATAACAAGACTTAGAACAAAACACTATAAAGGAATGACAATACATCCAGATGGCACAATAACCTATAGGGCATGCAACAATTGTCCTGGTGTGGAACTTACACCTACCCACATATTCTCATAGCCAGCAATGGCCGCAGCCTTGCAGAAATTTGACATAGACCCTGAGCAGCAGCTTTACACACCCAAGATAGTGGACATTGCTGCTGCTGTGATGGAGATGCATGGATACATCTGAGGCTCTTTATTGGACACGACAACAAATAGTGCGCGACTTTTGTATAATAACTAGCCAAATGACCCGGGCAACGCCCGTGTTTTACCTGACTGTAGATGTTACCACGGTGATCCTTAGGTCGCTGGTTCAAATCCGGCTCGAGGGAGCCGGCCAGCTCGTGACCTCCCTGTGCGCGCGCATACATGACAGAGGTGGCCGGCCGATGAGGAATGAGGAAAGACGGTCGTGACTATATTAATATTATTAATAATTATTATTATCATTAGATAATGATAATGATCATAATGATGATGCGCGCGCATCCGTGACATATGCGGCCGGCCGATGAGGAATGAGGAAAGACGGTCGTGACTATATATATTAATAAATATATAAATATTCATTATAAAAAGTTATTATTAAAATTTACTAGAAGGAGAAAGAATTTAAAGTACGAATGTTTTTATTATTTATATAGTATTTATTATTTTTTTAAAACAGATTTTAATTTAAAAAAAAAAAACAGATTTTAAAACAGATTCACGTATTCATTATTTTGAATATAATTAAATTCATTATTTTTTTATCACTCCCTCTCTATTCTCAGTTTCAAATATCAAAATCATTCAAATATTGAATTTATATTCTCATTTATTCCACCAATATTAGAAATGGCATCACCCAACTACATATGTACAAGTTGTTTGTTTACGACTAACGATATTAAAAGATACCATTGTCACCTCAGGTGTTGCCAAGTTAGAGAACAAGTTCATTGGAACCCAGAAATTGGACATTACATAAACGGTGGGCATCGATATGGAAATCTACCAATCACCATCAACATTAGACCATCAAGTCATAATATTCCTAAGACAGCTAATAAAACTTTAATAAAAAATAAAGCAGGAAGGCCACCAACTCAAACCCCTGAATACCAACACCTAATGGAGGTGTTTCGTAATCAAGGGAAAATTTGTCATAGATGTAAAATCTGCGGCTATAATTCCAAACTGAAAACAAATGTGATAAGACATATCAGTGGTAAACATCAGAAGATAAAGGGTTTTCAATGTCAAATTTGTGGTAAAACACAAAGTACCAAACAGAATTCAGAAATCCATATGAGGACAAAACATTTAAATGTAAGAAAATTCCCCTGTCGATTTTGTGGTGATTCTAAATCCACCAAACAAAATCTGGACCAACATATCCTTAGACATCATTCAGACCAAATTTCTGTTTTGCCCCCCACGGGACTTGATTCAACCCAAAATCCAGTGGAAGATCATAATAATTTCAATTTTTATGAAGACAATGATGGAATCTTGTATTATATGAGACATAACCCAGGAGAGATCCCCCAAACTCCTGGTAACGATCCCAACATTAACCAATGGGAAAACCCTTCTGATGAAAACCCTTATTTACCAGAAGAGACTCATGAAATGCCCTATCAAGAACAATTCAATGCTGGACATAATAATGTAGAGAACCTTTCAAATTCGATAAATCATCCTCAGATGAATACTGAATTTTATGATAACGACGATGGAAACATGTCTTACAAGAGAAATAACCCAGGAGAGGTTCCCCAAACTCCTGGTAACTATAACAATCCCAACATAAACCAATGGGAAAACCCTTCTGATAGAATCCCCTATTTACCAGGAGAGACCCAACAAATTCCCGAGCAGGAACAATTTAATGCTGGGCAATGTAATGGAGAGGACATTCCAATTATGGATTATTTTGCCTGGGATGAACACATTTTGAACTCCTAAATAATTATTTTGTATAACACTACAAAATAGTTTTATATATATACAGTTAAACCTGTATAGCGCCCCCTCTAAAGTCTGGCAAGTCAATGTTTTCTTTTAAAATGTATATACAACCTTCAACCAACAATGACTACAACAAATAAGGTATATATTTGTTATGTATATATGTATTATAAAAATGGATAAAAATAAAAATTTCATATTACCTAATATTTTGCATTCTATTTTATTTTATAACTAGGTTTTTTTCAGTACACACAAATCTTTTATTAATACACCATTCTAATACAGATTCTCCTCTCTTATTGCTGGCTTGTAATTAAATCTACATGAGGAGTTTTTATAATATTGATACAACAAGGTACTTTTATTAAATTCCCATATTTAAATATATAGAGAGAAGAACCTCCCTGTAAAGGACAACAACTAATTACAGAGCCAAAGTGTCTTTTAGGAAGAAGTGTCCTCTTACTGGAGAGTGAACTTTAACAGAAAACTTCAACGATTATGACTTCTCGAATAGACGTCCTTAATATTAATCAAATATAGCTACATCAACATTCTCGACGTTTCAGTGATTCAAAGAAAAATGACTCAATAATAAAAGAAGAAGTAAACCTACACAAAACAAAGCTATATTTCATTAATATTAAGGACGGCTATTCGAGAATTCATAATCGTAAAGGTCCTCTGAGACTTGAAAGCAGACAACTATACAAATATTACGGAAATTGGTAATTTACTATTGTGAATCTCTTGGCTTAAGTATATAAAATTTTACTTACCGCGCTTTCAAATCTTTTGACTTTTCCAATTCTTCTTGTAGCATATTAATATATACTAGGATATTTTAATATTACCGATTTTTTAAAGTTAATTAATTTGTTAGTCTTGATTTTTTTTTGCCACTTAGAACTTTTATATTTTATTGGAAATAGTTTTGATTAAATCAAAATTAGTTTAATCGTTATTTGAGGCTACTATCAATGTTGATTCATCTTTATGTGCTTGTTGTATATTATTAATAAGTTCAGTATCTTTTTTTTTGTTGTACTGCTTTTGTATAGGATTTAGGTTTGGGCAGTTCTTTAAATATATTTTTCAAATTTTCTTTCAATTGCTTTATCAATTAAATTTTGTTCATTTAAATCTTCTAAATATTCCTTTCCACTTTTTGCCTCATTTATCATAGAACACAAATAAGATATATCATTTTTTGTGAGATTCTTTTCATTGGTTTTAAACTTTTTATCGAAAATTTTAACGGAAAAGAATGGCCTTTGAAACTTTCATATACACACCGCACAGTCAAGGTTAAAACTTGAAATAAAAAAATATATTTTAAGAAGAAAGAGAAAATGGTCATCTTGGATGTCTTTAATAAAGTTCTCCTGTTTATATATCTTTCAGAGTTATTGTCTGAATCCCGATATAGGTACAACTTCCTAAAGTTTTGTCTATGATTGTATGGTTTAGGACTTCAACCCAAAAAGAGTCTAATGTGAGGCCACCTCCAGGAGAGACCTGGTATAGCCATGTTCTGGGTGGTCTCTCATGGGAGACTCTACTAAATATTAAACCCGATTCGCCTTTTTTCTTCTCAAGTCAATTTTACACTTAGCTAACTAACTTTTATGCCCAACAAACATGAAGCAACAATTTTTCTGACAAAATAAAAATTTAAATTAGTCTAGTACTTAATTAACCGTTCAACTATTGTATTAATTTTAGATATTTTGTTGTCTTTCATTTATATTTATACTGAAAATCAACTCTCAAAAAGGTATTCTGAACAAACAATGTGGACATAGGCTGTGAGGACAGGAGAGAGATTGACACTGATTTATAACAATGTCCATATAAGATTATATAAAGAATGAGAGAAAAATACGAATAATTATAAATTTATAAACATGTTTCTAGCATTGCTCTTCCTCAAGGAACAAATATAGTTGATTAGGACTCGATAGAAATATTAATGGGGGGAATATAGCTACATGTATATTACACCTATATTTTAATATGGATAATGAATGGTTCAAGAAAATGATAACGTGGAAGAGGAGACGTGGGTTCACGGTTATGACCTGGAAACCAGGCTTCAATCCAAAGAATCGAGTTGTAAACAAAAAATTGAATTCAAAACAATTCGCGGTACCACTATTAACTAATATCTACCAGAAGTGTCTGGATATGAGTTACCTACCTGATGAATGGAAAAGAGCAGTGGCATTGATCATCCCAAAACCGGGTAAATCCGATTATAAAGATTATGGCAATTATCGACCTCTATGTCTAAATTCGAATCTTTCAAATTTTTTCAAATAATAAACAACAAAATCATCAGATTCTACGAGGAAATGAAATTATTCAGTAATCGTCAACATGGTTTTACAAAATCTCGATCAACCATAACTGTATTAACTGAAATAATTCACACTGCATTAGAACACAAAGTCAAGGAGTATTCTATATACAGTTACGAGCGTCATGCGTGGCCTCTGTCACGGTTTGCTTTTTTTTTTTTGGAATGGCGCCCTCCTATTGGTCGACTACGATCACGCCACCTTTGCCCCCCCCCCCCCCCCCATTTCTGTAACTATTGTGTTGGAGCGGGTCGCTCCTTAAATAAATGCATATATTAGTTAATAACCAAATTTAATCCTCTCTTTCTTTTTTCCAGTAAGAGACGCCTACGGAAGCCAACAGTACATAGACAGATAAAGCACATAGGCTATAGTTATTAACTAAAATATGCATTTATTTAAGGCGCCAATTTATAATTGTAACAAATAGTATTTGAATCAAAACATTCAATCGGGTAAAACACGGGCGTTGCCCGGGTCATTCGGCTAGTACGGCTATAATTGCAATAGATATTAGTAGAGCTTTTGACAATACCTGGTGGCCAATGGTGATAAAAAGACTCGATGAGGATAATATACCAGCATCAATAATAAAACTCATGAAATCCTACTTCATTAACCGGAAGATAAGATTTTGGTATTCTTAAAATGAATTCACCAAAAACTAAGTAAAGGATGTCCGCAAGGAGGACCCTTATCTCCGACAATTTGGAACATCATAATTAATGATCTATTAACCAACTTTCAGCAATCTAATAGTGAACTTATTGGATATGCAGATGATCTAACGGTAATATGTTGGAAAACATATGTAACAAATCTTAAGATTACAATTGAAAATTCAATAGGAAAAATAAATATGCAGTGCGAAAACAACAAACTTAAAATATCAAGACAGAAAACAAAGATTTTATATTTATTCAATTGTAAAAACGATGTAATTACCTTGCACGATAATCTTGTCAAACCAGTTGAAAACCTAAAAATACTAGGATTGACTTTCAAGAATCATTGAAACAAGAACAAATTAGACTTTATGCCTCACATCGACAGTGTTATTGCAAAAACAACTAGAGCTAGTGGATATCTTCTTGGTTTAACAAAGAAATCGTGGGGATTGGATGGTAGGCGATTATTAAAATTATATAAGACCTTATTTAGAAGCACAATAACTTATGGTTCAACAATCTGGTACACATATATAAACACGAGATCTAAAAACAAATTGGATTCACTACATTATAAAATTCTTAAACACTGTATACATGTTTATAATATCTTTGAATTGTACACATGTTCTCGCAAGAATGCCTAAAATTACGGATTTCATTTTGTCGAACATACTTGAAGTTAAAATATGTATGTAAATAATCTTTATTTATTGTATAATTTATTGCTCTAAAATGTAAATAACTTTCACTCTATCTCTAAAACTATAAATAAATTGTATATATATTTAAAAACTATGTACATAAAATAGATTAAACATTTACATTAAAATATCCACATAGAATATAGCATGTGTTTTGTAATAAATAAAATAAATAAAAAGGACAAATATACAGTTAAATTTATCAAGAAACTATACAT
Source organism: Cordylochernes scorpioides (assembly GCA_030710605.1). Classification (NCBI taxonomy): domain Eukaryota; kingdom Metazoa; phylum Arthropoda; class Arachnida; order Pseudoscorpiones; family Chernetidae; genus Cordylochernes; species Cordylochernes scorpioides. Next base: position 69,131,214 of record CP092883.1, on the reverse strand, counting down.
TTCTTAAAGCAAGAAATCCTATTAGTAGTGCCATTATAATTTTTAGTTCTATATTTACATTTCAAAAAAATCGTGTATTGACATCAGCAGTGTTTTCAAACATTCAATCTATTTCACAAAACCCATCTGAAATATAATTTTTCTTTTGCTACAAGTTTTAATTTGCATTTACCTATTCTACATATCTCGGATTGCATTTAAAAGTCGTCATCCAATTTTACAACTTTTGGCAAAATGGTGTTTTATTAATTTATCATTTGATTTTATTAGGTTTCTTTCCTGGTATTCAAAAAGTAAAAATACGTGTCGATCAGTTATATTTTTCAATTTATCAAACATTTTGACAGCTGAATCTGATTCTGTTAGAGCGCCATCTAGCTAATAAAATTGTACCTAAAATCAATTTTGAATTTTTCATTATTTGTCCTAAATATTCCATTGAATCCTGAACACAATGGTGTTTACCGCATTGCCCTACCGCAAATTTTCGCGGAGTTATTGATTTTTAAAGTTGTGCAAGACTTTTGGATCACCCTGTATATATGCATCTGGAATAGCTACACGTACATTATACCTATAATTTCAACTATAGTAGGGTATTTGTAAGAAATATAGCTACATAAAACAATTATTTATTGAATTCTTGACGTTTCAGTTACTCGCCGTCATTCTGTCCTCCCCGAGGAGAGAAACAGCGAGTCAGTGAAACGTCGAGAATTCAATAATTAATTAGATGATGTAGATATATTCCATTAATATTAAGGAGGCTATTCGAGAAGTCATATCGTTGAAGTTCCTCTGAGACTTAAGAGAAGACAACTATATAAAATGTTACGAAAATTGGAAAGAAAAATGGAATATATGTTTAAATAAGGGCACGGGATTATTTTGAATACAGTAGAACCTCCCTGTAAAGGACAACATCTAATTGTTGAGCCAAAGTGTCCTTTATGTAGAGGTGTCCTCTTAGCGGAGAATTGTTACAATAGAACCTCCCTGTAAAAGACACCTAATTGCAGAGCCAAAGTGTCCTTTAGGGAGAGATGTCCTCTTACCGGAGAGTTGTTACAGTAGAACCTCCCTGTAAATAACATCTAATTGCAGAGCAAAAGTATCTTTTAGGGAGAGGTGCCCTATTACCAGAGAGTTTCTAAATTGTAAAAATGGTAGTTTTGCAAATGAAAACTGTCCTTTGTGGAGAGGTGTCCGCTAAAGGGAGGTTATACTGTATATATATATATATATAAGATAAAAGTTGATAATTATTTTTGTGTTTAAGTTAGATGAGATTAAAAAGTTGTTTATATGTATTATATTTATATCTTATTTAGGAGAGAAAAATGTAATAAAAGTAATTATATGTTAGAATAATATGTTTTTATTTTAGATAGAAAAAAAAAAATTTTGAAAAATAAAAAGAAAATTTAACAAGAAAAGAAGATTTAACAACGTAACGTCTTTTAGCATCGGCTTTTACCCGTCATTTAGACATACTCTTAAAATAAATAGGAATAAAGAAGAGATTTATAATGATTATATATTTATTTTTTAGTAAAAGAGAGGAAAGAGATAAAGAAAGAACCATACACTTTTATTTCAAACAGGTAGAGAATTGAAAGGGTGTTAGTATTTTTTTAGTTAATTAATAGTTTTTGTAATTTTTTTATATAATTTTTTTTTCCTATATAATTTTAGATTTTTTTTTCCTAAGAGTAAGAATAATATGATATAATGTTTTTGCCTAGTTAAGGATAGATAAACATATTTTAAATCTTTGCCTATTAGAAATTATTTTTGGAACCCTAATGGTAGACCAGGACATTACACAAAAAGGAGATTGGAAAATCTATTGGAGAGAGAAATCTGTGGTATCAGGGCTCTTCAGATGAAAATACCACACCCCATTTCACCCTTACTTCATTATGGATTGATTTCTCTTCGACCATTAAACTGTATAATTAAATTAATATTAGATAACATAGAAGGAGGTTGTTTACTTACTTATTCAAAGTGGCGTCTGCCGCTCCCTAGAGACAGCGCACATGTGTGGATGTAACATCTGTCTGCCAGGGACCCGCCAACATTGTTCTAAAAGTAACCTTCCCTCTTCTAGGAAATCTTATTTTTAAAATTGTTTGAAGTTAGAAAAGCTGTCAGAAAAGAATCATTAGAAATTTTAAAGATTGTGAAAATATGTTTTTAAATTTTGTTTCCATTGATATAAGTTACATTTTTATTAAAATTATAAATTAATTGAATAATAAAACATTTATTATGCTTCAAATTCATTTATATTTGTTTTCCAGTTCCCTCCCACAGAAACTGGAGATCAAATTGAATGAATTTAATGCTTTATAATCGTTATCATATAATTAATATATTTAAAGTCATAGGAAATATATTCAGTAATTCTATCATTTGTTTTAGTATAAGAGTAGAATATAAGTTGTTGGTTAGATTAATTGGAGAAGTTTGAAGTTTCAAATTTATAATTATATTTATTATTGCTTAGGTATTTGTGTATTGACAGCCTATTGTAAAACTTTACTGTTTTGTATTTAAAACCATTGTTTAAATACTCTTTATTAAGATTTTTAATGTCTTTAATAAAGTTTGTTTTAATGTTGTTGATTCTATAAAATTATGTATATTTTGTTTTTTAAAATTAATATAATTAAAGTTTAAGAAGGTTTCAAGTAATGTGTTTGCTGTTTTGTTATCTAATTTAAATGTTTTGTATTTGTTGTGAATAATTTGAATATGGAATGTTTTATCATTAATGAATTCATTTATTAAGCTGTGTATTTTATTATTAAGGTCTTCTAAACGTATGTTAGAGTAAAGATCTTCAAAATCAAATGTATGAACTGTATTGATCTTTTGTAGGTTATTTGTTAGGAAGTTAATGATTTTTTTATTAGAATCTATGAATTTATAATTATGTTTGTTAGTTATTTTATTTATTATGAATTGAAGTGTTGAAGCTAGTCTTAAATCTATGTTTTTTATGACTGAGTTTATTCCTGATGTGATTGTTCTAAATGAGATTGGTGTTTTATGTAATTTAGGAATAATATAAAATTTTGGTATGTTTGTGTTTTTGTTGTAATTAATGATTTTTAGTGTGTTTTCTACATTTTTAATATCTTTTTTGATTTTAGTTTCAGTTGTTTTTATGAAAGTGTATTTACTGTTGTTATTAATTTCATTTTTTAGAAGGTCATGATATAAGTTTTTACATATAATAGATAAATTATTTGAACATTTATCTATTGGACATATGATAAAATCTTTTTGTAAGTTTTCAAAATTGTCTTTTAAGGAATTAATTTCCGATTCATTAGGGTTTGTGTATTTTAGTGTGTTGTTATAATAGTTTTTTATTTCTTTACTTAATTTATATTTCCATTCTAGGAAAGTAAATTCAGGAATTCTGTGTTTTATACTAGTTTTATTAATGAATATATCGATGTCTTTTAATATAGATTTAATTGTATTATTGAAATTGTGTTTGATCTGAGGTATATATTTATATCCTCTATTTAAAATGTTTTGGAGTTTTGGTTCCAAAAAAGAATAATCGCTAGTTAAAATATGTCCTGTGAATTTATATTTATCTAGAACATTGTGGCAATTACATTTAGATTTTTTAAAATTTGTTAGATTATTAATAAACGGGTTATAATTGCATAATATATTGCCTATATTCTTGTTATATTTCCAGGTAGTTTTAAAATTTAAACCTTTTATAGGAAATAAACTGTTAATAGATTGGTCATTAAATATATCATTAAATTTGAAATGATCAAATAATTTGTTATTGAATTTAATAATAATGTTAATTTGGTTATTCTTTTGTTTAATTTTTCTGTATTTGAAGATGTCGTTTGTGATATCTGTTAATCTATTAGAAAGATTGTGAATTTTAATGTGTTCTACAAGTTTTATAAGTTTGCTATTATTTAATTTGAATAATGTTTTAATAAAATTTTCAATGAAATTTTTTGTGTACATTTTGTTTGTGTCTAATAAGTTATTAAAGTTTATGAAGCCTAATTTGTTGGTAGTTTTACCTCTGGTTTTGACTGAGTTATTATTAGAGTTATGTTTTTTGTATTTATTACTAATTTCATAGATTGATATTTCAGATGGTTGTGGTGTGTATGTGTGGTTAAGTTCGTCGTTAAGTCCATAAGGGTATAAAGTGTTGTGTTGATAAATGTAATTGTTTTCTAATAATATAATCGTTGTTTTTTGTCTTGACAAATGTCAAGTATTTCTATCATGTAATTGTTAAAGGTATGTATTTTATATTGTGTTGTTTCATGTATGTGTTACCAATTGATTTTTTGGAGTGGTTTCTATGTAAATTTATTCTTATGTTTAAAGGATTGCAAGTTTGTCCTATATATGAAAGTTGACAAGTTTGGCAAGTTAATTTATAAATAGTGTTTTCTATCTTACAACTAGGTGTTTGAAATGTGTCATGGTTCTTGAAAGTTGGGCAAGTTTGACATTTCTTATTTAGACAATTTTTAGCGAGTTTAGAGAACATAGAAGGGGTGCTAACCCAAAAATGTTTGTAGTTTTTTTTAAAGTTTTTTAGTTTGTTATTCTTTAAAACGTTTTTTTTAATTAAAAATTATTTGCTATAGATGTTAGTTGAAATAATTAATAATTTGTTTGATAATAAATATAGATTGTTGTATGTATATCTGTAGTAATTGTAAGAATAACTAATAAAAAACATCTTTAAACTGACTAAAACACTGAGAAAAAAATTCTGTGAGTATTATGTGATTATAATTACTTTTATATTTTAATCTTTCCTTTAAGATATAAATTATACCTTTTGGATATGTAAATAACAGAGTTTGTCTATTTAAAATTGAAATCTTAAATATAACTTAAAATAAGTTATTATCATAGAGCAAGCTCGTATGAATTTATATGAAATGTAAATAATAAAGTTTATCAAATAAAATTTTAAATCTTAAATATAATTTAAATTAAGTTGATATTATAGAGTGAGTTAAGATGGATTTATATATTGATATAACCATATTTAAAACTTTTAATAATAGTAATATTTATATGTATATAAAAATCTAAATGTAATTGCCACAATGTTCTAGATAAATATAAATTCACAGGACATATTTTAACTAGCGATTATTCTTTTTTGGAACCAAAACTCCAAAACATTTTAAATAGAGGATATAAATATATACCTCAGATCAAACACAATTTCAATAATACAATTAAATCTATATTAAAAGACATCGATATATTCATTAATAAAACTAGTATAAAACACAGAATTCCTGAATTTACTTTCCTAGAATGGAAATATAAATTAAGTAAAGAAATAAAAAACTATTATAACAACACACTAAAATACACAAACCCTAATGAATCGGAAATTAATTCCTTAAAAGACAATTTTGAAAACTTACAAAAAGATTTTATCATATGTCCAATAGATAAATGTTCAAATAATTTATCTATTATATGTAAAAACTTATATCATGACCTTCTAAAAAATGAAATTAATAACAACAGTAAATACACTTTCATAAAAACAACTGAAACTAAAATCAAAAAAGATATTAAAAATGTAGAAAACACACTAAAAATCACTAATTACAACAAAAACACAAAAACATACCGAAATTTTATATTATTCCTAAATTACATAAAACACCAATCTCATTTAGAACAATCACATCAGGAATAAACTCAGTCATAAAAAACATAGATTTAAGGCTAGCTTCAACACTTCAATTCATAATAAATAAAATAACTAACAAACATAATTATAAATTCATAGATTCTAATAAAAAATCATTAACTTCCTAACAAATAACCTACAAAAGATCAATACAGTTCATATATTTGATTTTGAAGATCTTTACTCTAACATACGTTTAGAAGACCTTAATAATAAAATACACAGCTTAATAAATGAATTCATTAATGATAAAACATTCCATATTCAAATTATTCACAACAAATACAAAACATTTAAATTAGATAACAAAACAGCAAAAACATTACTTGAAACCTTCTTAAACTTTAATTTTAAAAACAAAATATACATTCAATCTGAAGGTGTTCCAATGGGAACTTCATCCAGTCCTCTACTAGCCAACTTATTACTTTTTTGGTATGAAAGATAGTTCTTCCTACAGAATGATGTAAATTGGCATATGTTCCGCTATGTAGATGACATCATTATCTTGAATAACTCACAATTCAATAATGTCATTTACAAAATATACCCTAAATATTTGAAACTTAAAAATAATGAAAAGATAACTAATAACAAGGAGGTTAACTTTTTAGACTTAAATATAAACCTTGCAAACAAGTCAATTGGAACATATGACAAAAGAAATTGTTATAATTTTAGAATTATTAAATTCTGTAATGTCAATTCCAACATATCATCAAATTGCTGCAAAGGCATATATTTTGGTCAATTTTTAAGATTTTATAGAATCAACAACATTAAAACAAACTTTATTAAAGACATTAAAAATCTTAATAAAGAGTATTTAAATAATGGTTTTAAATACAAAACAGTAAAGTTTTACAATAGGCTGTCAATACACAAATACCTAAGCAATAATAAATAAAATTATAAATTTGAAACTTCAAACTTCTCCAATTAATCTAACCAACAACTTATATTCTACTCTTATACTAAAACAAATGATAGAATTACTGAATATATTTCCTATGACTTTAAATATATTAATTATATGATAACGATTATAAAGCATTAAATTCATTCAATTTGATCTCCAGTTACTGTGGGAGGGAACTGGAAAACAAATATAAATGAATTTGAAGCATAATAAATGTTTTATTATTCAATTAATTTATAATTTTAATAAAAATGTAACTTATATCAATGGAAACAAAATTTTAATACATATTTTCACAATCTTTAAAATTTCTAATGATTCTTTTCTGACAGCTTTTCTAACTTCAAACAATTTTAAAAATAAGATTTCCTAGAAGAGGGAAGGTTACTTTTAGAACAATGTTGGCGGGTCCCTGGCAGACAGATGTTACATCCACACATGTGCGCTGTCTCTAGGGAGCGGCAGACGCCACTTTGAATAAGTAAGTAAACAACCTCCTTCTATGTTATCTAATATTAATTTAATTATACAGTTTAATGGTCGAAGAGAAATCAATCCATAATGAAGTAAGGGTGAAATGGGGTGTGGTATTTTCATCTGAAGAGCCCTGATACCACAGATTTCTCTCTCCAATAGATTTTCCAATCTCCTTTTTGTGTAATGTCCTGGTCTACCATTAGGGTTCCAAAAAATAATTTCTAATAGGCAAAGATTTAAAATATGTTTATCTATCCTTAACTAGGCAAAAACATTATATCATATTATTCTTACTCTTAGGAAAAAAAAAATCTAAAATTATATATGAAAAAAAAATTATATAAAAAAATTACAAAAACTATTAATTAACTAAAAAAATACTAACACCCTTTCAATTCTCTACCTGTTTGAAATAAAAGTGTATGGTTCTTTCTTTATCTCTTTCCTCTCTTTTACTAAAAATAAATATATAATCATTATAAATCTCTTCTTTATTCCTATTTATTTTAAGAGTATGTCTAAATGACGGGTAAAAGCCGATGCTAAAAGACGTTACGTTGTTAAATCTTCTTTTCTTGTTAAATTTTCTTTTTATTTTCAATTTTTTTTTCTATCTAAAATAAAAACATATTATTCTAACATATAATTACTTTTATTACATTTTTCTCTCCTAAATAAGATATAAATATAATACATATAAACAACTTTTTAATCTCATCTAACTTAAACACAAAAATAATTATCAACTTTTATCTTTTATAATTAATTTAGATTTAGCTTGCTAATCTAATAGAATTTCCTTTTTATATATAAATATTACTAGTATTAAAAGTTTTAAATATAGTTATATCAATATATAAATCCATCTTAACTCACTCTATAATATCAATTTAATTTAAATTATATTTAAGATTTAAAATTTTATTTGATAAACTTTATTATTTACATTTTATATATATATACAGGGTGTACCAGGTAAATTGGGACTAACTTTGACAGTCCATAAAACAAAAACTACTTGAGATTAAAAACTTGTTTTTTTTTTCATTACGTAGCCATATTCATGTAAAATGCAACAGTACATGTGTGCGCAGTGTAGTGATGAAGAGTAACCGAGAATTTGAAAATCGAGCTGCCATCATCGTTGCTCTGCGCGCCCGAAGGAGCCCCAAAGAGATAGTGGATTTTCTTAAGTTGCCCAAAACCACTATTTATCGTGTCAAGAAGCAGTTTGATGAGGCCGACAGTAACAAAGAGGGGATGGCTACAAGGAAAAAGCACTCGCGTCGATCGGACAGGGTAAGAGGCGAAGAATTTGTCAAAAATGTCAAGGAGAAGATTGATGGAAACCCTGGGAAGAGCATGAGGGCCATAGCCAAGGAAATGGACGTTGGCTCTATGACAATTGTCAGAACTATCCATGAGGACCTTGGTCTCAAGTCTTATGCCCTTCGGAAAGGTCAGTTGCTGACTGAGAATATGAAGAATAACAGAAAAGGAAAGGCTGCTGCCCTCCTCAACAACCTGAAACACGACTCTTTTGGCATGCTAAGGTTCTTCTCTGACGAAAAGAACTTTGACGTGGACCAAAAGGTAAATCCCAGGAATGATCGCTGGATCTGTAAAGACCCCTCAGAGATACCTGTCGTGATGCACACGAAATTTCCTGCCTCCGTAATGGTCCTTGGCGTTATCAGCAGTGAAGGTGATGTCATGCCTCCCCATTTCTTTGAGAAGGGCCTTAGGATGAACGCTGACACCTACATCAATGTTCTGGAGACCGTTGTGAAGCCTTGGATGGACATGGTGGCCGCAGGAAGGAAGTATGTCTTCCAACAGGACTCAGCTCCAGCCCATAAGGCAAAAAAGACACAATCGTGGCTGACACTTAACGTCCCTAGTCACTGGGGTCCTGATATTTGGCCCCCTAATTCTCCAGATTGCAATCCCCTCGACTACTATGTATGGGGCGTTGTTGAGAGAGATGTCAACAAAGCTCCTCATACCACCATCCAGTCTGTCAAGAAAGCAGTTCACACGGTGATGACCCAAATGGACAAGGTCATCGTCGCCAAGGCCTGTGCTTCATTCCGCACTCGCCTCGAGACTGTTGTAGCTAATAATGGAAACTACATTGAATAAATAAAAACTATATCCTTTTATCTACTACTGTGTCAAATTTCATTCGGATATTTTAATTTTTACTTGCAAAAAATGTCAGTTAAAATACCATTGTTGAAATTCCCAATTTACCTGGTACACCCTGTATATTAATATATATAGTCACGACCGTCTTTCCACCGTCAATCAATTCCTCAATTCCTCATGTCACGGATGCGCGCGCATCATCATTAGTATAATATAAAAAGCCAACAATGAAGAATGAATGTAAGATAAAAAGCCAAGAATGAAGAGTAAATATGATATAAAAAGCCAACAATGAAGAATGAATTTAAGATAAAAAGCCAACAATAAAGAGTAAATGTAATATAAAAAGCCAACAATGAAGAATAAATGTAAGATAAAAAGCCAACAATGAAGAATGAATGTAAGATAAAAAGCCAACAATGAAGAGTAAATCTATATATATAAAAATGGATGTTTGTTGGTCCGTCCGTCCGTTTGTCAGTGATAATCTTCTACATCGCTCAACCAATCGTGATGAAACTTTGGGAAGATGTTTAGTATACTACCGGGATGGTTTATGGCTAATTACTCTTTAGAAATAACCTTTCGTTGCATTTTTATTTACAATAAAACGTAAATTCACTAGCAATCTGCGCCCCTCTCGCGGCAGACGGGGGATGGCGGCGCGCGACGATTGGCTGCCGGCGCAGCACGTGACCTCCCTGCCCCCCCCGCCCCCCCCCCCACCGAGTAAATGAGATCTCCCGGCTGACGGCCGAGCAGCGCCCTCTAGAACGCGTGACGATTTTGACGGCGCGGGGCGCTCCCGGTTGGACAGTTGCGCGGGGGCAGAGTGACCTCGCGGGTGCCCTCCGGGAACTACGTCCAACTTCCATATGTAATATACATTTAATCGTGTAAACCCGGGCGTTGCCTGGGTCATTCGTCTACAAATTCGCAGTAGTTCACTAATTCAAACCAAAATATCCATACATAGGTAAAAGAATACTGGGAAGACTGACATTTATTAATGCAGTGATTATAATCAATGATTACAATGAAGGGCTATATTGTCTATATATATAAAAATCACTTTCAAATATTAACGTAACGTTCCATTCTCAATCCCGTTGGGCTTTAGATCGGCTAGAACATTTTTATCTTTATTAGTGAATATTAACTTTACTGTACTGAATAGTTTAGTATAATGTTAATTCAACATATTACAATTTAGCCACTGCAACGCGTGGCCGGGTTCGCTGTGTAGTATACTATCAGGACGATTTCTGGCGAATTATTTTAGAATAATATTTATAGCAGAATGAATGTAAGATAAAAAGCCAACAATGAAGAGTAAATGTAATATAAAAAGCCAACAATGAAGAATAAATGTAAGATAAAAAGCCAACAATGAAGAGTAAATATAATATAAAAAGCCAACAATGAAGAGTGAATGTAAGATAAAAAGCCAACAATGAAGAGTAAATGTAATATAAAAAGCCAACAATGAAGAATGAATGTAAGATAAAAAGCCAACAATGAAGAGTGAATGCAATATAAAAAGCCAACAATGAAGAATGAATGTAAGATATAAAGCCAACAATGAAGAGTGAATGTAAGATAAAAAGCCAACAATGAAGAGTGAATGTAATATAAAAAGCCAACCTTGAAGAATAATGTAAGATAAAAGGCCAACAATGAAGAGTAAATATAATATAAAAAGCCAACAATAAAGAGTGAATGTAAGATAAAAAGCCAACAATGAAGAGTATATGTAATATAAAAAGCCAACAGAGTGAATGTAAGATAAAAAGCCAACAATAAAGAGTAAATTTAATATAAAAAGCCAACAATGAAGAGTAAATTCTATATATATAAAAATGAATGTTTGTCTGTTTGTATGTTTGTTTGTATGTCCGGTATACAAATTCGCAGTAGTTCACTAATTCAAACCAAAATTTCCATACATAGGTAAAAAATACGGGGAAGACGATAGGCTATTTAAAAAAAATATATAAATCAATTATTAAAACTATATATTTTTAGTCAGAAAATGATGATGACGATATTGCTGTATCATGTTTGATTATCAGATACAAAATTATATCGGGAAAAATTCCAAAAGGCAGAGACCACGGGTGAAACCAGTTCATTATTTTGTACGCAGGAACAAAATTCTAACAGAAAAACATTCATTCGAGCAGAAAACAAAAGCCAGATCATCTTTCTATAAAAATATCGCTTCTCAGACACAAAGTTTGCAGCGGGACGTTTCACAAGTGTGACATCCACGGCGCCAATTTATAATTGTAACAAATAGTATTTGAATAAAAACATTTAATCGGGTAAAACCCGGGCGTTGCCCGGGTCATTCGTCATTAATATATAGTCACGACCGTCTTTCCTCAATTCGTCATCGCTGTCACGGATGCGCGCGCATCATCATTATGATCATTATCTTCTATAGAAGCTTCTATCTTTATAATTATGTATATTTACAAAAAGTCAATTCGCTCGCGCCTCTAGCGGTGAAAATGAGGGGTAATACCAGCTGACCTAATGTACATGTAAAGTTTGGAGTGGGACGTTTCACAAGAGTGACATCCACGGCTCCAATTTATAATTGTAACAAATAGTATTTGAATAAAAACATTCAATCGGGTAAAACACGGGCGTTGCCCGGGTCATTCGTCTAGTATATATATATATAAATATATATATTGACACGTTCCTGAATTTTGTAATTAATTTTGTAATTAATTTTTCATTGATTTCTAATATGTAATCAATAACTTTTATCATCATTAAAAAAAAGAACAAATAATAAACAGAAGAACAACAACATGGTAAATTTGCCTCTTTATTTAAAACAAACAAACAAATTAGATAAAGAATTAAAATAACATATTTTTAAAAAGTTAAAGCAAAAATAAAACGTTACATAAAATATTTGGCGCAGCTACAAAAGGATTAAAATATAAATCAAACAAGGCTTCGACGAAAGAAAAAGTAAGTACAATGGCAGCGAATGTAAACAAATTAGAGAAATTTAGCGGTGATAAAGGTTCAATTCGGCCTGAATCATGGCTTAAACTATATGAATTGGAAACTAATAAACTAGATGAATTGGAAACTAATAAACTAGATGAAGTTGATAGAATCAATAATCTAATTTATTATTTATCAAAAGATGCTTTAGAATGGTTTGCTGATGAAATATTGAGCAACGCATCCATTAAAAAATGGTATACTGTTAAACTCAAATTAATTCAGCGCTTTGGTTATAAAGTTGAAAGCCCTATAGTTGCAGCATCAAAAAGAAGACTTAAAAAGGAAGAAACCGTGGAAGAGAGAGAGATTATTTTAGAGATAAAATTAGATTATTAAATCAAACAAGCCTCAATAATGTCGAGAAGCTAAAAATGTTAACGGATGGATTGCCATTAGATTGGAAAAATTATCTCGTAACAGCCCAGCCTAAAGATCCATCACATTGGATGCAGATTGCCGTGGAGATTGAACAAAACAATAATCAAATAAGGCAGCAACAGAGAAGTAAAACCAAGGTTTTTAATATAACTACACCTACAATCTCAAAAAATTGCCCATATTGGTGTCCTATTTGTAAGAAAAAAGGATTGTATTTTAAACATTGGATAAGTGATTGCAAAGATTATGATCCTAATTATAAAGACAAGCTTAAACACCAAGCAACTAATATCACCACAGATGTTAAATGGCACAGATGGCAGCAATTTTGTCATTAGTTGCTGGTGTACCATCTGTATTCTTAATCATATTTGTGTTTTCAGTTTGTGGCTGGACTCTGTCAATTTGTTTTGCCTAATTTCAAAGTTTTGCATTTGGGTTTCTTGGGTTCAGGTTTTCACAAGTTTGTTTCCAATTTTCCCTTTTCACATTTACGTATAATCTTTTTTTATTTTTGCAAATACAATGTTCAGTTCAGTTCTACAATATTTTTGGTTTTGGGTGCACTTTTTGGTAGTTCATTTATTTTAGTTATAAGTGTTTGAATTTTTTTTGCCTGGTGTGTATAATTTGGAATACATTTCTTAATTTTACCTCTTGGTATTGAAACGTTGGCTGCTTTAATAATGGTGTTTTCGAAAGATATCAAATTAGCCTTTTTGAAGTTCCAGAATTTTTCTTAATCGAGCTAGTTTTGGTCTTGGTGCTAATTTCTATCAAATTAGGTAAATGATCACTTCCAAAACTTTTCAATATTTGCTATTTGCATTTGTTGAAAATGTTAGGATAGTAAAAACTTATATCAAGGGTTTGTGCAGTATTATAGCTTGTAGGAATGATGGGTAGGATTCCCATCATTTAAGTACATGAAGGCATTGTCGTCAAATATGTTTGATAGTATTTTGCCTCTTGGGTTTGGCGTAGAACATCCCCATAGTTGATGTTTGGCATTAAGGTCACCTACAATAATAGTGTTGTCTGTAAGAAATTGAGCCATTGTTCCATCGTCAATAAATGTTTTGTTTGGAGGGTGGAACATGTGTATATGTTGATGGTTTAGGTTTGATTGAGGTAGACTTTGATACCTTGGGCTTCGAGGTCTAATGTGTTTGGAATATTAACGGCTATGTCCTTATAGTACAAATTCTTGATTAAAAATGCTAGGCCACGCTCTTTAACAGCACATACAGATGGATTCTCAGACCTTACCTCAAGTAATGGAGGGGCCGGAATTAACATACTACTGCAAGATGGAACAAACATCAAAATCAAAGAAGGAGCAGGACAGATTTCTTCAAACTTCACTTCTGTGTAAATTTAGTATTGCCCCCTTCTGAATTGCTTCTAGAGCGGATATGGATTCGCTGTATATTAAAATCAGATGAAAGCCCTTGATGTATGCCTTAACCAACCATCCCTGCATCAAGCAGAAGGATTTTAATATACAGCGAATCCATATCCGCTCTAGAAGCAATTCAGAAGGGGGCAATACTAAATTTACACAGAAAATACACTCGTTACTTACCCAACTGGAACCATTGGAGAATAACTACATTCTACATTGAATCCCTGCCCATGCTGGGATCAGGGGTAATGAAATGGCATTCGAATTGGCAAAGGAAGCGAGAATGTTGAGCCAAAGGAAAGAACAAATGTCATTATTTGACGCTGATTCTTTGTCAAAATACAATATAATTAAACAAAAAAAAAAATAAAAGATCAAAATGCGAAATAAACTCTGAGAGAAAAATGACAAAAACTATAACAAGACTCAGAACAAAACACTATAAAGGAATGACAATACATCCAGATGGCACAATAACCTATAGGGCATGCAACAATTGTCCTGGTGTGGAACTTACACCTACCCACATATTCTCATAGCCAGCAATGGCCGCAGCCTTGCAGAAATTTGACATAGACCCTGAGCAGCAGCTTTACACACCCAAGATAATGGACATTGCTGCTGCTGTGATGGAGATGCATGGATACATCTGAGGCTCTTTATTGGACACGACAACAACCACGGCATTCCAGAGTAAAATAAATTATCAGAGATAGATACATATTTTTCAAATGAATTAAAATAAATATAATCGATACTGAGTGAGAGTTGAATTGAAATATTAGAAATTTATTATATTCGGAAACAAACCGTATCTGAAATATCGATTTTCTTTTTGCTACATGTTTTAATTTGCATTTACCTATTTTACATATCTCTAATTGTATTTGAAAATCGTTAACCAATTCTTCATACTTTTGGCGAAGTTGTGTTTTATTAATTTGTTATTTGATATTATTAGGGTTCTTTCCTGGTATTCAAAAAGGAAAAATACGTGTCAATCAGTTATATTTTTCAATGTATCAAACAATTTGGCCGCTGAATCTCTGATTCAGGTAGAGCGCCATCTGGCGAATAAAATTGTAACTAAAATCAATTTCGAATTTTTCATAATTTGCCATAAAAAATCCCATTGCATTCTGAACACAATGGTGTTTACAGCATTGCTCTAGCGCAAATATTCGCGGAGTTATAAATTTTTCAAATAGTGCGCGACTTTTGTATAATAACTAGCCAAATGACCCGGGCAACGCCCGTGTTTTACCTGAAGGTAGATGTTACAACGGTGATCCTTAGGTCGCTGGTTCAAATCCGGCTCGAGGGAGCCGGCGAGCTCGTGACCTCCTTGTGCGCGCGCATCCGTGACAGAGGCGGCCGGCCGATGAGGAATGAGGAAAGACGGTCGTGACTATATTAATATTAATAATAATTATTATTATCATTAGATAATGATAATGATCATAATGATGATGCGCGCGCATCCGTGACAGATGCGGTCGGCCGATGAGGAATGAGGAAAGACGGTCGTGACTATATATATTAATAAATATATAAATATTCATTATAAAAAGTTATTATTAAAATTTACTAAAAGGAGAAAGAATTTAAAGTACGAATGTTTTTATTATTTATATAGTATTTATTATTTTTTTAAAACAAATTTTAATTAAAAAAAAAAACAGATTTTAAAACAGATTCACGTATTCATTATTTTGAATATAATTAAATTCATTATTTTTTTATCACTCCCTCTCTATTCTCAGTTTCAAATATCAAAATCATTCAAATATTGAATTTATATTCTCATTTATTCCACCAATATTAGAAATGGCATCACCCAACTACATATGTACAAGTTGTTTGTTTACGACTAACGATATTAAAAGATACCATTGTCACCTCAGGTGTTGCCAAGTTAGAGAACAAGTTCATTGGAACCCAGAAATTGGACATTACATAAACGGTGGGCCTCGATATGGAAATCTACCAATCACCATCAACATTAGACCATCAAGCCATAATATTCCTAAGACAGCTAATAAAACTTTAATAAAAAATAAAGCAGGAAGGCCACCAACTCAAACCCCTGAATACCAACACCTAATGGAGGTGTTTCGTAATCAAGGGAAAATTTGTCATAGATGTAAAATCTGCGGCTATAATTCCAAACTGAAAGCAAATGTGATAAGACATATCAGTGGTAAACATCAGAAGATAAAGGGTTTTCAATGTCAAATTTGTGGTAAAACACAAAGTACCAAACAGAATTCAGAAATCCATATGAGGACAAAACATTTAAATGTAAGAAAATTCCCCTGTCGATTTTGTGGTGATTCTAAATCCACCAAACAAAATCTGGACCAACATATCCTTAGACATCATTCAGACCAAATTTCTGTTTTGCCCCCCACGGGACTTGATTCAACCCAAAATCCAGTGGAAGATCATAATAATTTCAATTTTTATGAAGACAATGATGGAATCTTGTATTATATGAGAAATAACCCAGGAGAGATCCCCCAAACTCCTGGTAACGATCCCAACATTAACCAATGGGAAAACCCTTCTGATGAAAACCCTTATTTACCAGAAGAGACTCATGAAATGCCCTATCAAGAACAATTCAATGCTGGACATAATAATGTAGAGAACCTTTCAAATTCGATAAATCATCCTCAGATGAATACTGAATTTTATGATAACGACGATGGAAACATGTCTTACAAGAGAAATAACCCAGGAGAGGTTCCCCAAACTCCTGGTAACTATAACAATCCCAACATAAACCAATGGGAAAACCCTTCTGATAGAATCCCCTATTTACCAGGAGAGACCCAACAAATTCCCGAGCAGGAACAATTTAATGCTGGGCAATGTAATGGAGAGGACATTCCAATTATGGATTATTTTGCCTGGGATGAACACATTTTGAACTCCTAAATAATTATTTTGTATAACACTACAAAAGAGTTTATATATATATACAGTTAAACCTGTATAGCGCCCCCTCTAAAGTCTGGCAAGTCAATGTTTTCTTTTAAAATGTATATACAACCTTCAACCAACAATGACTACAACAAATAAGGTATATATTTGTTATGTATATATGTATTATAAAAATGGATAAAAATAAAAATTTCATATTACCTAATATTTTGCATTCTATTTTATTTTATAATTAGGTTTTTTTCAGTACACACAAATCTTTTATTAATACACCATTCTAATACAGATTCTCCTCTCTTATTGCTGGCTTGTAATTAAATCTACATGAGGAGTTTTTATAATATTGATACAACAAGGTACTTTTATTAAATTCCCATATTTAAATATATAGAGAGAAGAACCTCCCTGTAAAGGACAACAACTAATTACAGAGCCAAAGTGTCTTTTAGGAAGAAGTGTCCTCTTACTGGAGAGTGAATTTTAACAGAAAACTTCAACGATTATGACTTCTCGAATAGACGTCCTTAATATTAATCAAATATAGCTACATCAACATTCTCGACGTTTCAGTGATTAAAAAAAAAAATGACCCAATAATAAAAGAAGAAGTAAACCTACACAAAACAAAGCTATATTTCATTAATATTAAGGACGGCTATTCGAGAAGTCATAATCGTAAAGGTCCTCTGAGACTTGAAAGCAGACAACTATACAAATATTACGAAAATTGGGAATTTACTATTGTGAATCTCTTGGCTTAAGTATATAAAATTTTACTTACCGCGCTTTCAAATCTTTTGACTTTTCCAATTCTTCTTGTAGCATATTAATATATACTAGGATATTTTAATATTACAGATTTTTTAAAGTTAATTAATTTGTTAGTCTTGATTTTTTTTGCCACTTAGAACTTTTATATTTTATTGGAAATAGTTTTGATTAAATCAAAATTAGTTTAATCGTTATTTCAGGCTACTATCAATGTTGATTCATCTTTATGTGCTTGTTGTATATTATTAATAAGTTCAGTATCTTTTTTTTTGTTGTACTGCTTTTGTATAGGATTTAGGGTTGGGCAGTTCTTTAAATATATTTTTTCAAATTTTCTTTCAATTGCTTTATCAATTAAATTTTGTTTATTTAAATCTTCTCAATATTCCTTTCCACTTTTTGCCTCATTTATCATAGAACACAAATAAGATATATCATTTTTTGTGAGATTCTTTTCATTGGTTTTAAACTTTTTATCGAAAATTTTAACGGAAAAGAATGGCCTTTGAAACTTTCATATACACACCGCACAGTCAAGGTTAAAACTTGAAATAAAAAAATATATTTTAAGAAGAAAGAGAAAATGGTCATCTTGGATGTCTTTAATAAATTCTCCGTTTATATATCTTTCAGAGTTATTGTCTGAATCCCGATATAGGTACAACTTCCTAAAGTTTTGTCTATGATTGTATGGTTTAGGACTTCAACCCAAAAAGAGTCTAATGTGAGGCCACCTCCAGGAGAGACCTGGTATAGCCATGCTCTGGGCGGTCTCTCATGGGAGACTCTACTAAATATTAAACCCGATTCGCCTTTTTTCTTCTCAAGTCAATTTTACACTTAGCTAACTAACTTTTATGCCCAACAAACATGAAGCAACAATTTTTCTGACAAAATAAAAATTTAAATTAGTCTAGTACTTAATTAACCGTTCAACTATTGTATTAATTTTAGATATTTTGTTGTCTTTCATTTATATTTATACTGAAAATCAACTCTCAAAAAAGTATTCTGAACAAACAATGTGGACATAGGCTGTGAGGACAGGAGAGAGATTGAAACTGATTTATAACAATGTCCATATAAGATTATATAAAGAGAGAGAGAGAAATACGAATAATTATAAATTTATAAACATGTTTCTAGCATTGCTCTTCCTCAAGGAACAAATATAGTTGAATAGGACTTGATAGAAATATTAATGGGGGGAATATAGCTACATATACATTACACCTATATTTTGATATGGATAATGAATGGTTCAAGAAAGTGATAACGTGGAAGAGGTGACGAGGAGACGATTTCATTTTGTCGAACATACTTGAAGTTAAAATATGTATGTGAATAATCTTTATTTATTGTATAATTTATTGCTCTGAAATGTAAATACCTTTCACTCTATCTCTAAAACTATAAATAAATTGTATATACAGTATATATACAGTAGAACTTCCCTGTAAAGGACAACATCTAATTACAGAACCAAAGTATCCTTTAGAGAAAGGAGTCCTCTTACCGGAGAGTTCCTAAATAGTAAAAATGGTAATTTTGCAAATGAAAACTGTCCTTTGTGGAGAGTTGTCCGAAAAGGGGAGGTTCTATTGTATATATATACACGGTAGGATCAAAAAGTTCCTGAAAAAAATAAATATATATAAAACTACTTTTGAAAAATGTAAAATCAATTTTAATGTAAAGAACAAAGCCTAAACTATAATTTAATTTAGCAACGCCAGTAAATGCGCATGCGTAGTTTTCATTTTAGGCATATTTTTGTTGTAAGTATTTAGCTCGCGTCGGTTTCTGCAATGCCATCGTTATAGCAAAGGGCAAAAATTAAATTTTGTGCAAAATTAAAAAGGTATTTCACAGAGACATTAGCATTAATGAATGAAGCTTATGAAGATGATAAATTGTCATGAACGCAAGTTTATTTCTGGTATAAACGTTTTAAAGATGGCCGTAAGAGCATTGCAGATGATTCAAGGTCAGGTCGGCCATTGACGTCAACAACGGATCGCAATATTGGACAGGTACGTGTTGTTGCTGATAGAAAAATTACTATTGATAATATATCAGAAATATTTGGAATTTCGTATGGTAGTTTCCAAAAAATTATTGGTTAACATTTAAACATGAAAAAAACTGGTTATTTTGTTCCAACGAAATGTAACAGATCAACAAGGAGAAACCAGATTATCAATTTGCAAAAATTTAATTGACACTGCAAATAATGATTCTGATTTTTTGAAAATAATAATAACTGGTGATGAAACATGGTGCTTTCTTTTTGATCCACAAACCAATAAACAATCACTCGAATGGCACAAACCAATTCTCCTAGGAAGAAGAAAGTTTGTCTTGACAAGTCCAAAGGAAAAGTAATGCTTGTAGTGTTTTTAGATTATCAAGGACTTGTCTATTATGGATTTATTAAAGAGGGGGTTACTATTAATAAACAGGAATACAAAGAAATACTTGTGCGCCTTCTTGATGCGATAAGAAGTAAAATAAACCAACTCTTTAAATCAAAACAGTGAAAATTGCTACATGATAATGCCCCTGCTCATAGAGACATTATTGTTCAAGACTATTTAGCCAAAAATCTGTATCTGTCTTGCCGTATCCTCCTTACTCTCCTGAAATCGCCCCATGTGATTTCTTCTTCTTTTCAAAACTTAAAATGACGTTAAAAGGGAGGCGCTTTCACCGTCATCAGAAGTAATTGAAAATGCGACAGTGGAGCTAAACAAGCTTAGAAAAATTAACTTTGAACTAGCATTTCAACAGCTTTTTTCACGCTGGAAAAAATGTGTAAATATAACCAAGGCTCCTATTTTGAAAAATTTGGTATTTAAATTAATATACAATAAATAAAAATTTAATTAAAAAAAAGTTCGGGAACTTTATGATCCTACCTTGTATATATATATACAAAATATATTTTCCAGATTTTTCTCTATGTCCTGTTAAAACACGTTTTACATGTCCATTATGTCAGCTGATATTACCTCCCATCTTCACCGCTAGAGGCGCTGCTTGCGCGCGAAAGGGCAAATTTGCCACGCAATTTGCAAATAACTTGTATACATACTTGTGTACATAGACCATAGATCTGTACATAGACAGGAAAAGCACATATAATTTAATAATATAAATGAGTTTTAAAAATTGTAAAAAGAAAAAAAAAATGCATCGGCCGGGAATCGAACCCGGGGCGCCCGCGTCGCAGGCGAGCATTCTACCACTGAACCAAAAGCAAACGGTGACAGAATTAAGAAAGAATTGAATATGACGCTGATAACTGTATATATTAATATATATATATATGAAATGTAAATAATAAAGTTTATCAAATAAAATTTTAAATCTTAAATATAATTTAAATTAAGTTGATATTATAGAGTGAGTTAAGATGGATTTATATATTGATATAACTTGACATTTGTCAAGACAAAAACAACGATTATTATTAGAAAACAATTACATTTATCAACACAACACTTTATACCCTTATGGACTTAACGACGAACTTAACCACACATACACACCACAACCATCTGAAATATCAATCTATGAAATTAGTATTAAATACAAAAAACATAACTCTAATAATAACTCAGTCAAAACCAGAGGTAAAACTACCAACAAATTAGGCTTCATAAACTTTAATAACTTATTAGACACAAACAAAATGTACACAAAAAATTTCATTGAAAATTTTATTAAAACATTATTCAAATTAAATAATAGCAAACTTATAAAACTTGTAGAACACATTAAAATTCACAATCTTTCTAATAGATTAACAGATATCACAAACGACATCTTCAAATACAGAAAAATTAAACAAAAGAATAACCAAATTAACATTATTATTAAATTCAATAACAAATTATTTGATCATTTCAAATTTAATGATATATTTAATGACCAATCTATTAACAGTTTATTTCCTATAAAAGGTTTAAATTTTAAAACTACCTGGAAATATAACAAGAATATAGGCAATATATTATGCAATTATAACACGTTTATTAATAATCTAACAAATTTTAAAAAATCTAAATGTAATTGCCACAATGTTCTAGATAAATATAAATTCACAGGACATATTTTAACTAGCGATTATTCTTTTTTGGAACCAAAACTCCAAAACATTTTAAATAGAGGATATAAATATATACCTCAGATCAAACACAATTTCAATAATACAATTAAATCTATATTAAAAGACATCGATATATTCATTAATAAAACTAGTATAAAACACAGAATTACTGAATTTACTTTCCTAGAATGGAAATATAAATTAAGTAAAGAAATAAAAAACTATTATAACAACACACTAAAATACACAAACCCTAATGAATCGGAAATTAATTCCTTAAAAGACAATTTTGAAAACTTACAAAAAGATTTTATCATATGTCCAATAGATAAATGTTCAAATAATTTATCTATTATATGTAAAACTTATATCATGACCTTCTAAAAAATGAAATTAATAACAACAGTAAATACACTTTCATAAAAACAACTGAAACTAAAATCAAAAAAGATATTAAAAATGTAGAAAACACACTAAAAATCACTAATTACAACAAAAACACAAACATACCGAAATTTTATATTATTCCTAAATTACATAAAACACCAATCTCATTTAGAACAATCACATCAGGAATAAACTCAGTCATAAAAAACATAGATTTAAGACTAGCTTCAACACTTCAATTCATAATAAATAAAATAACTAACAAACATAATTATAAATTCATAGATTCTAATAAAAAAAATCATTAACTTCCTAACAAATAACCTACAAAAGATCAATACAGTTCATACATTTGATTTTGAAGATCTTTACTCTAACATACATTTAGAAGACCTTAATAATAAAATACACAGCTTAATAAATGAATTCATTAATGATAAAACATTCCATATTCAAATTATTCACAACAAAAACAAAACATTTAAATTAGATAACAAAACAGCAAACACATTACTTGAAACCTTCTTAAACTATAATTATATTAATTTTAAAAACAAAATATACATTCAATCTAAAGGTGTTCCAATGGGAACTTCATCCAGTCCTCTACTAGCCAACTTATTACTTTTTTGGTATGAAAGAGAGTTCTTCCTACAGAATGATGTAAATTGGCATATGTTCCGCTATGTAGATGACATCATTATCTTGAATAACCCACAATTCAATAATGTCATTTACAAAATATACCCTAAATATTTGAAACTTAAAAATAATGAAAAGATAACTAATAACAAGGAGGTTGACTTTTTAGACTTAAATATAAACCTTGCAAACAAGTCAATTGGAACATATGACAAAAGAAATTGTTATAATTTTAAAATTATTAAATTCTGTAATGTCAATTCCAACATATCATCTAATTGCTGCAAAGGCATATATTTTGGTAAATTTTTAAGATTTTATAGAATCAACAACATTAAAACAAACTTTATTAAAGACATTAAAAATCTTAATAAAGAGTATTTAAACAATGGTTTTAAATACAAAACAGTAAAGTTTTACAATAGGCTGTCAATACACAAATACCTAAGCAATAATAAATATAATTATAAATTTGAAACTTCAAACTTCTCCAATTAATCTAACCAACAACTTATATTCTACTCTTATACTGAAACAAATGATAGAATTACTGAATATATTTCCTATGACTTTAAATATATTAATTATATGATAACGATTATAAAGCATTAAATTCATTCAATTTGATCTCCAGTTACTGTGGGAGGGAACTGGAAAACAAATATAAATGAATTTGAAGCATAATAAATGTTTTATTATTCAATTAATTTATAATTTTAATAAAAATGTAACTTATATCAATGGAAACAAAATTTAAAAATATATTTTCACAATCTTTAAAATTTCTAATGATTCTTTTATGACAGCTTTTCTAACTTCAAACAATTTTAAAAATAAGATTTCCTAGAAGAGGGAAGGTTACTTTTAGAACAATGTTGGCGGGTCCCTGGCAGACAGATGTTACATCCACACATGTGCGCTGTCTCTAGGGAGCGGCAGACGCCACTTTGAATAAGTAAGTAAACAACCTCCTTCTATGTTATCTAATATTAATTTAATTATACAGTTTAATGGTCGAAGAGAAATCAATCCATAATGAAGTAAGGGTGAAATGGGGTGTGGTATTTTCATCTGAAGAGCCCTGATACCACAGATTTCTCTCTCCAATAGATTTTCCAATCTCCTTTTTGTGTAATGTCCTGGTCTACCATTAGGGTTCCAAAAAATAATTTCTAATAGGCAAAGATTTAAAATATGTTTATCTATCCTTAACTAGGCAAAAACATTATATCATATTATTCTTACTCTTAGGAAAAAAAAATCTAAAATTATATAGGAAAAAAAAATTATATAAAAAAATTACAAAAACTATTAATTAACTAAAAAAATACTAACACCCTTTCAATTCTCTACCTGTTTGAAATAAAAGTGTATGGTTCTTTCTTTATCTCTTTCCTCTCTTTTACTAAAAAATAAATATATAATCATTATAAATCTCTTATTTATTCCTATTTATTTTAAGAGTATGTCTAAATGACGGGTAAAAGCCGATGCTAAAAGACATTACGT